>PVHT021183661.1:340918-376803 GCA_004024745.2 Catagonus wagneri
AACGAATCCGACTAGGAACCATGAGGTTGCGGGTTCGATCCCTGGCCTTGCTCAGTGGGTTGAGGATCCGGCGTTGCCGTGAGCTGTGGTGTAGGTCGCAGACGCGGCTCGGATCCCACGTTGCTGTGGCTGTGGTGTAGGCCGGCGGCTACAGCTCCTGTTAGACCCCTAGCCTGGGAACCTCCACATGCCGCGGGTGGGGCCCTAGAAAAAGCAAAAAGACAAAAAAGAGAGGAAATCAAATCATTTATTTTCAACAAAGGATGAGAGTGACACCCATGGCACCCACTGCGTCAGGTATTCCTAGAAGGACTGTTAAAAGACACAGCCCGGGAATTCCCTGGTGACTCAGCGGGTTAAGGATCTGACGTCACTGCTGCTGCGATTCAGGTCACTGCTGTGGCGTGGGTTCCATCGCTGGCCCAGGAACGTCCACATGCCACAGGCATGAGTTGCCCTCCTACCCCCCTAACCCGGGCCCTGCAACGACACCAAAAAAGGCACAGCCGCTGCCATCTCGATGCTCGTAATCTACGCTGAGAGATAGAAGCGGTTGATTTTATTACCGTTTAGGGCTCGTAGAAGAGACCACGCGCTGGCAATACCTATCCTGCAAGAAATGTCTGTAATAACAGAAAAGGCCCTGGGACGGATGGATCTGGGAAGGTTGCGCAGAGGGGATGCTGTTTAAGTTAGCTGGGCGAAGCGAGGCTGGGGATGATCCAGCTGACGGAAAGTAGCACTTGCAAAAAACACACAGGCACGGAGAAAATGGGAGAAGTGCAGGTCCCAGTGTCTGGCTGGAGTCCAGGAGCCAGCCGGGGGACTGGTGTGAGCCAAGAGGCAGGTGGTGGCCAATTCATGCTGAGTCTGGGAACATGCCAGGGACTTTGGATTTGTTTTGGAGGCACTTGGGAAGTCACACGAGTATTTGAGTGGAGAACCCATACAGTCGTGTGGCCAGTGTGGAGCAGTAAGTGGAACCTGCCAAACCAGAGCCATCGATATTCCTAACAAGACTGTCGTAGTGGCTAGAAGAAAATGACAGGGCCCGGAGCTCCCGTCATGGCTCAGCGGAAACGAATCCGACTAGGAACCATGAGGTTGCGGGTTCGATCCCTGGCCTCGCTCAGTGGGTTAAGGATCCGGCGTTGCCGTGAGCTGTGGTGTAGGTCACAGATGCAGCTTGGATCCCGCGTTGCTGTGGCTGTGGCGGAGGCCGGCGGCTACAGCTCCTGTTAGACCCCTAGCCTGGGAACCTCCGAATGCTGCGGTTGTGGCCCTAAAATGACAAAAGGAAAAAAAAAATTATCTGGTCCAAAACATCAGTAGTGAAGGCTGAGAAACCATTCTTGGAAGGAAGACGAAAAGACAAGTCAAAAGTAAGATGACGCATAAGAAAGAGACTGTTCTGGCGTCTCCACTGCGGTGCGGTGGGATCAGCAGCATCTCTGCAGCACTGTGAGGTAGGTTCAGTCCCCGGCCTGGCATGGTGGGTCAAGGATCTGGCATTGCTGCCCCTGCAGCGTAGGTCGCACCTGCAGGTAGGATCCAGTCTCTGGCCTGGAAACTCCACATGCCGTGGGGTGGCCAAAAAAGAAAAAGAGAAAGAGAGGGAGTGTTTTCTAGAAATACTGATGTTATCTTCATATCTAACCAAGTAGAGAATATCACGTCTAAAGGCAGTTCTTAATATTTCAGGAAAGAGCCCGCATGTGAAATCAAACATACTCTCAGGAAGCATTCGGAGCCTGTGGCGGGCAGTGACTGGCCCTCTTTTTGATTTTCAAGGAGACCCAGCTCAGCAAGGTGGAACACTCGTTTTAGGTCCAGGTAAGCCCCGTTTCAGCAGCATGCTTCTTGTGCTTTGTAAAAGCCCCGAGTCCATCCGCTTTCTTTCTTTCTTTTTTTTTTTGCGTTTTGTCGTTTTAAGGCCACACCCGTGGCATATGGAGGTTCCCAGGCTAGGTGTCTAACAGGAGCTGTAGCCGCTGGCCTTCGCCACAGCCACAGCAACGCGGGATCCGAGCTGCGTCTGCGACCTACACCACAGCTCATGGCAACGCCGGATCCTTAACCCACTGAGCAAGGCCAGGGATCGAACCCGCAATGTCATGGTTCCTAGTCGACTTCGTTAGCCGCTGCGCCACGACAGGAACTCCCACTTTCTTGGTAAAACAGCCACCATGTGAAAATAAATGCGCACCTTGACATTGGAACAGCTGTGCTCTCGTAGGGGACATCATTTGTTTTCACATGCTCCTGTGTGTCTTCGATGTCCGCTAACTGGATGTCACGTAGCCATCATTCCATGCCTGAGTGATTCCAAGTCTCTGGGGTAGGCAAAATCAGCGGGGGTGTTTGGTGACTTATATATGGCTAAAACACTGGAAATTTTAGTGGAGGTGAACATTAAAATAAGAGAGAAAGTCACCAAGCACCCTTTTTTTTTGTTGTTATTAGAAGAATCAACCTAGTTATTTATAGCTAACAAAACTAGCAGACTTGTTCAATGTCAGAAAGCAAGTCGGGGAGTTCCCGTCGTGGCTCAGTGGAAACGAATCCGACTAGGAACTACAAGGTTGCGGGTTCGATCCCTGGCCTCGCTCAGTGGGTTAAGGGTCACGGCGTTGCCGTGAGCTGTGGTGTAGGTCACACATGTGGCTCGGATCTGGCGTTGCTGTGGCTGTGGTGTAGGCCGGCGGCTACAGTTCTGATTAGATCCCTAGCCTGGGAACCTCCATATGCCGCACCTGCAGCCCCTGGAAAAGACAAAAAAAAAAAAGAAAGAAAGAAAATCGGCCCGGGAGACAGCTTATTCAAATAGCAATTACCCTAAGCCACATCCTTTAAATAGCTTAATTGATCAGTTTGGACCACCTGAAATTCCTTTGGCTGCCCTCTTCTAAATGGTTGGGCACCACCTGAAATTCCTTTGGCTGCCCTCTTCTAAATGGTTGGGCGTTAGATCTGCCTTGCAGCCAGGGACAAACAGACACCCGTATGAGAGTGCCAAAAAGCCTAAATCTCTATGCTGTGAACTGATTTTTCTTGGTACTTCCTCATCTTTTATTTTATTGTCTTTTTTTTAGGGCCGCACCCGTGGCATGTGGAGATTCCCAGGCTAGGGGTCTGATTGGAGCTGTAGCCACCAACTTAGCCACAGCCACAGCAATGCCAGATCTGAGCCATGTCTGCCACCTATACCACAGCTCACGGCAACGCCGGATCCTTAACACACAGAGCAAGGTGAGGGATCAAACCCACAACCTCATGACTCCTAGTCGGATTTGTTTCTGCTGCGCCAGGACGGGAACTCCAACTTCTTCATCTTTAAAACTGTCCACATTAGTGAGCATGGCTTCTGTGAGTTATAAAATTAACATTTACTTTCATAAATTCCGAATCTCTTAAAAGGAAGTCTTTGAAGGAGGATTTTGATCAAGTATTATGACTTTTTGGCTTTTTGCAGCTGGAACGCTATAGCTAGCTAAAATCTGTCATTTTATTTCATCTCCCTTTCCCTCGCTCTCATGAATTTACACGAGTTAGACTAGCCGAAAAAGAAGCCTTGCTATATGAGAACGAGTCCTATAAATTAGCCCAGAATGACATCGAGCCATATTTCTGAATGAATCATTTCCATTCTCAGACTTGTAAAGTGCTATTTTTTGAGTCCCTCATCTCCAGATTTTGGCACCCCTTGAGCACACGTTCAGTTGTATAAGAATGAAGAACACACAGAAATCATCACTTATGTGCCAAGCTGGGAACAGACCTAATAAGGAGAATATTTTGATACTACGTATTGGAGAAATTGTAGCTCTTTTAAGGAAAGAGATGGGTTTATATATTTATACAAATCTCTTTTCACAGTTAACCAAGTATTTCATTTTGCCTTCTTTGATAGTAAGCCAATTTATGATATTAAATCTGAAGTGATTACTGTAGACAGCAGATAAATACAATGCAAAAAACATGCCTCTTACAATGTTTACTTAACTTAATGTTTGAAGTTAAGATTCTGGCCTTGAGTCCAAGAATCAAAATAAACAGAACCGGATTTCCAGTCATGGCTCAGTGGTTAACGAATCCGACTAGGAACCATGAGGTTGCAGGTTCGATCCCTGGCCTCGCTCAGTGGGTTATGGATCCAGCATTGCCGTGAGCTGTGGTGTAGGTTGCAGACGCGGCTCGGATCCCGCATTGCTGTGGCTGTGGCGAAGGCCGGCAGCTACAGATCCTGTTAGACCCCTAGCCTGGGAACCTCCATATGCTGCACGTGTGGCTCTAGATAAGGCAAAAAGACAAAAAAAATAAAAAATAAAAAAATAAACAGGACCTAGACCATAAATGATGACTGTTTCATTTGAGCAGATAGAAGGATTGTGAACATCTGAGTGTATTGTAACTTAATGCTGTTATTTTTCAGCCTCTTTTGGTCTATGGTTATAGTGTAGATAGCCTATTAAACCAGTGTTTGGGAGTGAATTTTTTTAAGGTAGTGATTTATTCCCTTATGACACTTAAGAACCAGATGGTGATTTTCCAGCTTGATAATATCTACATTAGTTCCATATTTTGCCTGTCTGTTTGACAGGATATTTTATTGAATTACATTTCATAAAACCTAATCGAGGGCTCCGATTTAAGGCTCTTTCCCCTTGGATCTCATAAAACATTAAGTATCACTCTTATTTAATGATGATTTTGGTCATGCTTTATTACCTTAATTAAAAATTATTGTGTCATTATGTAGAGAATATTCTGGACTCCAGGTCATTGATTTTTCCCTTTGGCCTAATTAAAAGTTGCAATGCTTCCTTGATTCTAGCAAGCGGTAAATCTAATGACCAGCACTGCAGATCAGCCCTCTGTCATCTATTCATATTCTCTTCCAGGTAACAGTATCCACTTTATACACCGCGATAGGAACAGGTTGGATCACAAACCCATCAACTCTGTTTTACAGCTTGTGGGAGTGCAGCACGTGGACTTTTCAGGCAGACCTTCGGTTATCCACGTGTGACATTACAGGCTTTCAGATGGACCTTGGGGTGTGACCCGAAATATCAGAATGTAATATCCTTGTCCAGTACCTCACTTGTTGACTCTTCCCAGCCTCTGAGGAGATAAGAAAACAGAAAGATCATGTACCACCGGTTGAATAGCACGCTGAGAGGCATCAGTTGTCAAAACCGTGCTCTACGTTTACAAGTTTATAACTCTTTTCTTTTTTTCTTTTTTGTCTTTTGTTATTTTAGGGCTGTACCTGTGGCATATGGAGGTTCCCAGGCTAGGGATCTAACAGGAGCTGTAGCCGCCGGCCTTCGCCACAGTCACAGCAACGCGGGATCTGAGCCGCGTCTGCAACCTACACCACAGCTCACGGCAACACCAGATCCTTAACCCACCGAGCAAGGCCAGGGATCGAACCCGCAACCTCATGGTTCCTAGTCTTATTCATTAACCACTGCGCCACGACGGGAACTCCTACAAGTTTATAACTCTTAAAGGCTTTGTTTTGTATAAACACTTTTGTAAAAAAATTAAATTTTTTTTTCTTGGCCACAGCACCCGGCGGCTTGATGTAGGATCTCAGTCCCCAGGCCAGGGATTGAAGCTGCGCCACAGTGGTGAAAGTGCTGAGTCCTAACCACCGGGGAACACCAAAAAAAAATTAAATTTCTTTTATACAAACTGCAGTGTTAAAAAACTATAAAATTGTAGGACTGTCCTGGTGGCTCCGTGATTTAAGGATGGGGCATTGTCACTGCTGTGGCGCGGGTTCAGTCCCTGGCGCAGGAACTTCCACGTGCCATGGATGTGGTCAAAAAAAAAAAAGCTATAAAATTATAAATACCATTCTTTATTTTACGTGATGGTATATCCATTCAATGAAACTTTTTTGGCCATTAAAAATCATAAGTTCTTGTGAAGAACGTATGAGGGGAGGCGTTCCCGTTGTGGCTTAGTGGACATGAACCCAACTAATATCCATGAGGACCTGGGTTCGATCCCTGGTCTCACTCAGTGGGTTAAGGATCTGGCGTTGCTGTGGCCATGGCCTAAACCAGCAGCTGTGGCTCCGATTCAGCCCCTAGCCTGGAAACTTCTGTATGCCGTGGGTACAGCCCTAAGAAACAGACAACAAACAAAAAACATAAGGGAAAAGGGAAGCAACCCCAAACCGTTTTCTCCAGGGAAAAAAGCGGAATATCAAACAATGTTAACAGTACAATCACATTTTTACGTGCATATGTTTCTATTTGTGTATGCTTAGGAAAAAAGGCAGGAAGTAAACCCACCAGACTATCACCACTAGGCATTTCTAGGTGGTAAGATTACAGGTGTTTTTACTATCTTTTCCATACTCTTCCCAGCTATTCTGTAATGGACATGATTCATTTTTTTTTTCCAGTTTTTTTTTTTGGCCAGGAAAAGGACTTTAAAAAATTAAATGAAAAGCCATTCCTGGCTGTGGCACGGCGGGTTAAGGATCCGGGATTGACTCTGTGGCAGCACAGGTTCGATCCCTGGCCCAGCACAGTTGGTTAAGGATCTGGCAATGCTGCATCTGCAGCATGGTTCGAAACTGCAGCTCAGACTTTATCCCTGGCCCAGAAACTTCCATATGCCTTGGGTGCAACCAAAAAAAAAAAAAAAATTAAATGAAGAAAATATTCCTACATAGCAAGCTCCACAAAGGTGCAATTTTCTAGGCCACAGTCCATGGGCTTCTATCCTAATTGCTTTCCTTGGAGGAAATACAACAAATTGAACCTTTATAGAGCCTGTGTTTTTAGCACCTTGACCACAGACTCATCATTTCACTAGGATTTTGTTGAGGGGGTGGGTTACTGGTAAAAAGAAATGTATGTTTTAGATATTTAAGATACCTATTTAAAGTATGGTTACTATGCTTTTGTGAAAGAAAATTTTAAGAATTGTTTAAAGAAAAAAAACCCAACTTTGTAGTTTAAATGTACACTGGGGTTTGGTTGTATATTGCTGGACAGCTTCTATTTCTCAGCCCCAAATTGCTTGTAATTTCGTAGGCTATTGCCATCTTTCCTTTTTCTAGAATCTTAATATGTTTAGTTGGGAAGTGTCCCAGAAATTCTAATGAAAAGTACAGCGAGCTTAAAATGTTAATAATTTTTAACCAGTATAACTCTGCTTTGAACTTAACAATACTTTAATATCAAGCATATGGAGTCATACACAAAATTTACATTTAAAATGTCCAAATATTTGAATATAATTGCATGTGTGTACATATATATATGAAAAATCATGTTTTAATCAATAAAAATGAAGTATCTCATACATTTAAAATTATTTCATGCTTTTTTTTTATTGTAAGGAAAGACTAGTAGCCTGAATCCCTTTATTGCTTTCAGACTTGTAAAAATATGCTAGATCATACTTACACATGATAACTTTCATATTGTATAAGTATGCTGGATCATACTTATACACAATTTATATATTTATAAATGTATATCACATTTTTCTAAGATACATAAATGTTCTTTATGTGGTCTTATGTTCGGGTAGGCAATTGGCCACTGTGCTGTATTTATGTAACAAACATATTTAATATAAAAATTACTTGTAATAGGTGGTGTGAAACCTATAAACATATTCCAATCATGTCCTGGACTCAAAATTTGGAAAAACCTTTCTTTCTTTCTTTTTTTTTTTTGTCTTTTTGCCTTTATCTAGATCCGCACCCGCGGCATATGCAGGTTCCCAGGCTAGGGGTCTAACAGGGGCTGTAGCCGCCGGCCTTCGCCACAGCCACAGCAACGTGGGATCCGAGCCGCGTCTGCAACCTACACCACAGCTCACGGCAACGCCGGATCCTTAACCCACTGAGCGAGGCCAGGGATCGAACCCGCAACCTCAGGGTTCCTAGTAGGATTCGTTAACCACTGAGCCCGACGGAAACTCCAGTACCACATTTTGTTTACCCATTTATCTGTTGGAAGAGTTGGGTTCTTTCCACCTTTTAGCTATTATGTGATGTCGCTATCAGCGTTGGTGCATAAATATCTGAGTCCCCGCTTTCAGTTCTTCTGCGTATGTTCCCACAAGCGGAATACTCACAAGTGGGTGTTTGATGTTTGTTTTGAAGAACTGCTGTGCTGTTTTCTCTATTAAAAGTACCATTTTACATTCCTACCAGCAATGCACAAGCATTCCCATATCTCTACATACATTTGTTTTCTGTTTTGCTTTAAACAAACACCAACAAAAAAAGACACTCTAGGAATTCCCTTGCGGTGCAGCAGGTGAAGGATCCAGTCACTGTCACTGTATTGGCTGGGGTCACTGCTGTGGCGCAGGTTTGATCCCTGCAGGGGGAACTTCCACATGCTACAGGTGCAGCCAAAAAAAAAAAAAATTCTAATGCCCGTCTCCTTAGGCTTTTGACAAAATGTGCCAGTTTTAAAAAATGTATACACAGAGTAAGAAGGCAATATAAGGCGTTCCCGTCATGGCACAGCAGAAACGAATCCGACTAGGAACCATGAGGTTGCGGGTTCGATCCCTGGCCTTGCTCAGTGGGTTAAGGATCCGGCGTTGCCGTGAGCTGTGGTGTAGGTCGCAGACGCAGCTCGGATCCCGCGTTGCTGTGGCTGTGGTATAGGCCGGCGGCTGTAGCTCCGATCTGACCCCTAGCCTGGGAACCTCCACATGACACAGGTGTGGCCCTAAAATGACAAAAGACAAAAAAAAGGAAAATTACACAAAATAAGTAAATGAAAGCTCAAATAGGTAAATGACTTTTTTTTTTTTTGGTCATTTTAGGGTCTTCCTTTTGGCATATGGAGTTTCCCAGGCTAGGGGTTGAACTGGAGCTGCCACTGCTGGCCTAAGCCACAATTGCAGCAATGTCAGACCCGAGCAGCCTACACCACAGCTCACAGCAATCCTGGATCCTTAACCCACTGAGCGAGACCAGGGATCCAACCTGCCTCCTCATGGATGCTAGTCAGATTCATTTCTGCTGAGCCACAACAGGAACTCCTTAATTTTTAAATTCTATAACTTTGCTGTACAGTTTCTGACTTATGATAGAGCTCCTAGTTTTAATGGGGTAAAAGTGAATTCTGCATCAGAAAGGAATGAATTTTGTTTGTTTCCTTTTGTTTTTGCTTTTTGGGTCACATCTTGTGGCAAAATGGAAGTTCTCAGGCTGGGGTCGAATCAGAGCTAGAGCTGCCAGCCTACACCACAGCCATGGCAATGCCGGATCCCAGCCTGCTCTGCAGCCTACACCACAGTTCAAGGCAACACCATGTCTTTAACCCACTGAGCTAGGCCGGGGATCAAATCTGCATCCTCATGCATACTAGCTGGGCTTGTTTCCATTGAGCCACAACAGGAACTCCTGAAATTTTTTTAAAAAGGAGTAAAATGGCCTGTGAAATGGTCCTTTTAGCATCAAAATTTGATGAACTAGCATCCATGAGGTTGCGGGTTCGATCCCTGGCCTCACTCAGTGGGTTAAGGATCCGGCGTTGCCGTGAGCTGTGGTGTAGGTCACAGACGAGGCTCGGACCTAGTGTTGTTGTGGCTGTGACGTAGGCCAGCAGCGGAAGCTCCCATTAGACCCTTAGCCTAGGAACTTCCATATGCTGCAAGTACGGCCCTTAAATAAATAAATAAATCCATAAAATTTACATGTTAAAAAAAAATGTCTTCAAGAAAGTCACTCTTGGAGTTCCCTGGTGGCTCAGAAGGTTAAGGATCTGGTGTTGTCATGCTGCGGCTCTGGTTACTGCTGTGGCTTGGGATCGAGTTCTGGCCCAGGAACTTCCACATGCTGTGGGTGTGGCCAAAAAAAGTTTAAGAATGTTTAGAAAGTTTTTTTTTCTTTCTATGGCCACACCTATAGCATAGGGAAGTTCTCAGGCTAGGGGTGAAATCAGAACTGCAGCTGCTGGCCTACACCACAGCCACAGCAACGCCAGATCTGAGCCGCACCTGTAACCTATTCTGCAGCTTGTGGCAACACTGAATCCTTCACCAAGCAAGGATCTAGTGAGCAAGATCCTCACTGAGCAAGGCCAGGGATCGAACCCGCAACCTCATGGTTCCTAGTCGGATTCGTTAACCACTGAGCCACGACAGGAACTCCAGTTCTGACTAATTGTTAATGTCCATCACAGGCCTCGCTCAGTGGGTTAAGGATCCGGCGTTGCCGTGAGCTGTGGTGTAGGTTGCAGACGCGGCTCGGATCCCGCGTTGCTGTGGCTGTGGCGAAGGCCAGCGGCTACAGCTCCTGTTAGACCCCTAGCCTGGGAACCTCCATATGCCGCGGGTGCGGCTCTAGATAAGGCAAAATGACAAAAAAAAAAAAAATTAGAACTAATCAAAGCTACAATGAGGAGTTCTCGTCATGGCTCAGTGGTTAACGAACTCTGCAAGTATTCATGAGGACGTGGGTTCAATCCCCGGCCTAGCTCAGTGGGTTAAGGATCTGGTGTTGTCATGAGCTGTGGTGTAGGTTGCAGATGCGGCTCGGATCCCAAGTTGCTGTCACTGTGGTGTAGGCCGGCAGCTAGAGCTCCAGTTCAACCCCTAACCTGGGAACTTCCGTATGCCATAGGTGCGGCCCTAAAAAGACAATCAATCAATCAGTAAAACAAACTACAATGAGGTACCACTTCACACCAGTCAGAATGGCTATCATTAGTAAGTCTACAAATAACAAATGCTGGAGAGGGTGTGGAGAAAAGAGAACCCACCCACACTGTTGGTGGGAATGTCAATTGGTACAACCACTATGGAAAGCAGTGGAGGTATCTCAGAAAACTAAGTATGGAACTACCATATGATCCAGTAATCCCACTCCTGGGCATATATCCAGATAAAAATTTCATTCAAAAAGGTACATGCAGGAGTTGTGACTCAACATTAATGACCATGACTAGTAACCATGAGGCTGTTGCCTTGCTCAGTGGGTTCAAGGAACCAGCATTGCTGTGAGCATATGTTGCAGATGCAGCTTGGATCCCATGTTGCTGTGCCTGTGGTATAGACCTGCAGCTGCAGCTCTGATTCTACCCCTAGCCTGGGAACTTCCATATGCCACAAATTTGGCCCTTAATACAAAAAAAAAAAAAAAGATACATGCAGCCCTATGTTCATTGCAGCACTATTCTCAATAGCCAAGACACGGAAACAACCTAAATGTCCATTGACAGATGAATGGATAAGAAGATATTGTACATATACACAATAGAATACTATTCAGCCATAAAAAAGAACAAAATAATGCCACCTGCAGCAAAAAGGCTGGAACTAGAGCCTCTCATACTGAGTGAAATAAGTCAGAAAGAGAAAGACAAATACCATATGATATCACTTAGACCTGGAATCTAACATACAACACACATGAACCTATCTGCAGAAAAGAAACAAACTCATGGACTTGGAGAACAGACTTGTGGTTGCCAAGGGGGAGGGAGAGGGAGTGGGATGGACTGGGAGTTTGAGGTTAGTAGATACAAACTATTGCATTTGGAGTAGATAAGCAATGAGATCCTGCTGTATAGCACAGGGAACTATATCTAATCACTTGTGATAGAACATGATGGAGGATAATGTGAAAAAAAGGAATGTATAACTGGGTCACTTTGCTGTCCAGCAGAAATTGACAGAACATTGTAAATCAACTATAATATAAAAATTAAAAAATAAGAGTCAGAAGTAAATAATGACAATACTCATGGAATTCTTCAAAAATAGTATTTGATGAAAATTTATATCCTTAAACACTCATGTTAGGAAAGCACAAAAGAGAGCTCCTGCTGTGGTTCAGCAGGTTAAGGATCTGTCGTTGCTATGGCTGTGGGATAGCTGCAGCTGAAGCTCAGATTCAGTCCCTGGGCCCGGAAACTGCCCTGTGCTATGGGTGTGGCCGAAAAAGAAAAAGAAGGGCTGAAAACTAATGAATTGTGTTCAACCTTAAGAAATTAAAAAAGCAGCAAATTCTGGTATTAAGTAAACAAATCTATGGAAAAACTGATGAAGGAAAAAAGTAAGTACAAATATTAGAAATAAAAGAGGGACATAACTACAGACATGGCAAAGATTAAATCATAAAAACACTGAATTTTATGCCAATAAATATGAAAACTTAGAGAAAATGGAAGCTCCCATTGGGGCGCAGCAGAAACAAATCCAACTAGGAACCATGAGGTTGTGGGTTTGATCCCTGGCCTCACTCAGTGAGTTAAGGATCCAGTGTTGTTGCAAGCTGTGGTGTAGGTCGCAGATGCGGCTTGGATTTGGTGTTGCTGTGGCTGTGGTGTAGGTCGGCAGCTATAGCTCTGATTTGATCCCTACCCTGGGAACCTCCATATGACATGAGTGCGGCCCAAAAAAAGAAAAGAAAAAAAAAATTTAGGAATTCCCGTTGTGGCTCAGTAGTTAACGAATCCGACTAGGAACCATGAGGTTGCGGGTTCAATCCCTGGCCTTGCTCAGTGGGTTAAGGATCCGGCATTGCCGTGAGCTGTGGTGTAGGTTGCAAACGCGGCTCGGATCCCGCGTTGCTGTGGCTGTGGTGTAGGCCGGCAGCCACAGCTCCTGTTAGACCCCTAGCCTGGGAACCTCCATATGCCGCGGGTGCGCCCCTAGATAAGGGAAAATGACAAAAAAAAAAAGCAAAAATCATAAAGGAAGGATTGAGACGTTAAATCAAATCAAAATCTTCTATTCATGAATGAATAGCAAAAAGGAAAAAATAAACAGGGAAAAAAATATACCCAATGCATATAACAACAAAAAAATGATTAATATCAAGAATAGTAGAAGTTCTACAGATCAGTTTTTTCCTTTGGCCACACCTGCAGCTTGCAGAATTTCCCAAGCCAGGGATCAAACTGAGCCACAGCAGGGACAATGCCAGATCCTTAATGAGCCACCAAGGAACTCTATACATCCACTTTTAAACAAGATAAACAAGATAATAGGAAAAAGAGGCAAAAGAGATCAATTACTGCAAACTCCGAGTGTACAGTGTACAAAATCACCCTCCCTTCTGAAACCATTTGCCATTCAAGGGGGTCCCCGAAGCAAATTCAGGTTGGCTAATTTGCGAAAAGAACTTACAGAATTCAGTGAAAGCTGTTATATTCACAATTACAGTTAATCACAGGGAAAGGGTTAACATCAACAGGCTTTAAAATCTTTAAAAGATTAAAAGGAGCTGGAGGAAAAAAACGCATAGGGCCAGTCCAGGAAAGTACCAAACCCAAAGCTTTCTGTTGCCCGCTTCCTTTGGACAGCGTTACTTTCCTGGCATGGATGAGCCATCACAGGCATGGTGTACAGCCAACCTGTTCATCCAAGCCAGTTTCCGGAGTCTTTGCTGAGACTCCATGGATAACTCCTCACGTGGCTGACCTCGGCGAGGAAGTCCGTCCCTCTGGACGTGAAGCTGATACCACATGATTCAAAACTTCTATCATAAATTGCATTTTTTTTTCTTTTTTAGGGTCTAATTTGCAGCGTGCAAAAGTTCCCAAGCTAGGGGTCCAATTGGAGCTGCAGCTGCAGGCCTACACCACAGCAATGCCAGATCGCAGTTGCATCTGCAATCTACACCACAGCTTGTGGCAATGCCAGGTCCTTAACCCACTGAGCAAAGCCAGGGATAGGACCTGCATCCTCACAGATACTGGTCAGGTTCTTAACCCACTGAGCCACAACAGGAGCTCGGAATTGCATTCCCCAGAGGGAACTACCCCCCCCAATTTCATTCTTAAGACAGGTAGTGTGTGCTTGGTTATCTGTTGTGTCATTCCTTACAGCTTTTTTTTTTTTTTTTTTTAATTTTTAGAGCTGCATCCATGGCATATGGAGGTTCCCAGGCTAGAGGTCTAATCGGAGATGTTGCTGCCGGCCTTCGCCACAGCCACAGCAATGCCAGATCCAAGCCACATCTGCAACAACCTACACCACAACTCAGGGCAACACCAGATCCCTAACCCACTGAGTGATGCCAGGGATCGAACCCGCAGCCTCATGGTTCCTAGTTGGATTCGTTTCCGCTGCACCATGATGGGAACTCCACAGCTTTTGTATTCTTAAATGGTGTATAGTACTTTTAAAAATCAAATACAGGATTTCCCTCGTGGTGCAGCCAGTTAAGGATCTGGCGTTGTTCCGTTGTTCCAGCAGCAGCTCAGGTTGCTGTTGTGGCATGGGTTCGATCCCTGCCCCAGGAACTTCCTTAGGGCACGGCCAAAAAAATTTAAAAATAATTTTTAAAAAGAAAATTAAGGAGTTCCTGCTGTGGCACACTGGGATCAGCGGTATCTCTGGAGTGCCGGGACACAGGTTTGATCCCTGGCCTAACATAGTGGGTTAAGGATCTGGCATTGGCACAGCTGTGGTGTAGGTTGCAACTTTGGCTCAGATCTGATCCCTGGCCCGGGAACTCCATATAACTTGGGGTGTCCAAAAAAAAAAAAAAAATATATATATATGTATATGTGTGTGTATATATATATATATATATATATATATATGTACTTATACATTAAATATATATATATATATATATTAACCTGCTGTGTAAATGTGTTATGGTTTGTGCCTAACATTTTTACCCATCAATTGCCTTTACAGCCTATGCATTAAAAGAGAGGGCAGCTCATCAGTTTGACATTTGTACACGGGAGGTAGAAAAATAATTCCTACACCTCAAGAACACTTGGGTTTATTAAGCTCGACTTTCAACTCCCAGCTAAAACCGTAACACAGGAGTGTCTTTCTTGTTTGGGGTCTCTGCCAAGGTTCTGCCTGACAGGTGATGTTTTTTGACTTCCTTTTATGCGTTAGGTAATACGGGAGATTTAAAGGACGGATAAAGCAGACTTTCTGCCTTTAAGCAGCCCGAGCATATTTGGGGAGCACAGGAAGACCGTCAGGGTAATCGACAAAACGGAGCTGTACTATAAAGAGCCCTGGGCAGGGGGCAGTAAACCTCACAGCGGTCTGAAGAGGGTCTCGCAGGAGACTGAAGCGCTCTAAGGTTGGTACACGGATTTCTAAGAGCAGCTCACAAGGACCACAACGGTGATTAGCCTTATTCATCACGATGCAGGCTTTGATCAAAAGCCCTTTGGGAAGTAAAGCTGGTGTCTAGAAAATTATTTTAAATGGTGTGCCAATCTTTTTACAATGCCATTTTTAAAAGCAGGTAGCACTCGGAATATTTTAAAGATTTCTTTATTTAACCTCATTCCGAGAGCAGCTTGTAATCAATGACTTCAAGTCCTGAGGACTTAGAATGCCATATGTGCGTGTATTGACTGACTTGATGTAAATAAGGAAAAACCTTGTATTTACAGGCAACATGCATACCTCTCTTACCTGCACGGCATTCATCTGTCTTTCTGCCTAAACCAGTGTGCTTTCCTCTCCATTTTTCTAAGCTAAAGCTCAGATTTTGATGTTTTGTTCCTTGTGTCTATACTGTGTCCATGAAGACCTCCTGTGAATTAATTTCATTTGCCACACAAGAGGAAAATGGAGCAAAAGAAAATACTTTAAAAAAAGTATTGGAGGAGTTCACGTCATGGCTCAGTGGTTAACGAATCCGACTAGGAACCATGAGGCTGCGGGTTCGATCCCTGGCCTTGCTCAGTGGGTTAAGGATCCGGCGTTGCCGTGAGCTGTGGTGTACGTCGCAGACGTGGCTCGGATCCCGCGTTGCTGTGGCTGTGGCGAAGGCTGGCGGCTATAGCTCCTGTTAGACCCCTAGCCTGGGAACCTCCATATGCCACAGGTGCGGCCCTAGAAAAGGCAAAAAGACAAGAAAAAAAAATGACATAAATCATTTCACACTTGTTAGAATGGCTAGTATCAGAACGACAGGAAATAAATACTGGTGTTTCTTGTACACTGTTGAAGGGAAGGTAACTAACTGGTGCAGCAACTATGGAAAACACTATGGCGGTTCCTCAAAAAATTAAAAATAGAACTACCTACCATAAGATTCAGCAATTCTACTTCTGGGTATTTATCTGAAGGAAATAAAAACATTAACTTGAGGAGTTCCTGTGATGGTTTAGCAGGTGAACGATCTGGCATTGCTGCAGCTATAGCTTAGGTCACAGCTGCAGCTTGGATTCGAACCCTGGCCGGGAACTTCTGTATGCCACAGGAGCAGCCAAACAAGCAAACAAACAAACAAAAAAACATATTACTTGAAAAGATACCTGCAACCCCCCACGTTCATTGCAGTAGTATTTACAGTAGCCAAGACATGGAAACAACCCAAGTTGATGGGTGAATAGATAAAGAAGATGTGATGTGGGTATGCATATATACGCAACCCTGAAATATTTCTCAACCATTAAAAAGAATGAAATCTTGCCATTCTTTTGACAATATGGATGGAACTTGAAGGCATTATGCTAAATGAAATAAATCAGGCAGAAAAAGATAAATATTGCAGGAGTTCCCGTCGTGGCTCAGTGGTTAACGAATCCGACTAGGAACCATGAAGTTGCAGGTTCGATCCCTGGCCTTGCTCAGTGGGTTAAGGATCTGGTGTTGCCGTGAGCTGTGGTGTAGGTCACAGAGGCAGCTTGGATCTGACGTTGCTGTGGCTGTGGTGTAGGCCGGCCTCTAGCTCTGACTGGGATCCCAAGCTGCGGGTGTGGCCCTAAAAAGACCCCCCAAAAAAAGAAAGAAAAAAAGTTGTATCAGAGAAAACAAAGGCCCTTTCACAATTGCTGCAAAGTATGCAATGCCTCATTATAAACCTATGATGGATGGAACTGGAGACTCATTTTAAGTGAAGTAAGTCAGATGGAGAAAGACAAATACCATATAATATCACTTATATCTGGACCTAATATACAACCTAAATGAACCTATCTACAGAAAAGAAAGAAACTTATGGACATCGAGAACAGACTTGTGGTTGCCAAGGTGGGGGGGTGCTGGGAGGGACTGGGAGTTTGGGGTTAGTAGATGCAAACTATTGCATTAGGAATGGATAAGCCATAAGATTCTGCTGTATAGCCCAGGAATATATATCCCGACTATTTCTGATCACTTGTGATGGAACGTGATGCAGGATAATGTGGAAAAAGAATACATATATATATATATAAAACTGGATCACTTTGCCGTATAGCAGAAATTGACAGAACATTGTAAATCAACTATAATTAAAAAAAAAAAAGTAGTTCCCTTCGTGGCTCAGTGGTTAACGAATCCGACTAGGAACGATGAGGTTGCGGGTTCGATCCCTGGCCTTGCTCAGTGGGTTGAGGATCCGGCGTTGCCGTGAGCTGTGGTGTAGGTTGCAGACGCGGCTCGGATCCCGCATTGCTGTGGCTGTGGTGTAGGCCGGCGGCTGTAGCTCCGATCTGACCCCTAGCCTGGGAACCTCCATATGCCGCGAGTGCGGCTCTACATAAAGGCAAAAAGACAAAAAAAAAAAAAAGAAGAATAGAGACTGGAATCATGCCACAGTGTAGATGAGAACTGTACTTATAAAAGAGTAGCATTTCAAATCACTAGGGAAAAGATGGACTATATAATAAAAAATGTTGGGTAAAAAAATAGAGACTTATGTTAGCCTATATCCTCCAAATAAAGTCCAGGTGGATTAAAGAGCTAACTATAATAACATCGCCAAAACAAATAGAAGAAAATCAAGAATACTTTTAAAATATTGGGATGGGACAAACAAGATACACCATTTGGAAGCCTTAAAAAAAAAAAAAAGATTGGGAGTTCCCATCGTGGCTCAGCGGTTAACGAATCCGACTAGGAACCGTGAGGTTGTTGGTTCGATCCCTGGCCTCGCTCAGTGGGTTAAGGATCCGGTGTTGCCTGTGGTGTAGGTTGCAGACTCGGCTCGGATCCAGCGTTGCTGTGGCTGTGGTGCAGGCCGGCAGCTATAGCTCCGATTAGACCCCTAGCCTGAGAACCTCCATATGCTGCGAGTGCGGCCCTAGATAAGGCAAAAGACAAAAAACATAAAAAACAACAACAAAAAAGGATTGGTGTAACTGGAGTTTCTGGCATGACGAACCCGACTAGCATCCATAAAGACGTGGGTTAGATCCCTGGCCTTTCTCAGTGGGTTAAGGATCTGGTGTTGCCTTGCGCTGTGGTGTAGGTCACAGATGTGGCTTAGATCTCTCATTGCTGCGACTGTGGTGTAGGCCGGCAGCTGTAGCTCTGATTTGACCCCTAGCCTGGGAACTTCCATATGCCACAAGTGCAGTCCTGAAAGACAAAAAGACCAACAACAACAAAAAAAGGATTGGTAAAAGTGATTTGATATTAAAATGTAGCAACACGAATAGAGTAATATGACAAAGAATCGACAGATAATATCAACAAAGGCTGAAGGGCTGATATCCATAATATATGAACATTCCCAGTTTCTACTAATCCACCAGTTTCTACTAATTTTAGGGCAAGATTTTAAATTTTCAGAAAATCAGCTACGTGAAACAACTAAGAAAATGTCCCTCTTTAGCTTTTCATGATACTATCCATAATGTTGAGGACCAACCAGATACACTTCTTCGATAAGTTCTTCAAGAAATCAGAATCCTGGAGAGTGTCTGGGTTCTGGCCCCTGTGTTGCCATTGTCACTTATGTGTGTCCCCATGTCCTCACCTGTGAAATGGCAGCCTTGCACCAAATATTGCATAAGATGCTTCAAGTTCTAAAATTCTATGATCAATGGTCAATCTGGATAACAAACTAACCAGCCAACCAAGCAAATGAAACTGCATTTCCTGTGGTCATATTCTCAGAGCCCAGAGGTCAGCTTAATGAACAGAAGTGCCACACACAAAACAAATATCAGTAAGAAATGTCACTTTTCCGCTATGATCTAAACATGACCTAAAAACAAATACATACATTTTGTCTTTTTTAGAGTAGCATCCGCAGCATAGGGAGATTCCCAGGCTAGGGGTCCAATTGGAGGTGTAGCTGCCAGCCTGCATCGCAGCCACAGCAACTTGGGATCTGAGCCGCTTCTGTGACCTACACCACAGTTCAGGGCAATGCTGGATCCTTAACCCACTGAGTGAGGCCAGGGAGCGAACCCAGGTCCTCATGCATACCAGTTAGGTTCATTAACTGCTGAGCCACGACAACGGGAACTCCTAAAAACAAAATATTTTAAATAAGGTTTTAAACTTCAATGTGTATACATGGCGTATCGGCTTCCTATCCCCTAAAATGGAAGATATTTCTGCATAATTTCAAATTGTAATCATACGTCCTCTCTAATGATGTCATACTAACAAAGCCATAAAATTGTATGTTTATAAAATGTGAAAATGCTTAAACTGTACAATTATCTGTATTTATAACACTTTTTTCTTTTACTGAAACAATATGCATGTCAATAGAATTTCTAGCCCACTGTATTTGATAGGGAGAGAAAAAAAACCAATAGAGTGAAACTCTTGGCACTTTACTCTTAGTCTGATATTTAAATGTCACTCTCAAACAAATAGAAAGTCATAGGGTACTTGAATGTCTTTAATCTAGGGAGCCAAGTGGACAGCCCTTATATAATGTCTATTTAAAACAAGACCTTGGAGTTTCGTCATGGATCCACGGAAGTGAATCTGACTAGTATCCATGAGGACACAGGCCTCGCTCAGTGGGTTAAGGATCCAGTGTTGCCATGAGCTGTGGTGTAGGTCGCAGACTTGGCTTGGATCGGGAGATGCTGTGGCTGTGGTGTAGGCTGGCAGCTGTAAACTCTGATCTGACCCCTAGCCTGGGAACCTCCATATGCTGCAGGTGCAGCCCTAAAAAGACCAAACAACAACAACAAAAAAACCTTCTCAATGTTATCTGGACTTATGATCATTTTACAGTATATACAGATATCAAATCATTAGGTTGATCACTTGAAATTTAATACGTTAAATCAATTAGACCTCAATATAACAAAACAAAAACCAAGAGCTACCCTTACAAAACCCCACGTGGTCTGAGAAATGGATGCTGAGTCTCTCTAGGTCAGTGTGAAGGGTCTCCACTTTTTGTTTTTTTTTTCTTTTGTCTTTTTGCCTTTTATCTAGAGCCGCACCCGCGGCACATGGAGGTTCCCAGGCTAGGGGTCTAACAGGAGCTGTAGCCGCCAGCCTTCACCACAGCCACAGCAACGCGGGATCCGAGCCGCGTCTGCAACCTACACCACAGCTCACGGCAACGCCGGATCCTTAACCCACTGAGCGAGGCCAGGGATCGAACCTGCAACCTCATGGTTCCTAGTCGGATTCGTTAACCACTGAGCCACGACGGGAACTCCTCCACTTCCTGTTGAGAACAGCCCGGGATAGGTGGGTTTCTGGTTGTCTCATCTCATTTGCAGAGCACTTCCCAAGACTCTTGCTTTTTTGTTGCTCCTACAGATAACTTGAAGACTTTTTTGGGGGGGTGAGGGTTTAATTTAAAGCCTTCATTTATTTCCTTATGGGACTAGGGAAGAACGAAGTGATGACCTAGCTTCTGGTCTAAAAGGCAGATCCCTAGTTCCTGACTATTCAAATGGCTCCCTCTTTCCCCCAGCCCCCATCCCTCAATTAGCAGTGCTTTAGGTAAAGGCCTTTAACAATAAAAGTCAAATAGCCTCTCCGGGAAGGTACTCCATCAGAATCTGCATTTCTGAGAGGCTTCCTGGGGGACTGATTCAAATTCTTCCCTCTCTTCTAGAGGCAGGCAGCAATTGTGGAAAGCGCTGGTGAAGATTTAGGACTAGCTGGCTAGAAGTAGAATTTGGAGGTCTTAAAATCTGAATACCGCCCTCTCGTCTTCTCGCACTTTACTATGCAACCATGGACATTTGTTCAAAGGCCCTTCAAAATGACAATTGGGTTAAATTCTGGAAAGACTAGTCATTATTTTAACCCAGTAGGAGGGGGAAAAAAAAAGAGATATGATTATGCAGTTTTCAAGATGAAGGATTAAATTCACCACCTGCTTCAATACTTCACTGGTGGTACCTGTCAATACCTTAGGCGAGAAAAACAGCAACTGGTGTGTAAAACTACTGAGTCGATTCCGGTACAGGATTCCGAGATGACGGACTTCGAGGTGTGCAAACAAACCACTGTGGTATATTGTGTCCCCATGGTGGTTGTATCGACTCCTTAAGAAGCTCTTGCTTGGTCTGTTTGAACCCTGGGCGTAGATCACTAAAAAAGTGTGTAGTTGATTTAAATAGTTCAGCAGACAATTCATTAAGTCCATTCTCTTTTCCAAGCCAGTCGCCATGGCACGAGCCCCTTTCACTTGGACGAATTATAAGGAAAACCAAGAAATACTTTAAAAAAATATATACACACCAAGGAACTGGAGTTAAGTCACTAGGGTGGGGGCTGTGTAAAGCGTTGATAACTCACTAAAGGAAGTTTGGAACTGGGGTCTTGGTATTCCGGGGACGCTGAAGACACAGAAAAGTTAGAGGGCTGGCGGAGGGTCGCTGGTGCACTTTTATCTTTGATTGGCGGAACCACTCAGACTTTTCTTTATGGCGTCACCGGCTACCTGCCTGTAGAAAAGCCCCGTCTCTGTGACGTCACGACTCACGGACCAATGAAAGGCCTCAGCCTGCGGGCCCCGAGGAGGGTTGTGGGCCCTTTTTTGTGAATGAAGCTCCACGGAACAGCCCTCCTGGGGCCCCTGGGAGCCGCGGCCCGCTGTGCTCGGGCGTCTCGGCGGCAGCGTCTGCAGCTGCGGTGGCCGCGCGCCGTTACCCCGGGCAGCCCCTGCCGCCGGCCGCGGCACCGTCGCCTCCGCCGCGCCAGCCGGCAGCGGGCACCTGGGGGCGGGCTGGGGGGCGCCCGCAGCAGCAGCAGCAGGAGGCGCTGTAGCAAGGGCTGCGGCGCCGGTCCCGCGGCGGCCGCAGGAGCGAGCGGGGCAGGCGCGGTGGGCCCGGCCCCTCCTCCGGCTCCTGCGAGGCCACCCCGCGCCGGGCTCCGCCGTCGCCGCAGCGCCGCTCCGCGCCCGCCGCCCCGAGCGCCCGCGCGCCCGCGCGCGCGGGGCCGGCGGGGGCTTCGGCGGGCTAGCGGGCGCGCGGGGCCATGGTCGTGGTCCCCTGACGGGCCGCGGCCGCCTCCATGAAGCGGAAGAGCGAGCGGCGGCCGAGCTGGGCCGCCGCGCCCCCCTGCTCGCGGCGGTGCTCGTCGTCCTCGCCGGGAGGGAAGAAGAGCCGCAGCTCCACGTCGCAGGAACTGCACCGCCGGGACCAACGGGACGACCTGTACCTGGACATCACTGGTGAGCCAGCGAGCGGGCGCACGGTGGGCCGCCCGGGACTCGCGGCACCCGGCGCGGGGGTCCTAGCCCACCCACCCAGGCAGTGTAGGCGCTTCCCGGGGCCCGAGCGACACGCCTCCACCCCCCACCCCATAAAAGCCCCAGCCGGCCACACCCCCTTCTGGAGCCGGGCTCTCTGGGATCGCCCGCCTACCCCGAGTCTCCATCTGCGTCTGTTGCGATCTGTAACTTTATCCGTTTTGCACCCTCCTACCCCCAGCCAAGATGGCCCGAGGGTCACCTTTCTAAATGGCTGGCGTCAGCTCGGCGCCTCCGGCTTTTCCTAAATCCGAGCTGATACCGCCTCCCAGGTTGCAAGGTCGCTCGGACCTTACGCGAGTCTGAGCCTGCGAATCGCCCCCCAGAGGATTCCCCGAGCGCGCTGAACTCGCCAGCACGGGAGCTGCCTTGTTTATTTGGCGTTTGCCAAGCCTCCGCTGCTCTGTGGGAAATGGAGTCCCTCCTGCCTGGGGCGGCGTTCCCCGGCCCGGCGAGGGAACCAGACCCTCGCCCCGGTCCGCAGGGTGCTCGCCCCCGCCCCAGCGCGCGCCAGCGCTGCCCAGACCTCCCAGGGAGAATTCCCCTGGCCTTGCTTCTGGAAGGAATGTGTCACGTTGATGGCTTTGGAGTCGGTCAGCGTGCGGAATGCCCAGAGTTGTCACTTTTGAGAAATTGCAGGTGGAAAAGCAGCCGTTTGGTAGATGCCTTATTATCAGTGCTGCTTCTACAGTTCCTGAAAACGTAATAAATCCGATTTGGGAGCTGTGGGGTTTGCCGGGATTGACACGGAAGGCTGTGAAGGCGTTCAATGTGAGGATGTATGTGGAAACGCTTTGTAAACAGCGCAGCTGTCTTATAGTTTTGAGGGGTTTTTGCAGTCTGTTTCGTGTGGCGCGGAAAATGTGTGAACCTGGGTGTGTGGGGGATGTGGGATTTTTATGAACTGTTTCCCGCCCTTAGCCTTCGATAAAACCCGGTGAGCTGGAGCGGTCAGGACATTAATTTAGAAAGCGTTCAAACGCAGAATTTTAGTAGAAATTGTTTTCTAGGTTGATGGGCAGTTGGAAACTTAAGGTCCCTTTTACAGAAAGCTGAGAGTCGATCAGAAGGTACCTCGACCTTGAGTGCGTGGCCCTGGGCAACCGAGGAGGGAAGCCAGAAGGCCTTAAGTACTTGTCTCAGGTTGGCACCTGCCCGGGTCTACCCAAGCACCTGGCCCTATAGGAGGTGAAGCCGGCTTGCTGAGGCTGAGACCAGGTCCCGCCACGTGTGCGCTTCATCCCACACAGCCCTGATGCCTTTGTTTTTATACCTTTTTGAAGGACCGTGTTTGATAGCATTCAGCTTTAGTGGTAACAACACACTGACTTGGTACAGAATTCTTAATTCTACACTTACACAGTCATATTATATATAGTGAAAAGTTGGTCTCAGCCACTGGCTATCTTTTCCCAGAGGCAACTTAGGTTCCTAGTTTCCTGTGACTCTTCCGAGAAATAGATTGCGTCTACATCCAGTGCTGTCCCCAAATACAGTACCATACAACAGGTTTTGCAGATTTTTTTTTTCTTCACAGTAGTTTCTGTTAGTATGCACAGAACCGCCTCATTTGACTTTAATTACTACTGCTTAGGCCAAAATAGATATGGTTTTATATTATCTGTTTATTTTTTGCTTTGGAGGGTCACACCTGTGGCATATGGAAGTTCCCAGGCTAGGAGTCGAACCCGAGCTGCAGGTGCCGGCCTAGACCACAGCCACAGCAAAGAAGGATCGGAGCCACATCTGTGACCTACACTGCAGATGGAGGCAATGCCGGATCCACTGAGCGGACCCAGGGATTGAACCCGCATCCTCGTGGATACTAGTTGGGTTCATTTCCGATGAGCCACAGTGGGAACTCCCTAGATAGGTTTTAAAGCATAAAACTGTAAATTGGTATATGTAGGATTTAAATGTATGTACATGTTTTGTGACTTGTGTAGACAGCTGTCTCCCATCAAAAAGGAAGTTTCTGACAGCAAAGTCGCTGGAGTAATAGTCCTTCTCCTTCATGGAGAAAAAAATGTGATGTGGCTGGCTTTCCTTGAGGCAGTGATCAATGAGTTAACTTCAGAAAATAATCACCAAGCAGAACATTGAGGAAAGAGGTGGTGCATTACATAAAATCAAACTGCTTTTATTTAGATTACAAGCTCAGATAATGGGAGAGTCCAGCCTTACTGTAAGATAACGGGCAGGGCTGTTAAGGAAATCAAATTTCTCCAGGTAACCCTTTATGACTCTCTTGACTTCCTGGGAAAAATGATACTAGTGGAGTTCCCGCTGTGGCCCAGCAGGTTGGGGATCTGGCATTGTTTCTGAGGCCCTGAGGGTTCAATCCCCAGCTAGTGTGGTGGGTGAAGTAAGGATCCAGCATTGTTCAGATTCAATCCATATGCCTAGGGTGTGGTGGGTGTGGCTGGAAAAGAAAAAAAAAAGATAAAAAAGAAAAAATTATTTATTTTATTTTTTTGTCTTTTTGCCTTATCTAGGGCCGCACCCGCGGCATATGGAGGTTCCCAGGCTAGGGGTCTAACAGGAGCTGTAGCCGCCAGCCTTCGCCACAGCCACAGCAACACGGGATCCGAGCCGCGTCTGCGACCTATACCACAGCTCACGGCAACGCCGGATCCTTAACCCACTGAGCGAGGCCAGGGATCGAACCCACAACCTCATGGTTCCTAGTCGAATTCGTTAACCGCTGAGCCACGACAGGAATTCCCACTGTGCCCTTAAATACAGTACCTTTTTTTTTTTTAAACTCTGGTCCCTTGACATTTTTGTCATAACCTAGTTTATCTATAAGTTGAATTCTCAGAGGTTGGTGTATTTCATGTGTGTACATTTATTTATTTATTTGGCTGCTCCCGTGGCATTCGGAAGTTCCCAGGCCAGGGATTGAATCGGCGCCAGCCACAGCAGCGACTGGAGCCACAACAGTGACAACGCTGGATCTTTAACCCATTGAACCGCCAGGGAGCTCCAGTGTACATTTCACACAGGATGCTTAATTCATATTTTTGTCCCTTAGTCTTTTGTTATGTGGTCACTGTTTAGTGTCTAGCCCATTATCCCGATATACATGTTACTCGTCCTAGGAGCAGACTAACCCAGGTTTTATCCCTAAGCGGACCCCATCAGCCTCTCCTGGACTGTTCATTCAGTTCTCGCCATGTGCAGTGACATGGGTTTTTACCTGAGCTGTATTCCTGGTGCAGTTCCAGTACCCTGTGTGAAAAAAGGTTATAAATACAGTGTAAACTGTCTGCATTAATGCTAAAGAGATACTGAGCGAAGATAAGATCTGAATGAATTATCGGTCAGGAAACTGGGGGCAGAAGGGAAATGTGGAGTGTTTTCAGTTGGATCTGGAGCTAGATAGCGAGATGAGAGAAGGACTAAGGGGAAAAAAATGTTGGAGACAGTGAGGTTTTGTTTTGTTTTTTTTGTCTTTTTGCCTTATCTAGGGCTGCACCCGCGGCATGTGGAGGTTCCCAGGCTAGGGGTCTAACAGGAGCTGTAGTCGCTGGCCTACACCACAGCTCACGGCAATGCCAGATCCTTAACCTGCTGAGCGAGGCCAGGGATCGAACCCGCAACCTCATGGTTCCTAGTAGGATTCGTTGACCACTGGGCCAAGACGGGAACTCCAAAACAGTGAGGTTTTTGATTTTCCTGGGAACCTCCTTGCAGCCAGAAGTTTGAATCTTTTGATCTCTCTATAGTGCTAGCTCTTAAATAGGGCCCTCCATGAATGACACTTCACATTTTCCTTTCCTCTTTATTAATAAAGAAAAAAAAATAAAGACTATAGCATTAACTCTGTGTTTGATGATTTACAGGGGTTAGAAGTTGGTGGAGAACTTCCACGGATTTTACTTTTTAATTTTTAAACCTGACTAGTAGAGGAAACTGGCAATAACTACTGGCTTAGAAAAGATTCTTGGTAATTTGTCTTAAATTAAAAATCATTTTCAGTGTCTGTCATTATATCCTGCCTTTTAAAGAGTGCCTAACAGTAAATAATTTTTTGGAGAAGCTCTAAATAAGCTCAGGATTTGTTTTAGTTCCCGTCGTGCCTCCAATGAATCCGACTAGGAACCATGAGGTTGCGGGTTCTATCCCTGGCCTTGCTCAGTGGGTTAAGGATCCGGTGTGGCCGTGAGCTGTGGTGTAGGTCGCAGACGTGGCTCGGATCCCGCGTTGCTGTGGCTGTGGCGAAGGCCGGCAGCTACAGCTCCTGTTAGACCCCTAGCCTGGGAACCTCCATATGCCGCGGGGTGCGGCAAATACAGCAAAAAGACAAAAAAAAAAAAAGTCAGGATTTGTTATTTAAAAGCATTGATTAATGGTGTACTGGATAGTTGTCAAATTAAACGGCTACAGCACGGCTCCCCCCACCCCCCTTTTCTCTTTAGTATTTAAAACAAACTCAACAGTAAATATCTTCAGACAGGGAAAATTTACTCATTATTTCAAGAAGACTTTATTGAATGCTAACTATGTAAAATAGCCATGCATATTCGTTGTTTGTAGCGACATAAGTACATTCTTCCTAAGAAAAGGAATGCTATTAACATGGGATACTGATACAAGGAGGAAATAAGTTCCTTTTTCTTCAAGAGTTTCGTGTGGTAGATTATTGTTTCCGTAACTGAAATGCAACAAAGTATGTAGCGTTCATTTTTCTTCTTGCTTAGGAGATATTTCTATACTTGGTCTTTGTGCCTAATGTGAATTTATTTTCTTTACTTCATTCTTCAGTATCTTTACCTCTGATGGTATCATGTTACTTGTTTTAAGCCTGATTCCTTAGGCACAAAGGAAGAGGCAAAAACCTAACGCCGTTTCAGTGTTGCTGCCACATAGTGTTTGGGAGGAGTTCCCTTTGTGGCGCAGTGGTTAACAAATCCGACTAGGAACCACGAGGTCGCAGGTTCGATCCCTGGCCTTGCTCAGTGGGTTAAGGATCTGGCGTGGCCGTGAGCTGTGGTGTAGGTTGCAGACGTGGCTCGGATCCTGCGTTGCTGTGGCTGCGGTGTAGGCCGGCGGCTACAGCTCCTGTTAGACCCTAGCCTGGGAACCTCCGTATGCCGTGGGTGCGTATGCCGTGGGTGCGGCTCTAAGGCAAAAAGACAAAAAAAAAAAGAAAAAAGTGTTTGGGCATAAAGATGCAGAGAGGAGGTGGAGTAACTGGATTACAGAGATGGTGCTCATGCCAGGAGGTGACAGCACAAACTAACTGAAATCTTGGGGTGGGAGTGAACTAGAATGAAAGCAAGATGCGGATTTTTTAAGCTGGGAAGGAAGGCACTGGCGCATACCAGGGACATTTCTTGGAAATTTCTGAGGTGGTCTCTGGGGATCTCTGAATTGACAGGACTGGTGTTTTTGGAAAGAATGTCAAGAGATCATCTATTTTTGCTCCGGAGAAGCCAAGACCAGAGCTAGGTAATTTTGACCAAGTTGATGCAGTTTCTTTTGGGGAAAATCATGATGACCTACCTGCCTTTTATATATATATTCTGACAGATAAAGTTATAGGTAAATGGGTTATTGAACATCGACTAGTTATTCCTGTGCTACTTAGAAGATGATTTAATAGCAGATGCTCCATAAGTGGATTGGATAACGTTGAATTTAGAGGGATGAATAATAACCTAGTGAATTTGGAAAAATGAGCAAACTCAAGTACAATTCAGGTCCTTCAGAGCCCATGCTGTTTGCCAAGTCTGCCATTGTCACAGCCCTGATTTTCCAGATATTTCGTTCTTTCAAGAAATGTGTAATGAATACCTTCTCTGCCAGGGTCTCCCCTCCCCTCCTTCAAGTGCTAAAAAAAAAAAAAAAAAGGTCACTGCTGCAGATAGTCCCTGTTCTCGTGGAGGAGTTTATGTTTTCTGGGTTACTGGATAAAATAAAACTTGGAGGGTTTGAAGGGGAAGTATCCTATCGGGGAACCATATCGCGGTTGAAATCTCCAAGGGAGAAAAACTTTGATCGGGAGTTCCCTTCGTGGCTCAGTGGTTAACGAATCTGACTAGGAACCATGAGGTTGCAGGTTCGATCCCTGGCCTCGCTCAGTGGGTTAAGGGTCCGGCGTTGCCGTGAGCTGTGGTATAGGTTGCAGACGCGGCTCGGATCCCGTGTGGCTGTGGCTGTGGCGAAGGCCGGCGGCTACAGCTCCTGTTAGACCCCTAGCCTGGGAACCTCCATATGCCGCGGGTGTGGCTCTAGAAAAAGGCAAAAAGACAAAAAAAACATGTAAAACAAAGAAACAAACGGGGATTCGAACAGTCGCTAGGTTTTTAATGATGTGAAAGAATTATTGTTATTTTATGTACTATTTTTATAGTAATGGTTATATGGTTTACCGGGTTAGTATGTTAGAAGGCATACCATATTACTCATTGTATTACTTCAGCTAGAATAATGATATTGCACTTCTGTTTACAAGAAGAAACCTTGACTTACAGAGATGCATGCTGAAATATTTATGAATGAAAGGGTAAGGGAGTTCCCATCGTGGCACAGCAGAAACAAATCCGACTAAGAACCATGAGGTTGCGTGTTCGATCCCTGGCCTTGCTCAGCGGGTTAAGGATCCGGCGTTGCCGTGAGCTGTGATGTAGGTTGCAGACGCGGCTCGGATCCCGTGTTGCTGTGGCTGTGGCGAAGGCCGGCGGCTACAGCTCCTGTTAGACCCCTAACCTGGGAACCTCCATATGCCGCAGGTGTGGCCCTAAAATGACAAAAAGGCAAAAAAAGAAAGAAAGAAAGAAAAACTTTGATCGGAGGCTTTTTTTTTTTTTTTTTTTTTTTTTGCAGTGCTAATTCTGGTAGTCCGGCTTGAGGACACCAGGCAAAGCTAGTGTCTCCCCACGTGGGGACTGAACGCAGCCGGCTTATTAATAACCGTTTGCAGCCTGGATTTTTCTCATCTGTTTCAAAACAGCAAGTCCTCACAGTTGTTGGGGAGGATGAAATGAAGGGGGTGCGTGTTAAGTGCCTGGCTTGCGGCCCCGGTGACAACCAGGGGTCACGCTGCCGCTGCCGAGAGGGGCACCCGGGATCCGAGGGTTTCAGGCTCCCAGGCAAACATCTCTCGCCCAGCCGTGTTCGTGCACAAAAGGTTCGGTGAATCAGCGCAGCGAAAACGCAGGGCGGTCCCGTCCCCGCTTCCGAGCGCGATCTTCTGGGGAGAGACGCCCCGTGTGAAGCTGCTCAGTGTTTGTCAGAGGCGCGTTGATCCGCTTTTCTGCCTTGAGAACAATGATTCGGTTTCTCCCTAACGATTTCTTGCGCGAGGAATAATACCTCGGAGCTCTTCCTTCCTTTTTGAGGTTAATCGTTTACGGGCTTGTCCTGAAGAGTTTGTATGGTTGCCTACGATTAAAATTGCAGCTAAGCTTGTTGCTGGGGGCAGGGAGGTCCTCCTAAAATGCAAAGGCCTGGTAGGGGAGCCGAAGATAGAATGTTATAGAAAAAATAATAATAAAGTACTTATTGATAAATTATAAAATTTTCAGAGGGGCTAACTTAAAGCATGACTGTGCCCCAGTACGTCTGTTTTAAAAGATTTCACAGATCAGAGCTTGGATACTGTGGTGCCTGTTATTGGCAGGTAGAGCATTTATTTAAGTTTGCTTTGGGTAAAACAAATTTCCTTTCAAAAGGCCTTTCTAATGCTTAAAGTGGAGCGCAAAGACCCAATTTATTTGGAAGTGGTGGGAGTCAGGCATAAATAACAAATAATATATATATGTAGTATGTATATATATAAAATCTTTTTTTCCCCCCCAGATGGTGGCATGTGGAGATTCTAGGGCCAGGGATTAAACCTAAGCCACAGCAGTGACAATGAAGAGTCCTTAACCTGCTGAGCCACCAGGGAACTCAAGAAATGATATCTTGAAATACATATATATATCTTTTTATTACACTGGGCAAAAAAAATTTTAGTAGCCAGTCTTTTTGTTTTTCTAACTATACTGGCTGCAGATTTTTTTTTTTAATCTTTGTGAGTACTTTAAGGACCTTCGCATTAAAATTACTTTTATAATTATCCCCCCCTTATTTTTTTGTCTTTTTAGGCCCATACCTGAGGCTTATGGAGGTTCCCAGGCTAGGGGTCGAATTGGAGCTGTGGCTGCCAGCCTAGGCCACAGCTCACCGCGATGCTGGATCCTGAACCCACTGAGCGCGAGGCCAGGGATCGAACCTGCGTCCTCATGGATGCTAGTCAGATTTGCTTCCGCTGAGTCATGACGGGAACTCCTGTAATTATCTCTAAATGGAAATGAAAAGCCTGGATAGACTGGTTTAATCTGAATATTTCAAAGCCTGTCCCCACTTAGGCCCCTTTATGAGTGAGGTAAGTAGGTGCGGGGGGCATGGTGGGTCAAAAGTGGACAGATGGTGTTAGGTTCAGAGGAAGTGGTACAGCAGGGCCCACCAGTCTCCAAATACTGTTTCTTTATAGTTTTGGGTTTTTAGCTTCCAAGACGAGTCAGTTTCTAGAAGCACTGACTACCCATATTAGGCAGCGATTACCTTAGAAAACAATTTCCAAAAGAAAGTTGATTCTCACTTCCTAAATACAAGGTTGTTTAACTGGAATGTGTACGTCTCATCTGGATTCCCCAGTTTATTTGAAAGTTTTAAGCCATTCTCTTTCTCTCTTTTTTTTTCTATAGCTTTTCATGGATACTGCTTCAACAAAGGTATTCAGATCATTGACTCTACTTTGCAGTTCTTTGATGATTTTAAAACTGTAGATGTAACCTGTTAGTTGTGATTCTTGGTTCGTCCCTTCCTGTTTTGCTTGTCTTAATTTTAGCCTAGGTAGCAGTTTTAGTTTTCTCTAACTATAGAGTATCTTTAGTGTGTTCACGACTTTAAGTTGAAACCTGTCTTTATATGAAAAGTTTTGTTGGTTTCTGTGTATAGGTGATGCTGGAAGTAGTGGCTGTGATATTATTTTATTGGGTTAATTATGAATGCTGTGTCTCGGATGATGGGTCTATTTGGTAATATTAAACTTTTTTTGTTTTAATGATATCAATTTTGTAGGCTCTTGCTCTTAAGAGTGAATTGCAACAGCTGTTCTTGATTCTTCACCCCACCCCTTCTCCAGGTTAGTTAGTTATTTCTAGGCATTTCTTTGCTTAAGGAACAGGCCTGTATCTTACTGTGTTTGATTAAGAGGGAAAGAAATCTCCTGAGATACCCACTTGAACTTTGGGAACAGGGAAGTTCTTTTATATCTTTTATTTTATTTTTTTCCTTTTTTTGGCTGCCGCATGGCATATGGAGTTCTCCAGGCCAGGAATCCTGAGCTGGGGCAATGCCAGATGCTTTAATCCACTGTTCCAGGCTGGGGGGATTGAACCTGCATCCTGCTGCTGCAGGCATATATCCAATTTTTTTTTTAAATTATAATACTCTGATTCCTTTTGATTTTCAGGTTCCTCAAATAAGGCCATTTACCAAAAGAACAAATCTGAATGGCCCCGTATATTTATTACCTTAAATTAAAAAAATTTTGGGGAGTTCTCATCGTGGCGCAGCAGTTAATGAATCCGACTAGAAACCATGAGGTTCCGGGTTCGATCCCTGGCCTCGCTCAGTAGGTTAAGGATCCGGCGTTGCCGTTAGCTGTGGTGTAGGTCACAGACGCGGCTCGGATCCTGCGTTGCTGTGGCTGTGGTGAAGGCCGGCAGCTATAGCTCCTGTTAGACCCCTAGCCTGGGAACCTCCATATGCCGCGGGTGCGGCCCTAAAAAAGCAAAAAAAAAAAAAAAAAAATTAAAAAAAATTTTTTTGGGTCACATCCGAGGCCAGAAAGTTCCCAGGCTAGGGGTTGAACCGGGGCTGTAGTTGTGGACTGTGCCACAGCTGCAGGGACGGTGGATCCCTAACCGGCTACATCACAAGGGAACTTCCTTAATTCAAAACTTTGGACTTTATTCTCTTCATCTTTTATTCAGCTCCTTAAATTTTTAGGATCATTTATATTCTGGAGGAGCAGTTCTCTTAAGGGTCTTTTATTTACCGGTCAGTTCAAAGATTTGGTTCCAGTGTCTCTGAGTATGAAAAGCTGAGTAAGCGAGGCTGGGTGAATTCATTCTAAATGCATAATATCCTATATTGATTTCATTTCTCAGGTAGTTTACTTTCGTCCCATTAAAATTTAGTCTACTGTACTTTTCTCAAGAGAAAAACATCTTGTTCCCGATGTCGATGGTATTTGTTGTTCCTTCAAGTTCTAATTTGAAAGTAAAATTACTTTCTTGGCACTATTATGCAATTTATGACATTGATCTTTTCTTACCCAATCCTTAATGCCATAATATCATTACATATTCTGAATTTTGCAAAGCCCTCTATTTGGTTTTATTTTAGGACCATCTCAGCTGAATCATTCTCTGCATTTTGCTCATTTGTATTTGTATGCCTTGTGCTGTGGGATTTATTTAACAAATATTTATCGAGCAGCGACTTTGAACAAGACAGTGGGCCCAGCGTTATTGAGGAAGGGAGGCAGGCCTGTAAAGATTGGAAAACAGCATGCTCATTATTGCTGAAAGACTGAGAAGAAATACACTCTTAAAAGTCATCATCTCAGCGAATACAGGCAATGAAGAAATCAGTCATTATATAATTTTGCTCTCTTAATTTAAACAGTGTCAGTCTGAGAGACTTTTGTGATGAGAATGTCACCTGATAATTCCTACACAAAGTGAATTATTTTTTCCAAGGTACGGTGAAAATGATCTGTCTTATGGTGTCTTTCTTGTGTGTGTGTGTTTTAACCTTTGAAAGAAATGAGGAGAAAAAGCTTCATGTTGGTATATAAAACTAATCATATATATGTAACATGAATATATGCATATAGTTAATAATATACAGAAAGCTGTATGTCTTCTAAAGCAGAGCCAAAATGAAAGGTCTCGATTCCAGTTAATTCTGTATCTAATTTGAATTTGAAAGAATCCCACAGGACAAAATTTAAAAGGAGATACCTGGTTTTATTTGCAAAAATACCTTATTCATCGGTCAGAAGTAATTACAGAGCACCTTCTGAGTATAGCTTCCTCAGTGCAGTCGCTAGAGATGAAGATGGCTAAATATTGTAAGAATTAGATTTGGTGTGTGTAACTTTTGAATTGAAAAGCATTCTGATTTTCACATTCTTTTATAGGTGCTGAGGAAGAATTGCTTTGACACAAATGTATAATAGAATTTAACGTTATGGTTTTACATTTTGGGAGCCGTTCTCAGTCCGCTCTTGGAATTTTTCATTGTGCTACTGTCATTAGCTTTTTGCAAGCACCTAAATCCATGAAACAGGCATATTAATGTGCATTTATTTCCTTTTTGACCATAAACTGCCCCCCAAAAAGCTTAGAATTTAGCTAGCAAACACAACTGAGTTTGGGGTTTTAACGCTACTCTTAATATATTTTAATTTTAAAGTATTACGACCAAAAGGGCTTGAAGTAAAAATCCACTCAGGATATGTTTGCTTGCATTGTACTTTTTTCTTTTCATTTTTAAATTATACTTGATTTACAATGTTCTGTTAATTTCTGCTGTACAGCAAAGTAACCCAGTTATCTATATCTATACACACACACACATTCTTTTTTTTTCCAGTTTTTTTACTTTTTACTTTTTTTATTTTTCCGTTATAGCTGGTTTACAGATTTCTGTCAATTTGCCAACTGCACAGTGTGGTGACCCGGTTATACATACATATGTGGATTTGTCACAAGTGATTGGACATAGTTCCCAGTGCTATGCAGCAGGATCTCCTTGCTTTTCCATCCCAAAGGCAATAGTTTACAACTATTAACCCCAGACTCCCAGGCCATCCACTCCTTCCCCCACCCTCTTGGCAACCAGAAATCTGTTCTCCAAGTCTGTGATTTTCTTTTCTGCATAAAGGTTCATTTGTGCAGTATATTAGATTCCAGATATTAGTGATATCATGTGGTATTTGTCTTTCTCCTTCTGACTTACATCACTCAGCATAAGGGTCTCTTAATTCCATCCATGTTGCTTCAAATGACATTATTTTATTCTTTTTCATGGCTGAGTAGTATTCCATTGTATACACACATTCTTTTTCTCATATCTTTCATCATGTTCTACAAGTGATTGGATATAGTTCCCTGTGCTATACAGCAGGATGTCACTGCCCATCCACTCCAAATGCAATAGTTTCCATCTACTCACCCCAAACTCCCAGTCCATCCCACTCCCTCCCCCTGTTTGAGTCATTTTAATCTCATCCTTGCAATGGGGAGCCTCAAGAGCTGTGATAGAGATTTCATACTTGACCCCAAAGCTTGGGGAAGACACACTACGAGCACACGGAACTGGCTGACAGCTGTATCTGTGTCTGTATCAGTCCAGGATGGAGGAACTTATCTGTGAATGTCATGAACACTCAAAGATAGAGGTCTCTGAATGAATGGGATCCTTGGAAAGGAGGCTTGAGCTCGGTTTTAAAAGATTCTCTTGCTTTTCCCTGTGGAATCAGTTCTATCACAGCAACACACAGGAGTCGCTGTTTTCTCCTTCCTTCTGACGTGGGGGCAGCTGTGTGTGGCGGTGATTGTGGGATTGAGGGTAGACTTTACCCAGCATGGGAGCAAGACCTTCTGATTCCCTCCTCTTCCCTGCCTGTCCTGCTCGTGTATAATCCACCAGTAACAAGCATCAAGACAGCAGTTGGAGTTCCCGTTGTGGCTCAGCGGGTTTAGAATCCCAGCTAGTATCCATGAGGCAAAGCTATTACAGGAACAGAAAGTTATAGGGAGTTCCTTGTTGTGCGGCAGCAGGTTACCAACCCAACTAGTATCCATGAGGACGCAGGTTCAATTCCGGGCCTCGCTCAGTGGGTTAAGGATCTCGTGTTGCTGCTTACTTCGGTGTAGGTCACAGACGAGGCTTGGATCTGGCGTTGCCATGACTGTGGTGTAAGCCAGAAGCTGCAGCTCTGATTCCACCCCTGGCCTGGGAACCTCCATGTGCCCAAGGTGTGGTCCTAAAAAGACAAAAACCAACCAACCAAACAAAAAAGCAGTTAACCTGAATTAAATAATGATTTTGCTCCAAAATGAAAAAAAAAAACTTTAATGAAATCTCTCTTATTTAAGAGGGCAGGGAAAGAAAGATAAACCTTAAAACATCTCTTATTTAATAAGACTTATTCATATTATTTTGAACACATATATTTTTTAGCGGGTAAATTTGTGGATTCAAAAGACAACCATTTCCAGGCATGGTGCTAAAGGAATTTTTTGCAACACTTTTCGGAATTTCCAAAGCAAAAATATTGGATATTTTGAAGGCGAAGCAATAAACTTGGATTAAAAAAAAAAATCAGGAGTTCCCGTCATGGCTCAGTGGTTAACGAATCTGACTAGGAACCATGAGGTTGCGGGTTCGATCCCTGGCCTCGCTCAGTGGGTTAAGGATCCGGCGTTGC
>PVHT021183661.1:376903-389330 GCA_004024745.2 Catagonus wagneri
GTCTAAAATAATTTACAGACATATTATACCATAAGAATCTAATAAGACTCAGGCAGGGATAGAGCGTGAGACTCAAGTCTAGATGCTTAAACTGGCCCCTGTCCAGCTACCGGTTGTGAGAATTTCTGATTGACCAGTGACAGCAGAATCTTATACCCAGAATACTGTGATGTCTGTGTTAAGTGACCCTTTCCTAACAGGAGTCGTCGAAATATTTAAAATGCAGGAACTAAGCTCATAGGACAGGGCGCATCATGTTTTATGGCTGCTTGATAAATAAGGATATTTCTTAAATGACTGTGCTGGGTGGAAAAACGTTTTATCTGAGATCTGCCTTCATTGGTCGCAAGACTGTGCAGGAGCAGCAAAAACCCCGTCTACCTTGAGATTTCCTGCACTTACTGTTTTCTGTCAAAAAGTCCTAAGAGCTGTCAGTGACCAGAATGGCTCAGGTTAGTTTCCATCAATAAGATACAAAGAGTTGAGATCTGGCATCAACTCGGGTCCTAAAACATCTGAATCACACAGTCAGGGAAGTCAAGCCCCTGAGCCAGAAAGCAAAGGCACACAGAAGTAAAGCAGTCAACTTCAGGAGACAGATATTTTTCTAGGCTCCTAAGCCAAGAAGTTTGATAAAATAATGTTTTTTTTTTTTTTGCCTTTTGTCATTTGAGGGCCACACCCGCGGCATATGGAGGTTCCCAGGCTAGGGGTCTAACAGGAGCTGTAGCCGCCGGCCTTTGCCACGGCCACAGCAACGCGGGATCCGAGCCACGTCTACGACCTACACCACAGCTCACGGCAAGCCGGATCCTTAACCCACTGAGCGAGGCCAGGCATCGAACCCGCAACCTCATGGTTCCTAGTCGGATTCGTTAACCACTGAGCCACGACGGGAGCCCCCTGGAATGTGAGTTTCTAATTAGAGCAATTGCCCCTAGGTTAACAGGTTGGCCTCATTGTGAATCTTAAACCAAATCATACACATTACAGCTTTGTCTGTGCAATTTGAAAGTAAACTAACAATAACCCAATTCCATTCAGTAAAACAAGAAGAGAAGAATCGATCTGGATGGTGCCCTCTATCTCCTGATAAACTTAGTTTAGTAATGAATTAAAAGGCTCAAATAAGAGTAGATAACTGAGAATTAAACAACATTCAGAAACAAAGGAAACAACGGTCTAGGATTCTATTTTTTTTTTTTTGTCACACAGCCAGAGAGCATGTGAGACAAAGGGGTAGAAGTTTTGTTTTTTTGTTTGTTTTTTTTCTCCTCCAGTGTTTTAAGTTCCAGGGCCTCTTGTTTTTAAAAGAGAAGGGCCAGGAGTTCCCGTCGTGGCTCAGCGGAAACAAACTTGACTAGCATTCACGAGGATGCGGGTTCGATCCCTGGCCTTGCTTAGTTAAGGATCCAGCCTTGCTGCGAGCTGTGGTCTAGGTCTCAGACGCGGCTCGCATCCCCTTTTGCTGTGGCTGTGGTGTAGGCCTGCAGTAGCAGCTCCGATTCGACCCCTATCCTGGGAACCTCCATATGCCGCAGGTGCAGCCATAAAAAGACAAAACCCAACCCCTATTAATTATAAATTAAATTATTATTATATATTAATTATAAATTATTAATTGTAAATTCACATTGTAAATTCAAACGTGTTCAAAGGAAAAGAAAAAAAAAGAGAGAGACGGGCCAAAGAACTGATACAGCTCTTTCTCACCCCTCAATTCCTCCCTTTAAAGTGCACTGAGAGGAGTTCCCGTCATGGCTCAGTGGTTAACGAATCCGACTAGGAACCATGAGGTTGTGGGTTCGATCCCTGGCCTCGCTCAGTGGGTTAAGGATCCGGCGTTGCCGTGAGCTGTGGTGTAGGTTGCAGACGCGGCTCAGATCCCGTGTTGCTGTGGCTGTGGCGAAGGCCGGCGGCTACAGCTCCGATTAGACCCCTAGCCTGGGAACCTCCACATTCCGGGTGCGGCCATAAAACGACGAAAAAAGGCAAAAAAATAAAAATAAAAAATAAAGTGCACTGAGAGTCAGACAACTTCAGATCCCCTCTCCAGGAATAAAGGACAGACCAAGATAAGGAAGGATGCTGAAAGGCAGCTGGCTGGGGTTGTTAACTCATCTTTCCACTTAAGAGTACTAGCTGCTGATGCTTTTATTGAACCTGTGTCTGCCCCCGGGGCGGTAGATTCTTGTCCCGGGTGGAAATAGCCATACTTACTAAGGGGGAAGTCGAGGACCCAGGCCGAGGGGGAGATCACTTTGAAAGATGAAAGGCTTTCTCCCCCAGCCCCCTTCACTCCCCAGAGGAATATAATTTCAACTATAAACTACCACCGAGGGAGTTCCCGTTGTGGCTCAGTGGTTAACGGATCCGACTAGGAACCATGAGGTTTCAGGTTCGATCCCTGGCCTCGCTCAGTGGGTTAAGGATCTAGCGTTGCCGTGAGCTGTAGTGTAGGTCACAGAAGTGGCTCGGATCCTGCGTTGTTGTGGCTGGAGTGTAGGCCGGCAGCTGTAGCTCCGATTGGACCCCTAGCCCGGGAATCTTCATATGCTTCGGGTGCGGCCCTAAAAAAAAAAAAAGACTAACACCAAGAGTTCTTAAAAACCCAATGCTGATAAAGTAAAAAGTTCCTTCAGCGATCCTCCAGGCCCATTCCCATCTCCATAAGCAGTTTGATAGGGGTATCCTTTCAGTTGCTTTTCTCTTTATTTTCATACTCATAAATTTATGCATGGCTTACTTAATTTTTTTGTTAGCTATTTATTTATTTTTTTGGCTGCACCCACAGCATGTGCAAGTTCCCCGGGCTAGAGATCAAACCCATGGCAGGGCAGCAACCTTGAGCTGCAGCAGTGACAATGCCGGGTTCTTTCCCCCTTAGGCTACCAGGGAACTCCACCTGTGTCTTCATTTTGTTTTCTCATTGTTACACATCTGTTTGACAACTCGTTTAAAAAAATTCATCTTTGTATTACTGTGGGAATATTTCGTACTGATCTGCCTTATTAATTTGAGTCGTGATGTGGCTGCCATAGTTTTATGTAATTATCCCCCTATTGATAACAGTTGTCAGTTCCGTTTAGTTTTACTGCAGCGAGTACACATCCTGACTGCAGCTTCTCACTTGTCACGTGCTGCTGTTTCTCTGAGGTAGATGTGAAGCAGAGACTGGCTGGCTCACGCATAAAACATGCATAATAGATGCTGCCAGCTGGCTTTCCAAAACGCCTCTACCACTTTTCAGTCCCATCTTCCTTGTTTGTTTGTTTTTTTGTCTTTTGTCCTTTTTAGGGCCGCACCCACAGCATATGGAGGTTCCCAGGCTAGGGGTCTAACAGGAGCTGTAGCTGCCAGCCTTCACCACAGCCATAGCAACGCGGGATCCGAGCCGCGTCTGCGACCTACACCACAGCTCACGGCAACGCCGGATCCTTAACCCACTGAGCGAGGCCAGGGATCGAACCCACAACCTTATGGTTCCTAGTTGGATTTGTTAACCACTGAGCTACGACGGGAACTCCCTATCTCCCTTGTATAAGGAAGTTTCCACACAACCTTTTCCTAACTGATACGAGTATTATTACAATTTTTTTTCTAATTGGATGGTGTGAAATAAAATGGCATTATAATTTTTATTTTTCCAATGACTAATTACGTTGCTTTTGGGGGGTCATTTCTATTGTCCTGACTTAGCTTTTTTTGTGCTTGACTCTGTTTTCTATGGGACTGTGCAATGTTAAGCTATTTTATGGGAATTACAATTTTATATATATATTCTTGGCACTATGTTATAAGTATTTTCTTCCAGTCGGTTGCTTTTTGAAAAAAATAAAAAGATTTTAGATTTATGGAAACATTACAAAGAGAATTGCTGTATATGCTTCACCCAGATTCAATTTCCTTGAATATTATAATTTGTATTAGTTTGTTAAGGTTGCCGTAGTAGGATGTACACATTTAGTGGCTTAAACAACAGAAATTTATTTTCTCACAGTTCCAGAGGTTGAGATTCCAGACCTAGCTACCAGCAGGCTGCCTTCTTGCTCTGACCTTGCGTGCCCTTTTTTCTGTGCCATGCACTCCTGGTGACTTTTTCTCTTCTTAAAAGGACGCCAGTCTTGGAGTTCCTATTGTGGCGCAGTAGAAACTAATCCCACTAGGAAGGGTGAAGTCTCGGGTTTGATCCCTGGCCTCGCTCAGTGGGTTAAGAATCCAGCGTTGCCGTGAGCTGTGGTGTAGGTCACAGACACAGCTTGGGTCTTGTGTTGCTGTGGGTGTGGCGTAGGCCGGCAGTTGTAGCTCTGATTCAACCCCTAGCCTGGGGCATCTATCCAGAGAAAACCATGACTCGAAAAGACACATGTACTCCAGTGTTCATTGCAGCACTCTATACCATAGCCGAGACATGGAAACAACCTAAATGTCCATTGACAGAGGAGTGGATGAAGAAGATGTGGTACATATACACAATGGAATATTACGCAGCCATTAAAAGGAAAGAAATAAAGGCATTTGCAGCAACATGGATGGACCTAGAAATTATCATGCTAAGTGAAGTCAGACAATGAGACACCAACATCAAATGCTACCACTTACATGTGGAATCTAAAAAAAGGCCACAGTGAACTTCTTTGCAGAACAGATACTGACTCACAGACTTTGAAAAACTTTTGGTTTCCAAATGAGACAGATTGGGGGGTGGGGGGATGCACTTAGGGTTTGGGATGGAAATGCTATAAAATTTGGTTGTGATGATTGTTGCACACCTATAAATGTAATACAATTCATTAAGTAATTAAACCCCCCCCCAAAAAAAACCCTAGCCTGGAAATCTCTGTATGCTGCACCCCCCTAAAACGCAAAAGCAAAAAAAAAAAGAAAAAGAAAGAGGACACCAATCCTATTGGATTCGGGCCCCACCGTTGTGACCTCAATTTAACCTTAATTACCTCTTTAAAGACCCTATCTCCAAATAGGGCTAGGGTTTTTTGTTTTTTTTGTCTTTTTGCCTTATCTAGGGCCGCAGCTGTGGCATATGGAGGTTCCCAGGCTACAGCCACCGGCCTACACCACAGCCACAGCAACGCGGGATCCGAGCCGCGTCTGCAACCTACACCACAGCTCACGGCAACGCCGGGTCCTTAACCCACTGAGCAAGGCCAGGGATCGAACCCGCAACCTCATGGTTCTTAGTCGGATTCGTTAAGCACTGAGCCACTAAGGGAACTCCCGGGCTAGGGTTTTAATATATGAATTTCGAGGAGGTACACCATTCAGTTCATCACATTCCCTCTTTCATTACCACGGGGCATTAAGAAACCAACACTGGTTGATATGTAACTATTAAGTGTACTCCAGACTTTATTCAGATTTCCCCAGTTTTCCCATTAGTGTCCCTTTTCTCTTCGAGGGTTCAGTCTAGGAAACCACGTCGCATTTAGCTGGCATCTCCTGAGCCACTTAAGGTCTGACAATTTCTCAGTCTTGTTTTTCATGACAGTTTTGAGGAGTGCTGGTTAGGTATTTTGTGGAATGTCCCTCAGATTTTGTTTGATATTTTCTAACTACGAAACTGGGTTTTTGGAATAAGATACCACAAAGGAGAAATAACGAGCTTCTCATTGCCTCGTATCAGAGGGTATATGAAATCCACATGACGTCATTGGTGAATTTTGATCATTTGGTTAAAGAAGTGTTGGGCAGATTTCTCCCCTGTAAAGTTACTATTTTTTCCCACTTTCCATCCTGTATTCTTTGAAAGCAAGTTAATAAGTCCAGCTCATACTCAAAGATAAGTGGAGTTAAGCTGTACCTTTTTTTTTTTTTTTTTGCCTTGCCTGTGGCATGTAAAGTTCCCGGGCCAGGGATCAAAGCTGCACCCTAGCGGTGACCGGAGCCACTGCAGTGACAGTGCTGGATCTTTTAACTTTTGCTGCATCACAACAGACGTCCTGAGTTCTGCCTCTTTTTTTTTTTTTGTCTTTTTGCCTTTATTAGAGCCGCACCCGCGGCATATGCAGGTTCCCAGGCTAGGAGTCTAACAGGAGCTGTAGCCGCTGGCCTTCACCACAGCCACAGCAACACGGGATCCGAGCCACGTCTGCGACCTACACCCCAGCTCACGGCAAAGCCGGATCCTTAACCCACTGAGCGATGCCAGGGATCGAACCCACAACCTCATGGTTCTTAGTCGGTTTCGTTAACCACTGAGCCACGAAGGGAACTCTGAGTTCTGCCTCTTAAAGGGAGGTGTCTGCATATATTATTTGGAATTCGTTTGTAAGGAAGATTTGTCTTTTCTTCATTTATTTATTCAGTCACTTTTTTTATACCAGGATGTATTCATGCATATTTATTTTATACTTGAAGTTATAGTCCCATTTTCTGTACGTCTGTTCCAGATTTGGCTGTTGGGGTTTTTTTTTTTTCAGGTTGGCTCCTGTATTCTACTCTCCTCCCACCCCCTTTCTAAAAATATTTTAATGGTGTCTTTTGTAAATTGTTCAAATCCTTTCTCTTCATAGCTTTTGCATTTTGTGTCTCACTTTAAGACTTAAACATCTGATATGTATCATTTAGGAAAGGTGGGTTAGGCTGTGATGACAGCCCCAACGTCTCAGTAGACTGGAGGAAGCAAAAGTTTATTTTTGTTCATGACACTTATGTATCACTGGTTAAGTAAGAACTGTTTAACTCTCTTTACTTTTTTTTCTCTCTCTTTTTTTTTTCTTTTTAGGGTCGAACCCGCAGCATATGGAAGTTCCCGGGCTAGGGGTGGGATTCGAGCTGCATCTGCGACCTACACCACAGCTCAGGGCAACACCAGATACTTAACCCACCGAGAGAGGCCGGGGATCGAACCTGCATCCTTATGGATATTAGTCGGGTTTTTTACTGCTGAGTCATAACAAGAACGCCCTTAATATGAATTGTTACTTGGATTAATTTTAAACTTGTGTTGAATTCTCTTAATTTTCCTCTGTTGCAAGTAATTTAGAAACAGGTTTTAAACACTTGCAGGGTGATAGATTCTTTTTGTGTTATATCTTCTCATCAATAGACTTCAAAATTTTATTGTGTTGTGCTAATTGTATGATCTCTACGTATGATCTTTGCTTTTCTATGTTTGTTGAGATTTCCTTGTGGCCAAAATACATGACAACTGAAGTGACTATCCTCTTTTTTTTTTTTTTTATGTTTGTGCTCTCTGCTGAAAACGGTTCTCTGTATTTACTAGATCAAGCTTCTAATTCCTTATTTTTCTTTATGGAGTGTGTTGGCCTTCTATTATTATGGGTTTACTAATTTTTTCTGTTTTCACCAGTTTTAGCTTTAGAGATCTAAAATCTTGTAAAATGTGTGATTGTTATAATCTCTGGTAGATTATGTAATCATAAAACATCTTTGTCTTTTTATTCCTTTTTTTGCTATGAATTCTGATTCATCTGCTTTTGATACTGCTATACCTGGTCTTTTTTCCTAGCAACTCTATAATGTACCATTTTCTATTCTTTCATTTAAATACTTTTTAAATGGTGTTGTTTTAATTGTCTTTATTAAACAGTGTATAGCTTGAATTTTTTTTTTTTTTCGCTCTGCCTGCAGCATATAGAAATTCCCAGACCAGGGATCAAGCCTGGATCCTTAACCTGCTGCATCGCAGAGAACTCCCAGCTTGAATTTTTTAAAGTCAATTTGAAAATTTTTTAATAGGTGAATTTAAATATTTTGCATTTTTTGTTTTCACTGATCTGTTTGGACTTTGTTTTCTGTTTGCCATGTTTCTTCTTACTGTTTGGTGCCTTGATTTTCTCACCTGCTCCAGTGATTTGGAAAGTGTGAAAACTATCAAAAATCTTCTAGGGGATCCCTTTAAAAAAATTCATTTATAAGAGTTCCCGTCATGGCTCAGCAGTAACGAACCCACCTAGTATCCATGAAGACGTGGGTTCGATCCCTGACCTCGCTCAGTGGATTAAGGATCCAGCATTGCCAATGAGCTGTGGTGTAGGTTACAGACGTGGCTTGGATCCTGCCTTACTGTGGCATATAGAACCTCCATATCCTGCAGGTGCATCCCTAAAAAGACAAAAAAAATAAATCATTTATAAATTATTTTAGAAATACAGGTGAGTATGAACCCTAACATAATGTTAGGGGAGGATGTTTACAGCATCTTTAGAAAGAATTACTTCTTTCCGCACCTTAGTTCTGGACCAACTGACTGAGGAATGTAGGAGTTGAGCAGATAAGTATGAAAATGTAAACTGTATTTTTGATAACCTTATGGGGCTTGGTTTATACCTTTGTACATTTAGATCTGTAGGCAAGTGGAATCACGCGAGCAGTCACTGACACATATGACTGCCCCAGGGGTAAATTCCAGGGGGTGCATCTGTAAACTGATGTAGCCTCCATCGTCTTGGATCCTTGGGTGACCGCAGAATAGAGCCTTCTCTGCCCCCTAGCTGAGCTGCACGTGTAACACCAGCAAGAAACAGCTTCTGCTGTAAATTAAATCTGCGAAGAAAGCAGGGTCGTTTGTTGCCATAGCTTATTCTAATAAACTCAGTTCATCACAGGGCTTAGCGCAGACTCAGTGTAGGGAGACTGGCAAAAGAGGCACAAGGAAAGACAATTAGGTTTCTTCTCTTGTGAATTTCTTGCTCTGTCCTCTGCCCATGTATTTGTTGGGGTGTTAAGCTTTTTTTCTCTTCGATTTATAGTTCTTTGTAAATTCCGAATACCCATCCTTTGTTGCTTTTATGCGCTGTGCTATCTTCCTAGTCTGTGAGTATTCTTTGAAAATTTTGTTTACGGAGTCTTGCGTTGAGTGGAAGCATTAATCTTCACATAATCACATTTCTCAGTCTTTTCCTTGAGAGTTGGGACTTTTTATGTCTTGCTTTAAAAAATAAATCTATCCCAGAGTTCCCATCTTGGCTCAGTGGTTAACGAATCTGACTAGGAACCATGAGGTTGCGGGTTTGATCCCTGGCCTCACTCACTGGGTTAAGGATCCTGCATTGCTGCAAACCATAGTGTAGGTCACAGATGGCAGCTTGGATCCCGTGTTGCTGTGGCTGTGGCGAAGGCCGGCGGCTACAGCTCCTGTTAGACCCCTAGCCTGGGAACCTCCATATGCCGCAGGTGCAGCCCTAGATAAAGCAACAAGACAAAAAAATAAAATAAATAAATCCATCCCTACTCCGCTGTTACAGGTTATGTTTTTATATTTTCTTCTAAGACTTATAAAGTTTTTCTTATCTCTCGGTTTTTAATCCACGTGAGATTTTTTTTTTTCTTCTTTATGGGGTGGGGAGAGGTGGCTGGTGGTGTGAGCTGAGATCAGATTTCCTCCCTCCTTCCGTCTCTGGCAAAATAGACAAGTTGTCTGCACACCACGTGCTGAGCCTTCTTACTTTTCCCATCGATCTGTATGTAATGCTACCTGCGCCGTATTTCTGTCTATATGTGGTCACTACACTGGTCTTTATCTGTTATATCTGTGTCAATATTGCACTGCCTAAATGATATTAAGTTTTAATGTTTGGTAAGGTCAAGGGCCTTCTTCCTGGGTGTTTTCAAAACGGTTTTGGTTCTTCTTGGCCCTGTGGTCTTCTTGATTAATTTTGGCATCAGCTTGTTCAGTGCCACAAAAAGTTCTGTTGAGATTTTGTTAAGAGTTGCCCTTAAAAGAGAGGAACTTAGGAGTTCCCTTCGTGGTTCAGTGGTTAACGAATCCGACTAAGAACCATGAGGTTGCGGGTTCGATCCCTGGCCTCGCTCAGTGGGTTAAGGATCTGGCGTTGCCGTGAGCTGTGGTGTAGGTTGTAGATGTGGCTCGGATCCCGCGTTGCTGTGGCTGTGGCGAAGGCCGGCAGCTATAGCTCCTGTTAGACCCTTAGCCTGGGAACCTCCACATGCCGCGGGTGCAGCTCTACATAAAGGCAAAAAGACCAAAGGAAAAAAAAAAAGAGAGGAACTTATATTTCTTAAATTAGTTATTATAAGTATATGGAAATGTTCATGGTTTTGGTGTTAATAATCCATATCCAGAAACTTTGTCAATGTTTATTGTCATTTGTCTAAAGATTCTGTTGTATTTTCTAGGAATACAGTCTTTGTTTATAAATAAGGACAGTTTTTCTGCCTTTCCAATTCTTTCATTTCTTTTTCTTGTCTTGGCATCAGTGAACACTTCCAGTTATTACATTTTAATAATGTAATGTAGAAGTAATGGTAGAAGGAATTTTTGTCTTGTTTTTCATTTCAGGGAGATGGTTATATAGTTAAGGCAAGAAGTATGTCAGTTTAAGGAAGTCTTCTTTTAGCCATACTGTATAAAGACTTAATTGGGAATGCAATGATTTTAATGACTTCTTTTTCTGTATTTAATCACATAATTATGTGGCTTCATTCTGTAATCTGTTCATGATGATGGACCCTTTAATATTGAACCATTGATAAAATTAATTTTCTTTTTAATATGCTATTGGCTATTTGTATTTCTTTTCTGAACTGACCGTTCGTAGCCTTTATAGATTTTCTGTTGGGTTGTTATATTTCTTTATAAATACTTTTTTTTATCAGTTGTGATGATTAACCCTTTGTTATACATTTTCCTGTTTTTTTTTTTTTTTGTTATGACTTGAGTTTCGTGTCATGCTTAAAAATCCCATTTAAATTATAAATTTATTGGAGTTTCCATTGTGGCTCAGCAGTAAGAAACTCAGCTAATATCCATGAGGCTGCAGGTTTGATCCCTGGCCTCGCTCAGTGGGTTAAGGATCCGGCGTTGCCGTGAGCTGTGGGTGTAGACTGCAGATGTGGCTCAGATCCCACGTTGCTGTGGCTGTGGTGCAGGTTGGCAGCTGTAGCGCTGATTCGACGTGTAGCCTGGGAACCTCCATATGCCGCCGGTGAGGCCCTAAAAAGAAAAGAATAAATTGTAAAATTATTTGCTATAATTTTTATATTTATTTGACGTCTTTTAAAAACTAATTTCATCTGATATTTGTTTTATGTAATATGTGAGATTAGAAACTCATATTCTTTTCATACATATGGACATTTGTCCATTATTGAATAATGCCTTCTTTGTTACTGATTTGAAAAGCCAGTTTTCTCATATACAACGCTTTCAAATATGCCTGTGTTCATGTTTTATGTTGCTGTATTAAAATCGTGTGTGTGTGTGTGTATTTTGTCTTTTTGTCTCTTTAGGGCCACACCCGCAGCATATGGAGGTTCCCAGGCTAGGGGTGTAACAGGAGCTGTAGCCGCCGGCCTTCGCCACAGCCACAGCAACGCGGGATCCGAGCCGCGTCTGCAACCTACACCACAGCTCACGGCAACGCTGGACCTTAACCCACTGTGCGAGGCCAGGGATTGAACCTGTGTCCTCATGGATGCTAGTTGGTTCCTTAACCGCTGAGCCACGACGAGAGCTCCCTAAAATCATATTTATTACTCTTACTTTATATTAAGGCAATGCTCTGAGACAGGAATTTAAAAATCCCAGCCTTCAGCCAAATAGCCTGTGTTCAGATCCTAATTCTGCTGTTTTAGGAGTTTTGTAACTCTGCTCAGCTTAGTCACTTGGCCTCTTTAAAGTTAGGTTTCCTTTCCCGGAAGCAGTAGCAGTTTTTGCCTCTTAGGCTGTGATGAGCTTATTAATACAATACCTGGCCTTAAACTCTCAATAATTGTTAGCTGTCATTGTTTTAGGGTGTACTGCTTCTTTTTCTAATTTCTTTTTTTTTAACTTTTTTTCAGTTTTTTTTTTAACACTTTTTAGAGCACCCTGGGCGCAAAGAAGTTCCCATGCTAGGAGTCTAATCGGAGCTGCACCTGCCAGCCTACACGACAGCCACAGCAACGCCAGATCCCAGTTGTATCTGCAGCCTACATTGCAGCTCACGGCAACGCCGGATCCTTAACCCCACTGAGTGAGGCTGAATATCGAACCCACTTCCTCATGAATGCTGAGCCACAATGGGAACTCCCATCTGTTTTTTAAGAACCAGTACTTTTGTGAACATTTCTTCCTCTGCTCCCTGTGGCCCCCCTTCCCTCAAAAAACAGGAGGCTAATATAGATGAGGACCTTCTCTGAGGGACAGTCACTGATCAGGGGAAACTGGTCCTTTGGCCTGCTCTGTCCTCCACGCGACGGGTGTGAATTCCTTCTGCTTGGCCTCCAGTGGGCTCCCCAAGGGCAGACTTCCTCCTCTGGCAGGGAGGACTTGGGCTTGTCCAGTTGCTCTGCCAGCACTCGTCTAATTCCAGGGGGAAACAGAAATAGTGGGAAGTCCATCGTGTCTATAGTAGGGCTTTTTTTTTTTTTTTTCAGTCTAAAAACTAGATACTGTAGGATTATTGCCAGCTGACTACCAAATACCTGTCTCTGCTTTATAATT
>PVHT021183661.1:389430-402701 GCA_004024745.2 Catagonus wagneri
CGTGAGGTTGCGGGTTCGATCCCTGGCCTCGCTCAGGGGGTTAAGGATCCAGTGTGGCCGTGAGCTGTGGTGTAGGTTGCAGACGCGGCTCGGATCCCGCGTTGCTGTGGTTGTGGCGAAGGCCGGCGGCTACAGCTCCTGTTAGACCCCTAGTCTGGGAACCTCCATATGCCGCAGGTGCGGCCCTAGATAAGGCAAAAAGACAAAAAAAAAAAAAAATCCCCCTAAATAGCTAGTTGTTATGCAGGGCAATTTATTTAATGAATATTTATTAAAGAAGTTTTTAAACTGAAACCCCAAAAGCCAAATCAGAACTGTAGACAAGTTTGGCACAAGGATGGATTTTGAGTGTGTGTGTGTGTGTGTGTGTGTGTGTGTGTGTGTGTGTGTGTGTTCTGGCCGCCCCCCCCGCACCCATGGCTTATGGAAGTTCCTGGACCAGGGATTAAATTCGAGCTGCGGCTGCGGCCTGTGCCACCAGCTGCCGCAATGCCAGATCCTCAACCCAAGGCACCGGGCCAGGAATCAAACCCGTGCTATGGCAGAGACCACAGCGAATCCTTACCACGCTGCACCACAATAAAATATTGGCAGTATTTTAAAACCGTGAAATTTCATTTCTTTCTGCTATATCATATGAGTCAAAAAGCAAGAGTGGTGACATTATGTGATGCGTAGCAAGAAAGTTTGCCACTTCAGAACATTGGTTTCCCTGTTTTTGTTTTTTTTTTGTCTTTTTGCCTTATCTAGAGCCGCACCCGCAGCATATGGAGGTTCCCAGGCTACGGGTCTAACAGGAGCTGTAGCCGCCGGCCTACACCACAGCCACAGCAACGCGGGATCCGTGCCAAGTCTGTGACCTACACCACAGCTCACGGCAATTCCAGATCCCCAACCCACTGGGCGAGGCCTGGGATCGAACCTGTGGCCTCGTGGTTCCTAGTCGGATTCATTAACCACTGAGCCACGAAAGGAACTCCTCCCTGGGCTTCTAATAAATACCTCTCATCTCAGGGCTCTAGCCTGTGCTGTAGTTTTATCATACCATGACTCTCCCGATAGAATTTTGAGAATAAATTGTGTAGAGACAACTGGACATCAAAAATCTATGATTCTCCTTTCTCCTACTCTGCCCCATAATAAATACAATATTTCCTAGGGACTTAAATTTCAGGTTTGGACTTGGAGGGGAAAACCTCTCTGCATTAGCATTTAGTTCCTTCCAATTTTATTTGGGTTTGTTAAAAGAAACTGGATTTCAAGAGATAGTAGCAAGCCACAGGTCACTAACCAGTTCTTTCGTTTAAATGTGTGCTAAGGACATTTTCCAGGTTGACTTCTACTGTGTATACTGAATGCTTCTTATCTTGAGGAAGAGTCCGCTTTGGAAGGACACTGTTAGCCTGCAAGTTCACTTTCTTTTTCTTTTTGTCTTTTTGCCTTACCTAAGGCCGCACCCACGGCATATGGAGGTTCCCAGGCTAGGGGTCTAATCGGAGCTGTAGCCGCCGGCCGTCGCCACAGCCACAGCCACGCGGGATTCGAGCCGCGTCTGCAACCTACACCACAGCTCACGGCAACGCCGGATCCTTAACCCACTGAGCGAGGCCAGGGATCGAACCCGCAACCTCATGGTTCCTAGTTGGATTCGTTAACCACGGAGCCACGATGGGAACTCCCAACTTTTCCAGTTTCATAATTTTGAATAGGTAACATATGTTTTCAACAGTTACAAAAAGACAGAAGTCTTACTTACCTCTCCCTATTTCCAGATGCCTAGCTTCCCCCTATAAAAGCAAACACCAGTTTCTTGTGTCTCCTTCCAGAGACGTGCAAGATTTCGTACACAATCATGTACACATGTGTTCTGAATACAGACTTAGAGATTGTAATGCTTGGAAATCTTGCCAGTGTTCAATTTTCAGTCTTGAAATTTTTTTGCCGAAATGCCGTTTGTTGCCCTCCGTGAAAGTTGTCCCAGGCTTTTCTATTTTTTTTTTTTCTTTCAGGGTCACACTTGTGGCATATGGAAGTTCCTAGCCTGGCCATAGAATTGGAGTTTGCAGCTGCTGGCCTACACCACAGCCACAGCAACACGGGATCCGAGCCGCGTCTGCAACCTACACCACAGCTCAAGGCAATGCCGGATCCTTAACGCACTGAGCAAGGCCAGGGATCGAACCTGCATCCTCCTGGATACTAGTGGGGTTCTAAACCTGTGGAGCCACAATGGGAACTCCCCATTTGTATCCTTTACCTACAGGCAATGAGCAGGCGTGTTTTCGCATCTCACCTTCTCCAATTCCTTTTGATTTTTGTCAGTCTGAAGGAAAAGTGATACCTTGCATTTTTGTTGCTTTTCCCAATAACATGAAATTAAAGTTGGGCATCTTTTTGAGATGGACTTAAAATTACTTTTTTCAGTTCATGACTTGAATTTGCGTTTATTGCCACAAAGAGCATTTTAAACATCTTATCAATTTAACAGATTCTCTTAGGGCTTTTAGATTTTATTTTCCTTTGAAAGGCATTCTTCATTAAAAAAGAATTCATGATGTTGTTTTTACATTTAAAGACTTTATTGGACGTTTAGAATAAGATTAGGAGGTATGCAGGTTTACTTTTGAGGCAAAAAAATGAGTATAGTTTTTTTTTCATTTATAATGATTTTTATTTTTTCCATTATAGCTGGTTTACAGTGTTCTCTCAATTTTCTGTTGTACAGCAAGGTGACCCAGTCACACATACACGTATACATTCTTTTTTTTCTCACATTATCACGCTCCATCATAAATGATTGGACATAGTTCCCAGTGCTGTACAGCAGGATATCATGGCTTATCCATTCCAAAGGGAGCAGTTTGCATCTATTAACCCCCAAGTCCCAGTCCACCCCACTCCCTCCCCCTCCCCCTTGGCAACCACAAGTCTGTTCTCCATGTCCATGGTTTTCTTTTCTGTGGAAAGATTCATTTGTGCCATATATTAGATTCCAGATATAAGTGATATTGTATGGTATTTGTCTTTCTCCTTCTGACTTACTTCACTCAGTATGAGGGTCTCTGATTCTATCTATGTTGCTGCAAATGACATTATTTTATTCTTTTTTATGGCTGAGTAGTATTCCTTTGTGTATATATACCACTTCTTGTTAATCCACTCATCTGTCAATGGACATTTAAGTTGTTTCCATGTCTTGGCTATTGTGAGTAGTGCTGCAATGAACATACCAGTGCATGTATCTTTTTCAAGGAAAGTTTTGCCTGTATATCTGCCCAGGAGTGGGACTGCTGGGTCGTATGGTAGTTCTATGTATAATCTTCTAAGGTACCTACATACTGTTTTCTATAGTAGTTGTACCAATTGACATTCCCACCAACAGTGCAGGAGGGTTCCCTTTTTTCCACACCCTCTCCAGCATTTGTCATTTGTGGACTTATTAATGATGGCCATTCTGGCTGGTGTGAGGTGGTACCTCATGGTAGTTTTGATTTTCATTTCTCTAGTAATCAGTGATGCTGAGCATTTTTTCATGTGCTTGTTGGCCATCTGTATATCTTCTTTGGAGAAATGTCTATTCAGGTCTTTTGCCCATTTTTTCGTTGGGTTGTTGGATTTTTTGCTGTTGAGTTGTATCAGTTGTTTGTATATTTTCGATCCTTTGAAACTATTTTCTCTCATTCTGTAAGTTTCTTTTTTTTTTTTTTTTTAAGGTTTCCTTTGCTGTGCAAAACGTTGTCAGTTTGATGAGATCCCATTGGTTTATTTTTGCTTTTAAGTCTGTTGATTTGGGAGACTGACCTGAGAAAACATTTGTAAGGTTGATGTCAGAGAATGTTTTGCCTGAGTTCTCTTCTAGGCAAAGGTCTTGCCTTACATTTAGGTCTTTAAACCATTTTGAGTTTATTTTTGTACATGATGTGAGGGTGTGTTCCAGTTTCATTGATTCACATGCAGCTGTCTGGTTTTCCCAGCAACACTTTCTGAAAAGACTGTCTTTTTCCCATTTTATATTCTTGCCTCCTTTGTCAAAGATTAGTTGACCATAGGTGTCTGGGTTTATTTCTGGGTTCTCTATTCTGTTCCATTGGTCTGTATGTCTGTTTTAGTACCAGTACCACACTGTCTTGATTACTGTGGCTTTGTAATATTGCCTGAAGTCTGGGAGAGTTATGCCCCCTGGCTTGGTTTTTGTTCCTCAGGATTGCTTTGGCAATTATGGGTCTTTGGTGGTTCCATATAAACTTTTGGATTGTTTCTTCTAGTTCTGTGAAATATGTCATGGGCAATTTGCTAGGGATTGCATTGAATCTGTAGATTGCTTTGGATAGTATGGCCATTTTTACGATAATAATTTTTCCAACCCAGGAGCATGGAGTATCTTTCCATTCGTTTGAATCCTCTTTAATTTCCTTGATTAATGTTTTATAATTCTCAGCATATAAGTCTTTCACCTCCTCGGTCAGAAAAAGTGTATATTGTGATATAAGTCTACTGTATCGAGATGATAAATAAAGTGTAATTCTTGGGAAGGAGTTGTTGCTGTATTGCTAGTTCGTTTTAAGGAAGAGTCTTTTTTTTTTTCATGGATTATTCAAGTAACACTTTTCTGTAGGAAATTAGAAGACTACAGGAGGGAATAAAAACCATCCCGTAATCTCACTGCCAAATTATATATAACAAAATTGGAACCATACTCATACTGCATCTTTTTATTTTTTCCCCCTTGAGACTAACATAGGAACATAGGTTTAAGAAAATACTTTAGATGGTCGCTTAGTATGGCGTGAGAATTTTTGCTTTTCATGCACATTAATCATTTTCTAAGGCTAAATCTAAGGCCTTGAAAGGATTGAGTGACCTCAGTTTTAGAGTCATCCTTAAATTTTGAACAGTTGTGAAAAGGTCCAGGAGGCTGTCGCGCCCCCTGGTGGCGGCGGCGGGGGGCGGCCGAGCCCGCGCCCGAGGGTCAGATCTTGCCCCGTGGGCCGGAGCCCCCATCATCCGGAGAAATCCTTTCGAATCGCTTTCGGAGCCGCTTTCTGTAACCAGGCCGGTGTTTGGCTCGCGGAACCTTTGCCGCGGTTCCCGACTTGGAGCGCAGGAGTTTGGCACCTCAGGGGCGCCTGGCGCAGCAGACGGTGTCGCCGAGGCGGGGCAAAGCTAAGTGCCGGCGGTTGGGGTAGTTTCCGCACCCCGGTCCCTCGGGCCCCCTCGCCTGCCCTTTTGCGGCGTTTGAGACGTTTTGAACTTCCGGGGTTGGCTCGCCCGGGTGCCCGCGTTTGCGGAGGGGTGGGCGGCCGAGGGGCGTCGCTGGGCTCGGGGCTTGGGCGCGGCCCTTTAAACTTTCTGTTTTTTAAACTTCGGGGGTGTGGTTGCGCCTCCGTCCTCTCTCCGCTGGTTGCTCCCTGGCCGCCCGTCCTTCACCCCGCCCCTCCGTCCAGATGCTGGGGAGTCATGAGCCGGGAGGGCGCAGGGACCCCTCTGGTGGCCGAGGTGATCAAAGGTGAGTGTGGAAGGCGCGGGGCGTGCCTGACCCGCGTGCCCCCGGGACGCTCGCTGTGCCAAGGGCATCGGCCAGTGCCAGGGATCGCCTCTAAACTTCAGGGCCAGGGTTCATGCTGTCTCATGCGCGTGGGTGGCCTCCCAGGACTGCTAGTCCCCAGGCGTCCGTGCCTGCTTTGCGGCGAATCCACGCAGAACGCGTGCATTCGGGACCCTTGTTGCGTGACATCCTGGCTGGTGGGGCTGTCCACCCCGGGGAGCAAAATCCGCGGTCACTGTGCTTGGGGATCAAAGACCATTTGTGGTTGGAAAGGATTAAGCCCCCGCCATGCGTTTTGAGAGTTTGTGGCTGCAAGACATTTTAGTCGAAAGTTTACGGGGAAATAAAATACAGATACTGCGTGGGATGAATTGCAGACAGAAATTGTTTGAATTGCTATTTGGGGAAAGGATGCCAGCTGGCGTCCTTTTGTGTCTTGCGTTTTAAGGGCTGTACTTGATTTTTGCCACAATTTTGAGTGTAGAAGTATTCCACTGCCACTACTAGTATTACTACTTCCTGCCAGGTATTGCAGTTGACTTTGCTTCATCGAGGATTTTTAGGCAACTCTTTTTGGGGTGGGGCTGGAGAGGAAGGGTGGCGCTTCCCCGCGCCACTACACTGTCACCATTCTTGCTAAGCCTCACAGCCTGCGTTTATGAGACACAAGTGCATCTTACACTCATCATGCCAGAAACTCATCGCTTCTATTGTAATGGTAACTTGTCTGGTTGTAAAAAAAAATCCCTGCGAAATTAGTGATTCTGAATCAAAAGCAGTGACTGGTCCCTGAGAGCATGGGGTCGACGTATGATTTGTTGTGTTTTTCTTAGAGCCTCAACTGTTGATTTTGAAAGCATTTTCTCTCTACTTGAAGTTTCTTACTGGAGTGACTTTTTAGGGTCTCTTGAAAAGAGTGATCCCTGAGAACATGGGGTCAACGTATGATTTGTAGTGTTTTTCTTAGAGCCTAAACTGCAATTGTGAAAGCGTTTTCTCTCTACTTAAAGTTTCTTACAGGAGTGACTTTTTAGGGTCTCTTGAATAGAGTGAAACGTAAGGGAAGTCATCCAGGCTGATGGCCTCGCCATCAAATGCATGCTGCCGTTTGCTGAAATTTTTTTAGTCCAGGAGAACTAATATTTTGTGATGAGAGATTCTTGAGGAAATCAGACCAGATCGCTATATGAAAAGTCAGTTATTGCTGTCGAAACTTCTATTAAAGTTTAGTTTCTTCCTTTAAAAGACTGCTTATTTATTATTATATTCCAAAATAGCTAGGAGACTTTGAAATTACCCGCTGGTACCCTTACCATCTGAAAACATGCATGGAAAAAAAAAAAAATTTGACTGCATCTGGAAAGAGTTGCATCATGATATATGAAACAGTTTCTGATAATGTGAAGGAAGGAACATTACAATTTTTCCATTTCAGATCGCCTTTGTTTTGCCATTCTCTACAGCAGACCAAAGAGTTCACCCAATGTACATTATTTCTGCATAGATAATGAACTTGAATATGAAAAGTAAGTATTGCTTTTTAAAAGATTATTAGTAACTTTTTAAAAAGGAATGTAGAAGTTCCTGTCTGTGGCGCAGCAGAAACCAATCCAAGAACCATGAGGTTGCGGGTTCGATCCCGGGCCTTGCTCTGTGAGCTAAGGATCTGGTGTTGCCGTGAGCTGTGGTGTAGGTCACAGACGTGGCTCGGATTCTGCATTGCAAAAATAAAAATAATAATAAAACTCTAAAGGTATATTTATAAAATTGTAACATTACAGATCTGTTGATTGATGATTACAGGATGCTTTAACTCCTGGTAATAAAGTGAATCCTTAGGGGAAAAATATCAAAATGAGGGGGAAAATTTCAAAATGAAAGAACCCCCCTAAGTTTAATAATTTACATTTTTAAATTTCAGTAGTTTGCAGTGTACTCAGATATGTTTTTACCAATAGAAAAATATATGTGGAATAATAGCTTTCTTATTCAGAAGGTATTTTCACATGTTCTTTGAGGTTAGATTTAGGAACTGTAGTATTTGACGTGTATTTTAATAGTCATCTTTTACCAGAATATTTCTTCCGTTAGTAAGGCAGTACCTTTAAGCTCTACGACCTCTAATAATTTGATATGTGTCTTCTTGCTTTAATTTTGGTCTTAGAACATCAAGAAGGCATTTATATTCGGAGCTTTTGGACCGTTGGGATGTACATATGTATTTTTGTTTTTCGTTTTTACAGCTTCTATGCAGACTTTGGACCACTCAATCTAGCAATGGTTTACAGATACTGCTGCAAGATAAATAAGAAATTAAAGGTAAAATACTTTTTTACTGAAGATTTCATTTAAGTAATCATTCTTAGCCTGATGTTGGGGGTTAGGGAGATCTGTTTTTTTTGCCTTTTTTGCCTTTTTTTTGTCATTTTATGGCCGCACCCGCGGCATGTGGAGGTTCCCAGGCTAGGGGTCTAATCGGAGCTGTGACCACTGGCCTGCGCCGCAGCCACAGCAACGCAGGATCCGAGCCGTATCTGCAACCTACACTACAGCTCACGGCAACGCTGGATCATTAACCCACTGAGCAAGGGCAGGGATTGAACCCGCAGCCTCATGGTTCCTAGTCGGATTCGTTAACCACTGCGCCACGACAGGAACTCCGGGAGATCTGTTTTATTTATTTATTTATTTTTTGGCTTTTCTTTGTGTGTGTGTGTATGTGTGGCTTTTTAGGGCTGCACCTGCGGCATATGGAGGTTCCCAGGTTAGGGGTCGAACCGGCGCTGTAGCCGCCAGCCTTCATCACAGCCAGAGCAATGCCAGATCCAAGCCATGTCTCAGTGGGTTAAGGATCCAGCGTTGCTGTGAGCTGTGGTGTAGGTCACAGACGCGGCTCGGATCCCGCATTGCTGTAGCTGTGGTGTAGGCCAGCGGCTGTAGCTCCAATTGGACCCCTACCCTGGGAACCTCCACATGCTGCAGATGCGGCCCTAGAAAAATGGCAAAAGAAAAAATGATAATAAAAAATATAATGTACTTATTGGTCCTGTACAATGAGAAATGCTTATGTACTGCTAGCAATTCCAAAAGAGTCGATGAAAATTCTCAAGAAGTTTGGGATCAGGTACTTTTTAAAAACAAGTTTATTCAGTCAATTTCTTATTAGACTATGACCCAGACATAAAGTTTATTTTCCATTAAAAATTAAATTATATGAAAAATTGACGAGGAGGGCAGATTTTCCCCCTTGGAAAATCAGGCTTATAATTCTATTTCGTAAATTTTAGAGGTATCTGTCAGATGAGTTGCTGATACCTAAAAAGAAAGTTGTAGCAATGCCTTTTCTTTTGGTATTGTATTTGTCTTCGCTAGAGGTTTATACAGAGATGGAGACTCTTCTTTTTTAGACTTTGTTCTTCCCCGGAATAGATAGTATGAGTATTTATGGCCTTAGGTATTTATCTTCTTCCTACTTTGTTTTTCCAGTTGTCAGTGGCAGCTTTTTTTGTTTCATTGAGGGCCAGGAAACTAAAAATAATTTCCTTTGCCCCTACTTCTGTCCTGTGCTTTAATTTTGAAAGTTTTTTGTTTTTTTTTTTTTAAAGTACGTGGCCATCCATGGGCTTTTGGTTCAACCAAGAATATGTTAGTCGTTTTTATTTATTCGTTTATTTATTTTTGTTTTCTCCAGCTGCAGCCATGGCTTGTGGAAGTTGTAGGCTCAGAGTGTTGACCTTGCCACTTGATTGAAACTTTAATTCCTATTAAATTAGTAGTGATAAAAGTGTGTTGATAATTTACTCCTTTTTTTTTTTTTTTTGCCTTTTGTCATTTTAGGGCCGCACCCGCGGCATATGGAGGTTCCCAGGCTAGGGGTCTAACAGGAGCTGTAGCTGCCGGCCTTCGCCACAGCCACAGCAACGTGGGATCCAAGCCAAGTCTGCGACTACACCACAGCTCATGGCACGCCGGATCCTTAACCCACTGAGCAAGGCCAAGGATCGAACCCGCAACCTCATGGTTCCTAGTCGGATCGTTAACCACTGCGCCACGACGGGAACTCCGATAATTTACTCTTAATAGTGTCCTGTGCTAGTACTGCTTGAAGGCTGTGGGTTTTTGTTTTTTTTAACTAAATGAATTTTATTACATTTATAGTTATACAGTGGTCATCACAAACCAATTTTATAGCATTTCCATCCCCAACCCCCCCAGCCTGTCCCCCCACCTCCCAACCTGTCTCCTTTGGAAACTGTAAATTTTTCTTTTTGCTTTTTTACGGCCACACTCGAGGCATATGGAGGTTCCCAGGCTAGGAGTCAAATCGAAGTATAGATGCCTACCGCAGCCATAGCCACAGCAACGCAGGATCACAGCAATGATGGATCCTTAACCCACTGAGCAAGGCCAGGGATCGAACCCGCAACCCAATCTTAGTTCCTAGTCAGACTCGTTTTCACTGTGCCACGGCGGGAACTCCTGAAACCATAAGTTTTTCATAGTCTGTTAGTCAGTGTCTGTTCTGCAAAGAAGTTCATTGTGTCCTTTTTTTAGATTCTACATGTGAGTGACAGCATGTGATTTTGGTGTCTCACTAACTTCACTTAACATGGTAATTTCTAGGTCCATCCATGTTGCTGCAAATGCCATTATTTCTTTCCTTTTAATGGCTGAGTAATATTCCACTGTGTATATGTACCATATATCTTCTAATCTACTCCTCTGTTAATGGACATTTAGGTTATTTCCATGTCTTGGCTTTGTGCAGAATGCTGCAATGAGTGTGTACCTTTTTGAGTTATGGTTTTCTCTGCATAGATGCCCAGGAGTGGGATTGCTGGATCAAATGGTGATTCTATTTTTAGTTTTCTGAGGAATCTCCATACTGTTTTCCACAGTGGTTGTGCCAATTCACATTGCCACCAACAGTGTAATAGGGATCACTTTTCTCCACACCCTCTCCAGCATTTATTGTTTGTAGACTTTTTGATGATGGCCATTCTGGCTGGTGTAAGGTGGTACCTCATAGTGGTTTTGATTTGCCTTTCTCTAATAATGAGTGATGTTGAACATCTTTTCATGTGTTTTTTGGCCATCTGTATGTCTTCTTTGGAGAATTAGATCTTCTGCCCATTTTTTTTTTTTGATTTTTTTTTGGGGGGGAGGGGTATTGAGCTGCAGGAAGTATTTATAAATTTTGGAGATCAGTCCCTTGTCAGTTGCTTCGTTTGCAAATATTTTCTCCCATTCTGTGGGCTGTCTTTTCATTTTGTTTAGGGTTTCCACTGCTGTGCAGAAACTTTTAAGTTTATTTAGGCCCCATTTGTTTATTTTTGTTTTCGTTGTCATTACTCTAGGAGGTGGATCTGTTTTTCTTTTTTGGCCACCCTGTGGCATATTGAGTTCCCAGGCCAGGAAACAGGCGTGAGCCGCAGTTGCAACCTATGCAGCAGCTGCAGCAACGCAGGATTCTTTAACCCACTGTGCCCAGCTGGGGATTGAACCTGCATCCTGGCACTGCTTAGGCACCGCCCATCCCATTGCACCACAACGGGAACTCTGGACTCTATTTGTTTTTCAATCAACTTGGGTCTCTTATGCTATGTAAGCAACTAAAGGAAAATATGTACATATTTGTCATTGAAACACCCAAATATTTTTTGCCGAAAGCCAAGGAATACTGTGCTTATTTAATTGAGTATAATCTGTTCCCTACCTTTACTTGAATTCATTTCTACTCACACAACTCACACTAGTGAAATACAGGTGAGGAAGTGCTAAACAAATCATGTGTTCCTTTGTGGGCTTTTTTTTTTTTTTTTTTAATTTTATGGCCTCGCACCCTGCATATGGAAGTTCCCAGGCCAGGGATTGAATCCCAACCACAAGCTGTGACCTCCACCACAGCTGTAGCAATATCTGATCTTTTTAGCACCCTGCCCCGGGCCAGGGATTGAATCCCCGCGTCCACAGGGACCCAAGCTGCTGCAGTTGGATTCTTAACTCACTGTGCCACAGTGGGAACTCCCTTTGGGTTTTTAAATTCCACATCCTCTTTATTTTTAACTTTTCGTTGACGTGTAATGTATGTACATTTGAGCATACAGTTCAGTGGATTTTCACACACTGAATATACATACGTAATCATTTTGATCAGCCAAGCAAGAACAGAAGATTCTGAGCAGCCCAGGAACACCCCAAAAGAACGCACTGTAAGGAGTTCTCATCGTGGTTCAGTGGTTAACGAATCCGACTAGGAACCATGAGGTTGCGGGTTCGATCCCTGGCCTCACTCAGCGGGTGAAGGATCCAGCATTGCCGTGAGCTGTGGTGTAGGCTGCAGACGCGGTTCGGATCCCGCGTTGCTGTGGTTGTGGTGTAGGCCGGCAGCTACAGCTCCTGTTAGACCCCTAGCCTGGGAACCTCCATATGCCGCCAGTGTGGCCCTAGAAAAGGCAAAAAGACAAAAAAAAAAAAAAAAAAAAAAAAACCGCACTGTAACACCCTCTGTCCCCCTACCCTTCCTTATCCATTTGCTATCCTGATTTCTAACAGAATGAATGATTTTTGCCCACTTTTATACGCTTTTATTTTAATTTAAAGGTTTTGGGAATAGATTTTTTTTTTTTTTTTTGTCTTTATAGAGCTGCACCTGCAGCCTACGGAAGTTTGCAGGCTAGGGGTCAAATTGGAGCTGCAGCTGCCACCCCACAGCCACAGTAAGGCCAGATCCGAGCCACATCTGCCACCTATACTGCAGCTCCCGGCAACACCGGTTCCTTAACCGACTGAGGAAGGCCAGAGATTGAACCCGCATCTTCATGGAGTCTACTTGGGTTTTTAACCTGCTGAGCCACAACAGGAACTCTAGGAATAGATTAAAAAAAAAAAAAAAAAAAGCAGACAGGAGTTCCTGCTGACACAGTGGGACTGGCAGAGTCTCTGCGGTGCCAGGACGTATGTTCGATGCCTCGCCCAACACAGTGGGTTAAAGGATCTGGTGCCGTGTCTGTGGCGTAGGTTGGAACAGCAGCTTGGGTCTGATCCCTGGTCCGGGAATTCCCTCAGCCACGGGTGGCCAAAAAAGAAAAAAAAGCAGACAAGAGGAAAAGAAAGAAAAGTTGTTACTGCCTTTTCCAGATTTTGATGTATTCTTTCAGAGGTAGTATATACTTAAAATGTATGTCTGTTTCTATCTCTTCTCACCCCTTTTAAGATAAAACTGTGGTTAATTTATAGTGTCATATATTAGTTAGAGGTGTCTTCTCACCTATTCTTTTTTTTTTTTGTCTTTTTGCCTTATCTAGAGCCACACCCGCGGCATGTGGAGGTTCCCAGGCTAGGGGTCTAACAGGAGCTGTAGCCGCCGGCCTTCGCCACAGCCACAGCAACGCGGGATCCGAGCCGCGTCTGCAACCTTCACCACAGCTCACGGCAACGCCGGATCCTTAACCCACTGAGCAAGGCCAGGGATTGAACCCGCAACCTCATGGTTCCTAGTCGGATTCGTTAACCACTGAGCCACGATGGGAACTCCATCGCCTATTCTTTAATTATACATGTATGCTGCTCTATGAATATGTTCTTTATGGGCGAATACATGGCATTTTGGGGTATCAAAGTTAATCTTTTTTTTTTTTTTTTGTCTTTCTCTGTTTTTACAGCCCCACCCATGGCACATGGAGGTTCCCAGGCTAGGGGTCTAATTGCAGCTGTAGCCGCCAGT
>PVHT021183661.1:416028-436661 GCA_004024745.2 Catagonus wagneri
ACCCGCAACCTCATGGTTCCTAGTCGGATTCGTTAACCACTGCGACACGACGGGAACTCCTATGTATTTTTCTTTTTTGTCTTTCTAGGGCCGCACCCGCGGCATATGGAGGTTCCCAGGCTAGGGGTCTAACAGGAGCTGTAGCCGCCGGCCTACGCCACAGCCACAGCAACGCGGGATCCGGGCCACGTCTGCGACCTACACCACAGCTCACAGCAACGCCGGATCCTTAACCCACTGAGCGAGGCCAGGGATCGAACCCACAACCTCATGGTTCCCAGTCGGATTCGTGAACCACTGAGCCACGACCGGCACTCCCCAAATGATATTTTTAAAAAGTGATTTAGGATCACTTGTTAGGATTTAGGTTTTTTTTTTTCTTACCAGCTTTTGTACAGGAGCTGTGACAGTGATCTTATTTACTAATTCTATCACAAAATGGTTTATTATATATCCTCTTTTCCCTGTTCATCTTTTTTATTTAGCAGCTGGATCTTTAGGCCTGTTTCCAACTTGCACTGATTCATGAAAATTCTGTGTTAATCTGGAGAGAGCGATTTTTTTTTTTAAAGATCGATCAAATTTTTGGCCTAGGAATGACTGTGTCATCTTGGCTGGCATGAAAATAAATACTGGAAATATGGTGACTTTTCTCCATGAAGTACAATCGAGAATACTTTACTGGTTTAGTGGGCTGTCACATTTGTTGTTGAAACTTAAGTATCCTTTGTTATTCTTAATTCTCAGATATGACTTGGGTAATGTTTTGGTTTTTCTCCACTGTAGCCAAAGCTTCTCTAAGTACCTAGATTAAAACTGGGCTTTATTGGAGTTCCCTTTGTGGCTCAGTGGTTAACGAATCCGACTAAGAACCATGAGGTTGCGGGTTCGATCCCTGGCCTTGCTCAGTGGGTTAAGGCTCCGGCGTTGCCGTGAGCTGTGGTGTAGGTTGTAGACGTGGCTCGGATCCCTCGTGGCTGTGGCTGTGGCTGTGGCGAAGGCCGGTGGCTACAGCTCCTGTTAGACCCCTAGCCTGGGAACCTCCATATGCCGCGGGTGCGGCCCTAGATGAAGGCAAAAAGACTAAATAAATAAATAAATAAAACTGGGCTTCATTGGGGTTCCGAATGTGGCACAGTGGGTTGAGAATCTGACTTGAGTGGCTGGGGTCCCCGTGGAGTAGTGGGTGAGATGCCCCTGCCTGGTGCAGTGGGTTAAAGGATCTGGCCTTGCCAACACCTGCAGTGTAGGCGACACCTGCGGCTTGGATTGAATCGCTCGTCCGGGAACTTCCATATGCCCCTGGTGCAGCCGTGAAAGAAAGAAATAAAGCCCAAACCAAAAAACCCTGGGCTCTATTATTGAAGACCTGAGTTGTCAGGATTGAAACCTTAAATAATCAAGTTGTAATCTTTTTGTTCTGGCCTCTGATTCATCCATTGCTAAGCAATCATCTTCCGGGTATTGAAACATAGATCAGTAATTCAAGATCAGAAGTTTTCACAGGGGCTAGGTTTGGCAGATTGTAATTTTTTAAGTGTGGGCTATGTAAGTCCTAGAAACACCTATGGTATTGTTCAGCAAAAACAAAACAAAACAAAAAAAACCCCACAAAGAACAGGTTCTCCTTACTTATGTTTCCTAAGCTGTGGGGCTTCTTGACATTTCTATTTCTACACTTTGTCAATTTTTTTTTTTGCTTTATTACAGCTGCACCTGTGGCATAGAAAAGTTCCCAGGTTAGGGATCGAATTGGAGCTTTAGCTGCCAGCCTATGCCATAGCTACAGCAATGCCACATCCAAGCAACATTTGCGACCTACACCACAGCTCATGGTAATGTTGGATCCTTGACCCACTGAGCAAGGCCAGGGATTGAACTGGCAACCTCATGGTTTCTAGTCGGATTTGTTTCCACTGCTCCACGATGGGAACTCCTCCTATTCGTTTTTTGCCTCCTGTATTCTGCTATTGATTGCTTCTGTTAAATTTTTCATTTCAGTTATTGTGTTGTTCATCTCAGCTTGTCTGTTCTTTTTTTTTTTGGTAAGATTTTTATTTTTTTCTATTATAGTTGATTTACAATGTTCTGTCCATTTCTGCTGTACAGCAGAGTGACCCAGCCACATATATATATTAGTGATTAAGAGGTGGCTGTATGCCTAGGAGGACTATTGGCACACATCCTCTTTTTCTCACATTAACCTCTATCATGTTCCATCACAACTAATACAGTTCCCTGTGCTATACAGCAGATCTCATTGCTTATTCACTTCCCTGTGCTATACAGCAGGATCGCGTTGCTTATCCGCTCCAAATGCAATAGTTTGCATCTGCTAACTCCAAACTCAGTCCATCCCACCCCCTCTCCCTCTGCCTTGGCAACCACAAGTCTGTTCTCCATGTCCATGAGTTTGTTCCTTTTCTGTATAGGTTCTTTTGTGCCATTTATTAGATTCCAGATACAAGTGATATCATATGGTGTTTGTCTTTCTGACTTACTTCACTTAGTATGAGAGCCTCTAGTTCCACTGTGCTTTAAATCTTCTATTTCCTTGTTAAACATTTATTGTAATTTCTCAATCTTTGCCTGCAGTTTTTTTTTCCCAAGATCTCGGATCAGTCTTACTATGGTTATTGTACAGTCTTTTTTGTGTGGTTTGCTTATCTCTACTTCACCTAGCTGTTTCTCTGGGGTTTTGTCTTGTTCCTTCATCTGGAGCATGTTTCTCTGCCTTTTCATTTTGTGTAGCTTTCTGTATTCATGGTCTTTTTCTGACCAGGCTGCAGGGTTGTAGCCCCTCCTGTTTTTAGTGTCTGCTCTGTGGTTAGTGATGTTGACACAGGGGCTAATGGTAGGCTTCCTTAGGGGAGGGACTGGTGTCTGCCCACTCTTGGGTGGAGCTGAGCCTGGTCTCTCTTGGGCTGTGTTGCTGAGTGTGATTAGAGGTGGCTGTATGCCTAGGAGGACTATTGGCAGCCAGTTTGCTGCGGATGGGACTGTGTTCCCACCCTGTTTGTTGTTTGGCCCGGGGCTTCTCAACCTTGATGGGTGGGGTCAGACTTTTCCAAAATGGCCACCTCCAGGGGGCAGTCACACCGGTGATTATTCCCTGGGACCTCTGCCTCCAGTATCCTGCTTCCACACCAAGCCATCGTTGACACCAAGCCACGGGCTGGACTGGCCCAGATTCTTATGAGGTCCCTGCTTACCCTGGGACCCAGTGCATAGGAAACCCTATGTGTGCCCTCCGAAAGTGATGGCTCTGTTTCCCCCAGAACTTTGGAGCACCTGTGCTCACGCCCCACTGGCCTTCCATGCCAAATGCCCTGGGGACTTTTCTTCCCAGTGCCAGCCCACAAGGGTGGGGAACCTGACGTGGAGTCTAGAAATCTCACTCCTGAGGCGGAGCCACGCAGTATAGTTATTTTCCAGCCTGCGCAATGCCAAGGGCACTTTCACTTATATTGTGAAATTGCTCATCCTCCCATCTCCTTGTGGCTTCTTTGTCTTTGGGTGTTAGGTATCTTCGCTGGTGCCTTCCAGTCTATTTTTTTGATGGTTGTTCAGCAGATAGTTGTTATTTTGGTGTTTTGTGAGAGGAGGTGAGCTCAAGTTCTTCTATTCTGCCATCTTGTCTCAGGATCAAGACTCTTTAGTTATTCTTGAAAGAATTGTTGTGCTCTTTTTCCAAATAAATAGTGATACAATAGAAAGTCAGCCGATAGGTTGATGCTTAAGAGATCTAAGTAAATAACGTATAGATAGATATATGTTGAGGTGATTATAGCTGATTTTGAGTGACTCATGATAAGTTACAACCTTATATTTGTCAGTAGTACGGTACTTTAAAATTTGATACTAGGTAAGAAAGCATTCCTTTATTTTTAGAATTGGTTGTTCTTTGTAGGTGCTGTTTTGTATGCTGCTATAGGTAAAGGGATATTAGAAGATTCTGTATAGTTGATTATACTTTTTATTACTTATAGAGTGAATGGGATTAAATCATTTTTAAAAATGGTAAACATTGGAAAAAATTTCCCTTTATGAGTTTTAAAATAGAAAATTGGTAAAAACGCCCTTTAAAATGGAGTCAGTTGTTACAGCTAGTTTTATGATGTATCCTTTTCTAAATTTTCTATAGTTGATTTTATAATTTTTCTTAATCCAATGATGTATTTATATAAATTTTTTACAAGTTATTTTAAAGTTTCCTAATGATCATAAGTAGTTTTCATTATTGTTCAGTAATTTAATTAGAAATAGGTTCAATGAATTAAGCCTTGAATCAGAGTCTGTATATTATGTATGAATGAGGAGCTACAGTGAAACCTAAGACATGGGTCCTTGCTTCAGAATGTTCGTAATTTGTTTGAAGAAACTGCTCGTATGTGTAAATTCAAGTAATTGAGATAAAATTCATTTCTAATTAAAATTTTCAGTGATTTTTTTTTTTGTCTTTTTGCCTTATCTAGGGCTGCCCCTGCGGCATATGGAGGTTCCCAGGCTAGGGGTCTAACAGGAGCTGTAGCCGCCGGCCTTCGCCACAGCCACAGCAATGCGGGATCCGAGCTGCATCTGCGACCTACACCACAGCTCACGGCAACGCCGGCTCCTTAACCCACTGAGCAAGGCCAGGGATCGAACCCATGACCTCATGGTTCCTAGTCAGATTCGTTAACCGCTGAGCCATGATGGGAACTCCCAGTGATTTATTTTTTGCAGCATTTAAAGTATATTTAATCTCTAAGAAAGCTTTAGAATTGAATCTAATTTTAGTAATTATATGTGCGCTAATCTGATACCCTTGGTCTTTCCTACTGCTGGCCTCCATATGTGGCTTGGAAGATGCCCTGCCATAAGATTGACTTGTAAAAAGACCAGCCTTCCCATAGAATGAGGGTCAGAAAGTCCCAGGCATCCTTATGTGGGGCTGGAAAATGACTTATTTAGGGAGACAACCATTGGAAATTCTCAAAAGTCCAAATTTCTAGAACAGGTTACTTGTAAAGAGGATTCGGAAGAGGAGAGAGTGAGGGTAGTGTCAAATACTTCTACAGTGATGAAAATCAGAAGATAGTGGAGTAACATCTCTGAGCTGTTGAGAAAAAAAGGACTGCAGGCTCGAAATTGTATACCTGGTCTATAAATGTCAGCGCAGAAAACAAGTTAACTTTGGAAATGCAGAGAGGTCCACCAGCTGTGGACGTCACATGCTGAAGAATCTACTTCAAGTATTTTACCAGATGAGAATTGAAGGATAACTTAGTTCTGATGATAAAAGAAGTGCATGACAATAGGGAATAAATGCAGTTTTGTAGGAAACCTGTACAGTATTATTCAAGTTAACTCTGCATGGATGGAATTAATCAGAATCTTTGTTCTGGTTATGTGTTCTTCTCATCCTGCTCCCAGTCCCAGCCACAGTCTCTCCCACACGCTTCTTTACTCTCCTTTCAGTGTATTTTTAGGAAGGAGGCGAGAGAAAAAGCGTGTGCCGAGTTAAGCATCTTGACTTAGAAAATCTGTTTTTAAAATGCTGCACTTCTTACCCTCAAAGATTGTTCTAAAAAGTTGTTGGTCAGGGCTCTGACTTCGGGGAAAAGAATCCAGCTATGATAGCAGATTTGAACACAAAGGGAATTAACTGAGAGGAAAGTGGGTGACTCGTAGGATCCTTGGGAAGGCTCACTTGATTGGCTAAAAATTGTACAAAGCTCACTTCGCCATGGTAGTACTATATCTTCATTTAGAAATAAGTCGCCCACCACCTTACACCGGCCAGAATGGCCGTCGTCAAAAAGTCTACAAACACATGTACTCCAGTGTTCATTGCAGCACTCTATGCAATAGCCGGGTCATGGAAACAACCTAAATGCCCATCGACAGAGGAGTGGATAGGGAAGATATGGTACATACACGCAATGGAATATTACGCAGCCATTATAGGAACGAAATAACATTTATAGCAACACAGATGGACCTAGAAATTATCATGTGAAGTGAAACCAGTCAGACAGTTAGACAGCAACACCCAATGCTACCACTTATATGTGGAAACTAAAAAGACACAGTGAACTTCTTTGCAGAACAGACAATGACTCACAGACTTCGGAAAACCTTGGTTTTTCAAATAAGACAATCTGGGGGGTGGGGGGATGCACTCTGGGTTTGGGACACAAAATGTATCAAATTGACGTGATGATTTTTGTACACCTATAATTGAAATAAAATTCATTGTTATATATTAAAAAAAAGTCTACAAACAATAAGTGTTGGAGAGGGTGTGGAGAAAAAGGAACCCTATTACATTGTTGGTAGGACTGTAAAGTTGTGCAACCGCTATGGAAAACAGTGTGGAGACTCCTCAGAAAACTAAAAATAGAATTACCATTTGATGCAGCAATCTCACTCCTGGGTGTCTATCCAGAGAAAACCATGACTCAAGAAGACACATGTACTCCAGTGTTCATTGCAGCACTCTATACAGTAGCCAAGTCATGGAAACAACCTAAATATCCGTGGACAGAGGAGTGGATAGCGAAGATGTGGTACATACACACAATGGAATACTACGCAGCCATTAAAAGGAAAGAAATAACGGCATTTGCAGCAACATGGATGGACCTAGAAATAATCATGCTAAGTGAAGTCAGTCACACAATGAGGCACCAACATCAAATGCTATCACTTCCCTGTATAATCTAAAAAAAGGACACCATGAACTTCTTTGCAGAACAGATACTGACTCACAAAATTTGAAAACTTATGGTTTCCAAATGAGATGAGTTAGGGGGTGGGGGGATGCACTGAGGGTTTAGGATGGAAATGCTATCAAATTTAGTTGTGATGATTGTTGTACACATATAAATGTGATAAAAATCATTAAGTAATTAAAAAAATTGGTAACATTTGCAAAAAAATTTTAAAAATGGAAGTAAATTGCCTTTTTCTTCTCTCTTCACATGTAGGTTATATATTTGGGGAAAGCTCCAGAAGAAGCATATAGAATATTAATGTTTGGCGATACTTCCTATGTTCCTTTCAGGTAAATATAAGCTCGTGACGGTAGATTTATTTGGTTAGGCGCTTGCCAAAAATACCTTGGTGTAGTGGTTTCTGACAAAATAAGACCCGATCAATAGTCATTTCTGGGTGGGTGCAAAGAACACAGTAGATCTAGATTGGGGGGTGGGTGCCGAGCAGGCTGGTGGCTGTTCTATGTGCTGCAAGATGTTTTAACAGCATCGCTGGCCTCTGCTCACTTGATGTCAGCCCTGGGAAGTTAATTGTGGAAAACCAAAAATCTCTGGCCGCTGGCAGCTATCCGTGGCGGTGGTGAATTGCTCTTCCGTGAGAAAACAGGGCCACTCCCGCGGGTGGAAACTGTGCTTTGTAATCAGATGAGAATCCCAGAGTTACAGCGGTCAGATGGCCATTTTCGAGCCCTGAGGAGTTGGGGTCGTAAGGAGTTAAGAGATAAGTCTTCCCAAAAAATCAGGAGTTACCTTGGGGGCAAAAACGAACCCCTTCTTTCTAGGGACACAGCCAAGGCTGCTAATATGGTACTACTCCCTGAAACGCTAAATGGCTGTGTCATAGGTAAATCATGTGTTTATAGGAATGAATTGACTTCGTCATCCTCATCACAGAGTGATGTGTGGAAGATATTTTGAAAAAACATTGATTTTTTTTTTCTTTAGATCACATGAAGTTCTAAAAATTTCTTTACCCGTTTATCAAAATACTTGACTTAGCTATAGAAATACAAGTACCTGGGTGGTGCTCAGTGTGCAGCAGATGTGTGAAATCACTCTACTCATTGCATACTCAGTCGATAATTTCAAATATTCCATCATGCTTCCACCTGCAAGTTAGCTAATAGCTTTAAGATTGTGACGTATACCTCAAATGCCTGATTTTGAAAATCTGGCCTTGCCTTCAAAGTGTAAGTTAGGAATCTGGCTTGATTGTGGACCAGCTTTGTTTGTTCTGGGTCTCCTTAACCTGAGGCAGAATCAGTCTCCTTTTAAGTAATTCTTTAGGGCTGCCCATGAATTTACTTCATGGAATAGAGACTTCTGTTAGGATGGTCTGGAGAGTTTTGTTATATATTGCCCTAAAGACTATGTCGGAATAGAGACTTTTGTTGGGATGGTCTGGAGAGTTTAGTTATATATTGCCCTAAAGACTATGTATTAGTAATTTAGCCAATGAGAAGAATTGTTTCTTTTCTTTTCTTTTTTTTTTTGTCTTTTTGCCTTTATCTAGAGCCGCACCCGCGGCATATGGAGGTTCCCAGGCTAGGGATCTAACAAGAGCTGTAGCCGCCGGCCTTCGCCACAGCCACAGCAACGCGGGATCCAAGCCGCGTCTGCAACCTACACCACAGCTCACGGCAACGCCGGATCCTTAACCCACTGAGCGAGGCAGGGATCGAACCCGCCACCTCATGGTTCTTAGTCAGATTCGTTAACCACTGAGCCATGACGGGAACTCCGAGAGGAATTGTTTCTGAACCCAATGAAGGTTACTTTTTAAACTGGAGAATGCTTCATTTTTCTTCTCAACCTCTAATAGCAATCTTATAACCATATACTCCCTTCAGAAGAAGTTGATTGTATTTGTGGTCCCTGAGTCATAGGCACATTGATATCCAGGGATCGTTTTTTGTTCCATTTTTTGTTGCTTTATAATAGTGATTATTAATTATAATGCCATTCCCAAAGAATAGAACACAAGGTCCTGAAACAGGAGTAAGCTTACACATTTCGTTTAATGAGTAAGGATCTATGAAACATGGTTGATATAAGAGAGATTTTGCGTTAATGTAAATACAGGGATCAAAAATAGAATGAATGTTGTTTACTGGCCGTGCTTGTGTTTAAAATTATTGGAGTTTGGCCCTGAGGGGTGTAGTTAGTTGCTTCTGGACCTAGGGAGAAAAAGATCAGTAATTCTCTAAAAAAAAAAGAGGACTTAGCTAGAACCAGTTTAGCTTTGTGAAATTTGAATGTCTTCAGTCCTTGATGCCAGATACTTGGTTTATCTAAAACCTTAAGTGGCCTGTGAAGTAGTGCCAGTCTCTGAACTTTTTGTTTCCAGCCTGTGATGAGGGCAGGAATTGAGAGTAGGATTTTAGAGACTTTTTTGGCAATTTAACAGAATGTTTTTGTCTGTGGAATCAAATAATAGAAGAATTTAGGCTTGTGTTTTATATGATTTTTTTCCTTCCATTTTTCTAATAATCATCTTCATTTACAAAAGTGAAATTATTGCATTATTATGGGTATATAGTCGTATATTACTGTATTTTACAAAAGTTGTCAGCTTTTGACAGGTTTAAAAATCTAGTGCTTTATTGAGTTATGATGATTTTTGTACACCTGTAATTGTAATAAAATTCATCAAGCAATGGGAAAAAAAGAAAAAATAAATTAAAAAAAAATCTAGTGCTTTACCTTATTTTACTATTCTATGGAACTTGCTAATTAAAACTAGGCCAATCAGAATTAATAAAGCTTGATCGTATTTTGACAGAAATTACACTGTAGTCTTACATCCTTGCCAGCTCGAGTGCATAGAATAAATATAACAGCTAACAAAGTATTGTTAACAAAGGATTGTGCAAGAATAGCATTTCTTTATACTTCTTTTATTCTCTGTGGCAATATTTGATTAGATTTAACTTACATGTAATTCTTCAACCATTGACTAATGTGATCTTAATGAGTTATATTAGCTATTTCTCTTCCTGTCTAAATGAAAAAGAATATAAAATATATTTCAACGTTTTCTTAATACCTTGGGATCATTGTTACAAAGAGCATGTACTTCTAGTCTCTGGTTATTGCCTATTAATATTCCTTGCTTCTTAGTTGAGGTGTTTTTTTGGTCTCTGTTCTCTATTTTCTCTAGAGATAGTATTGATAGTTGCTAATAGTTTGGCTGTTGACATTAGAAGATGGGAAAAATCGGACATGGTATTTTCCAGTTTGAAGAAAAAATTCGAACGCCTTGCCCTTTTGAGGGAGGAATACATCCTACTGAGAAGTCGAACTGAAGAAGGAGCTTTTTTTTTTGAAGTATAGTTGATTCACAATATCGTGTTAGTTTCAAGCTTACAGTGAAGTGACTCAGTTATACATATATGTATCTATTCTTTTTCAGATTCTTTTCCCTTAAAGGTTATTGCAAACTATCGAGTATATTTTCCTGTGCTAACAGTAGGTCCTTGTTAGTTATCTGTCTATTTATTTATTTATTTATTTGGTCTTTTCTAGGGCCGCACTCGCAGCTTATGGGGGTGCCCAGGTTAGGGGGTCTCAATTGGAGCTGTAGCTGCCAGCCTTCGCCACAGCCACAGCAACGTGGGATCCGAGCCACCTCTGCGACCTACACCACAGCTCACGGCAACGCCGGATCCTTAACCCACTGAGCGAGGCCAGGGATCGAACCCGCAACCCGATGGTTAACCACTGAGCCATTTTTTTTTTTTTCTTAAGATTCCACGTATAAGTCATATCGTATGGCGTTTGACTTTCTTTGACTTAACTTCAGTTAAGTGTGATAACCTCTAGGTCCATCCATGTTGCTGCAAATGGCATTATTTCATTTTTTTCTTTTTTATGGCTGAGTAGTAGTCCATTGTATATATGACCACATCTTTTTTATCCATTCATCTGTCAGTAGACATTTAGGTTGCTTCCATTTCTGGGCTATTGTAAAGAACGCTGCTGTGACTATTGGGGTGCATGTATCTTTTCAGTGTATGGTTTCCTCCTGATAGATGCCCAGGAGTAAGACTGCCAGATCATACGGTAACTCTATTTTAGTTTTCTGAGGAACCTCTATACTGTTCTCCGTACTGGAAACTCAACTATTAAAGCCAAAAAGAATCTAAAGCGATCATTTGAAACTTGGGAATGTGCCATTACTGATCTACGTCCATAAAACAGTATAGGATGAGGGAGCAACTGCAATAAAATTCGTAACAGTGACTTCTCTTTTATTTAAAATCCAAAAGCTGAGAATCCGTATTTTTTTTTTTTTTGAGACTGCGCCTGTTTGATTTTTAAATTCTAATCAGCTTTGTCTTGAGATAAGTGTACATCAGAAGATGAAATTAACTGAGTTCTGTGTTTTCATCCTTTCGGGATTTCAGAGATGCTGCCTATGGGAGCTGCAATTTCTACATTACTCTTCTTGACTGTTTTTATGCAGTAAAGAAGGTAAGTAACTCGTAGGATGCACCCAGTGTTGTGATGGAGAACTGCGGTACAGTCCCAAGAAGACTAGGGCTTGTCCCCAAAGATTTCCAGGATGTAAATCATTATCGGAGGTACCCCATTCCCCTGCCAGGATTAACGACTCCAGACCATAAAACGTTATTCTGAATCTGAGTGCTTCCCTACATGAGTTCGGTAAAAAAAACCGTTTGCCCAACAGTAAGAAACAGTTCTGTAATTAGGTTCTAAATTCAGAAATGGTTTTGAATGTGTTGTGATTTCAGAGAGAAACAAGAATTAGACAGATTACTGGTTTCCAAGTTCTCTTTGATTTATGCACTTTACGGGGCCGATTCCCACCCATCCTGTTTTACAACAGAAATTTCTATAACAGGAGTTCCCGTCGTGGCTCAGTGGTTAACGAATCTGACTAGGGACCATGAGGTTGTGGGTTCGATCCCTGGCCTTGCTCAGTGGGTTAAAGATCCGGTGCTGCCCTGAGCTGTGGTGTAGGTCGCAGACGCGGCTCGGATCCCGCGTTGCTGTGGCTGTGGCGAAGGCCGGCGGCTACAGCTCCTGTTAGACCCCTAGCCTGGGAACCTCCGTATGCCGCAGGTGCGGCCCTAGATAAGGGGGGGGGGATCTGCAAGCGTTCAGTTTCTAGTTCAGCAGAAGTATTTGAATAGCCCATTAGTTTGTTATTAGGTTTTTATATAAAACTAAGCAAGTCACTACCGATCGGTCAGGGCTCTTTAAAAATAAGTCCTGTGTTTTATCACCAGGGCTGCTTGCTGTCCTGGACTCCTGCGGGGCACCCTTCCTAATACATTCTAAAACGAACGGGGTCAGGAGTTCCCTTCGTGGCTCAGTGGTTAACGAATCCGACTAAGAACCATGAGGTGGCGGGTTCGATCCCCGGCCTCGCTCAGTGGGTTAAGGATCTGGCGTTGCCGTGACCTGTGGTGTAGGTTGCAGACGCGGCTCGGATCCCGCGTTGCTGTGGCTGTGGCGAAGGCCGGCGGCTACAGCTCCTGTTAGACCCCTAGCCTGGGAACCTCCATATGCCGCGGGTGCGGCTCTACATAAAAAAGGCAAAAAGACAAAAAAAAATAAATGAAATAAAACGAACATGGTCCCCCGGAGTCATGTGACCCAGCAGGCCCTGGTTCTGATGCTTCCCTCCCTCGGGTATATTTCTTACGTGTCAGGGCAGCCCAAGAAACTCCATCAAATCGGCCTCAACCACATCTCGAGGTTTACGTGGCTTGTATTTTCAGAGACAAAAGGAACTCAGGTTTCCTTTCTAGTATAATAGCACTTGGTGGCTCTCTGAGAATTTCGACAGAAATGCTATGCACTAAAATGAGACCTGGTTAGTATACAAGTCCAGAGATTAACTGGCATACCTTTTTTTTCCCCTATGTTGGGCAATGAGCATAGACCTTCACTGGGGCTGGGGTGGGGTGCGGTGAGTCCAGTGTGTGGCACCCATAGGGGTAGGTCCCACGGGCTTCGAGATGGCTTTCTGAGGGCCTCGGGTTAGGCAGGTAATGGACAGAGGAGGAGATAGCAGATGGAGGGATGATGGTGGGTGTATGTAGTTACAGTTCTCTGATGGGCCCCAGGAACTGCTGACATAGGCAGGCATCCTTGTCCTTGAACCCAGGGCTTCTTTCTCTCCACTCCCACCACCTTTCAAAAGGAGGAGTTCCCTGGTAGCCTAGTGGTTAAAGACCTGGGGTGGTCACTGCTGTAGCTCCAGTTCAGTTCCTGGCTGGGGAACTTCTGCGAGCCATGTGTGCAGACAGAAAAGAGAGAGAGAAGAAAAATTCTGAGGGCCTTGGAGATGGTCAGCTATAATACTGACTTCGTTTTTTATAGTCGTTAATATATTCGAAGTTCGATCTGCTGTATCTCTAGATCAAAGATTGCTTTTTCCAGGCTATCGGTTTAAACGTTTTTTTTTTTTTTTTTTGGCTGTGCCAAACAGCACACAAAATTCCCAGGCCAGGGACTGAATGCATGCATAGCCGTGACCCAGGCCACAGTAGTGACAACGCCATATCCTTAACCTGCCGAACCACTAGGAAACTCATTTTAAACTTTTTTTTGTGTGTGTGTGTGTGACAGATTTTGAATATTATTGTGTTTTTGAAAATTTGTAAGTATAATTACGTCTTAATTTTAGTGCTGCTTCTAATGGGATCTCCTTAATGACATTCAAAGAATAGAAGTTCCCTGCAAACTACATTTTATCCTTCCGTTAGGACTCTATCTCTTGTCCAAATAGGACATACACTGGGTGTTTTGAATTCAGAGAAAAAAAAATTGACCCTGGATTTGGTCTTGGAATTAGGACTTAAATAGCTATTATATAAAATAGAGTTCCTTTCTTTGGTATTGTAGCCTCATATTCATATTTTTTAGTAGTTTGAATTTGGAAAACTGGGTTTGCAGAATCACCGCTTTTGAACCAAGAGTCGAATTTTGGTTAAGAATGGTTGCTGAGGAGTTCCCCTCGTGGCGCAGTGGAAAAGAATCCAACTAGGAACCATGAGGTGTCGGGTTCGATCCCTGGCCTCGCTCAGTGGGTTAAGGATCCGGCGTTGCCATGAGCTGTGGTGTAGGTTGCAGACGCGGCTCGGATCCCGTGTTGCTGTGGCTGTGGCGAAGGCCGGCGGCTACAGCTCCTGTTAGACCCGTAGCCTGGGAACCTCCATATGCCGTGGGTGCGGCCCTAAAAAGCAAAATCAATAAATAAAGTGGTCACTAGGTCATCCTTGTCTGAGAAAGCAGACACTCTGCTTATTTTGCTTAGCGTGCTCTGCCCACTGCAACTCAGAGTGAGGCCACAGAATGGAAGAGAAAACTTTTGTGCCTTTTTTTTCCTTGTTGCAAAGGAAGCGTTTTTCCCCTCAAAACTTTGAATTTTAGTGTTGCTCTCTGGGCTGTCTTTAGCATAGGGAACGTTAATCTTTTAATTCAAGACTGTTCAGAAGAATTTGGAAGTGGAGGGAGTTCCCGTCGTGCCTCAGTGGTTATCGAAACCAACTAGGAACCATGAGGTTGCGGGTTCGATCCCTGGCCTCGCTCTGTGGGTTAAGGATCCGGCGTTGCCCTGAGCTGTGGTGTAGGTCGCAGACGTGGCTCGGATCCCGCGTGGCTGTGGCTGTGGTGTAGGCCGGCGGCTACAGCTCCTGTTAGACCCCTAGCCTGGGAACCTCCATATGCCACAGGTGCGGCTCTAGATAAGGCAAAAAGACAAAAAAAAAAAAAGAGAATTTGGAAGTGGAGATGTTTACGAAAGTGTGTAGGATTCGTTTGAGATAAACTAACTCATGGTTTCGTTCCTCTGTATTATTTATTCAGCAACCGTCATATTTGAAGCCTGAGGGCTGTTGATCTAATAAACCAGTAGGATTGCTTTGAAGGCTTGAGTATTTAGCTCTTGCATGGATAGGATGATTGATAAAGGAAGATAAAAAAATAAATTCTGATTAAAATAAATACTGTTATAATTGATTTTCCTGATAATTGAAACCATTTGAAAGAAAAATAAATAAAAGATGGAGCCCACCTCCTCTGAAAACTATTTGATGGAACATAATCTAAATACAATATGCTCTTCTGGAGTGCCTCCTGATACTTATTATTAAGAAATTGGATTGGAAATTGTTTCCTTATTTGCAACTTTGTTCTTAAAAGCTTTCCTTTGGATTTTAGGCAATGCAGTATGACTTCCTTAATTTCAACTCATTTAACCTTGATGAATATGAATACTATGAAGTAAGTTTTCAAGGATCTTGTTTTTAACTCTTTTATACGTGTTTTACCTTCAGAAGTAATATTCTTGTTTTTTGAAAAAATTGAACAATTTAGATGTGTATAGAGTAAAAAAAAGTCTTCTTTATTCTCTTATTCCTGTTTCTGTAGTCCTAGTTCTCACTGATTTTTGCATCCGCTACCTCCAGAGTAAATGACTCTACACCCGGGCATCCTTTTTTAATTGTCAGTTTAAATTTTTTAGTACTGATGACTTTTATATACTGATTAAATGAGCTTATGTTTGTAAAACCCTTAGCTTAGGATCTGATGAAACGAATAGCCATTATATAGCTAATTACCTCTGGAAAAATATCTTTTTTTTTTTTTTTAATCCTAACCTATTGTTTGTATAAAGTCAAGACACTCCTGGTTGCAGATTACACAAAGTAAACACAAAATGGCTTAAATAAAATGGGGAAAATGGATTGATTTACATGAATCAGAAGTCCAGGAGCAAGTGTGACTTCATGCGTGACCAGATTCAGGTGCTCAAGCACTTAACAGAAATTAGGATGAAGGGAGTTCCCTCCGTGGCTCAGTGGTTAACAAATCCGACTAAGAACCATGAGGTTGCGGGTTCTATCCCTGGCCTTGCTCAGTGGGTTAAGGATCCGGCATTGCCGTGAGCTGTGGTGTAGGTTGCAGACACGGCTCGGATCCCGCGTTGCTGTGGCTGTGGCGAAGGCCGGCGGCTACAGCTCCTGTTAGACCCCTAGCCTGGGAACCTCCATATGCCGTGGGTGCGGCCCTAGATAAAGACAAAAAGACAAAAAAAAAAAAAAAAGAAATTAGGATGAAGCTAGTTTTGTTCCAAAGACAGTTTTCCCTAGGAGGGAAAAAGAGGGCTACTGACAGCTTTGATTTTCTCATTTGGTTTATCAGACCCATTGGAAGAGAACATTCATAGATCCAGCAGAAAACTTGCCACTTCCTCTCTCTTTGCTCTGGTCACGTCTCTCCCGCCGAACCAGGCTGTTTCTGGTGAGAGTGGGTTGAGTGTGTGCAGCTTGCTCTGGCCCTCCTAGGAGCTGGCACCAGCTCAGCCCTGTCAGCCCATACAGACCAGGAAAGGGAGGGCATGTGGAGAGGAAAGAGGCCAGCAGACGGAACCCCAGCTGTCCTCCACATTTTTTTAGTACAGTACTTTTTAAATTTTTTATTAATTTTTTTTTTTTAGGGCCACACCCGGGGCATATGGAGGTCCCCAGGCTAGGGGTCTAACAGGAGCTGTAGCCGCCGGCCTTCGTCACAGCCACAGCAATGCCAGATCGGAGCCGCATCTGTGACCTACACCACAGATCACAGCAGCTCCAGATCATTAACCCACTGAGTGAGGTCAGGGATCGAACCCGCATCCTCACGGATACTAGTTGGGTGCCGTACCACTGGGCCACAATGGGAACTCCAAATGCAGTGCTTTTTTGAAAATTTTTAAAATTTAAAGAATGAATGATTTGATTCTCCCATTCCACCCTGTGAGATAATGGGTACAGTGCTACACTTAAGGTCTTTTTCGGCTAAGAATGCTTGTGGAATCTTTTTTTTTTTTTCGCTTTTATCCTGCTATGGTTAGTTATCTTGACATGGTCACTAAACATGAAGTAATTGCACAGAGGGCATGGTATGTAGCAGTAACTGGAATCCTCAGATAACTGTTATTTCACAATCCATTTCTAAAGTATTATTTTAAACTCCTGATATAAGTGTACTGTTTTACTGATGGTTGGGTTAAGAGTTACCATCTTTGATGTACCAGAGATGTAAAAGCATATTGTATGTTTCATTAGGCCACCCCTACCTTTGTTTCTCTGTAGGTACAATATATTTTTCTAAAGCACAATATATATATTTTTTTACTGTCTTAACTAGTATAATCAAATTATTTATTTATTTATCTATCTGTTTATTTATTTTGTCTTTTGTCGTTTTTAGAGTTGCACCCTTGGCATATGGAGGTTCCCAGGCTAGCTAGAGGTCTAAGAGGAGCTGTAGCCACCGGCCTTCGCCACAGCCACAGCAACGCGGGATCCGAGCCGCGTCTGCGACCTACACCACAGCTCACGGCAACGCCGGATCCTTAACCCACTGAGCGAGGCCAGGGACTGAACCTGCGACCTCGTGGTTCCTAGTCGGATTCTTTTCCTCTGCACCAACGAAGGGAACTCCTTTTTTGAGTTTTTTTTTTTTTTAATAATCGAATTATTAGCATCATTTTTTGTGTGTAAATTAAACATTTAAAAGAAAATATCCTTTCTCTATTTTGGACATGCAGAACTAAGAACACCATGGTTGTCCCTTCAGTGTAGCCCAGTAATGCCTTCATGTGTTTTTTACAAAGAAGTGATAATAGGTGCTAGTTAGTGTCCGTCTCACTAATGCAGACATTGCAACGTGGTAGGAGCGCAGCAGGAATTTTTGTTTTCAGTGAAATTGCATCGACTGTTTAGGTAACTACAGACCATGGTAGCTTTGTTTAGCCTCTATAGTATATTTAGAAATTTTGGATTGGTGTTTTTCACTGATTCCACGATGCCCATTTTTTCCTGTTTTACCTGCTTTGAACTAGGATGCATCCTACATATCTATGTGCCTGTGATTCAGTGAAATCTAATCACACATTTCTTATTAAAAACTCCAGACTTCTGCAAGTTCCCGTTGTGGCTCAGTGGTTCACAAACCCGACTCGTATCCGTGAGGATGCGGGTTCAATCCCGGGGCTCAGCTCAGTGGGTTAAGGATCCGGCGTTGCCGTGAGCTGTGGTGTAGGTTTCAGACACGCTTGAATCCTGCATTGCTGTGGCTGTGGTGTAGGCTCTGATTCAGCCCCTGGCCTGGGAACTTTCATATGCTGTGGGTGCTACTCTAAAAAGACCAAAAAAAAAAAAAAAAAAAAAAACCCAATCCTCCAAGCTTCTGGTTTTACTTCAAAAGTGGAGCATCTGACAACACTTGTCCTCATTTCTGCTTACATCTTTTAGCATGAAAGGAACACGGGCTCATCAGTTCCCTTTACTGATACATTGTCAAGTAATTTGGTTTGAGGTTACCTGCCTGGCCCTTATATCTTTAGGCAACCCTCAGTTTCTTTCTTACCTATTCTCAGGTACACATATATGCACTCCAGTTATAAAGCTACTTGATCCTCTCTTTACATTCTCTCCTTCCTGCTTTCAAATGTCTCTTGTGTCCTGCTTAGGTCTTTGTGTATCCTCTTCTGTTATTAAATTTGAACTGTATTTACCTTATAATGATAGTTTGGCAGTTCAGTCCAAAGAACTTCGAAACAGGAAGTAAAATATTTTACATTTCCCAGTTGATATTCCTGCTGTTTTTTTCCTAGAAACATATTGTTATCTCAGTATACTTGTAATTTTGAATTTCCTGCTGGTTTTAGTGAAATGTTTTCATTGACCTTCTTATTAAAAAGCTAGCAAAGGAGTTCCCGTCATGTCTCAGTGGTTAACGAATCTGACTAGGAACCATGAGGTTGCGGGTTCGATCCCTGGCCTTGCTCAGTGGGTTAAGGATCCAGCGTTGCTGTGAGCTGTGGTGTAGGTCACAGACACGGCTAGGATCCTGTGTTGCTGTGGCCGTGGTGTAGGCCAGTGGCTGTAGCTCTGATTCGACCCCTAGCCCGAGAGCTTCCAAATGCTGCAGGTGTAGCCCTGAAAAGCAAAAACATCAAAACTAAAAAATTAAAAAAATTGGAATAGCAAAATGATAGGACGGTGTGACTCTCTACAAATGGAAAGCAAATATTGAGAAACCAGGAACCTAAATGGATTGCCTTATTCTTTTTCTCCTTGTTCAAGGAGTCACGATGGCACCTGCTGGAAGCCAGTTAATCATTCAGGAAAACAGGGAAGTTTCCAGACCTCTCATAACAGAACAGTTTGCTTTCTTATTCATTAGCGGCAACCGTAGGAGAATTTTATTTGCATAAAATAACCAAAACTGACTACTGTAGCAAAAGCATGCTATTAAAATATAGTTGTTAGGATTAGGCGTTTGCTAACTATAGCTGGTCCCTTGGTTTCTATGGGGAATTGGTCAGAGGACCCCCTGTGGGTACCAAAATCCACAGGCGCTCAGGTCTCGTTGGCAGCCTGTGAATCAGTGGATGCAGAGCCTACAGATAACTGAGGGTTGATTGTATTCTCTGGGAATGCTCATCGCAGGCCAAATTTTAGTTTCCCGTCTCATGGTCGTTTATAAACAGCTTTTGTGCAAAACCCAATAGGTTTGAAGCCCTTGAGCTACTTGAGAGGAGAGGAAATGAAATGAAAAATGAATTATGCTGGTCTTGCCTTTTGCAGAAAGCAGAAAATGGAGATTTAAATTGGATCATACCGGACCGGTTTCTTGCCTTCTGTGGACCTCATTCAAGAACCAGACTTGAAAGCGGTATGCGAAATTATGGGACCCAGTGTGGTTTTGTTACTGAAAGTATCCATCCCGCATTTTCTTTTGAAAGAGGGCCCAAGAGTTAAACTAGGCTTGCCTGTCTTAATCATTTAAATGTACTTGATCATTTTTTTTAACTTAATGGATTTTATTTCAGTTATAGGTGTACATAAATCATCACAAGTCAATTTGCTAGATTTTGTGTCCCAAACCCACAGTGCATCCCCCCACCCCCCAGACTGTATTATTTGAAAAACCAAGGTTTTCCAAAGTCTGTGAGTCATTGTCTGTTCTGCAAAGTTCATTATGTCTTTTTAGTTTCCACATGTAAGCGGTAGCATTGGGTGTTGCTGTCTAATTGTCTGACTGGTTCCACTTCGCATGATCATTTCTAGGTCCATCCATGTTGCTATAAATGTTGGTAATTCGTTCCTTTTAATGGCTGAGTATGTACTTGATCATTTTAACATATTGTTCTGCTTGGATTTTAACTTTTTACATGCTTTTTTTTTTCCTTTTTAAGGTTATAATCAAATTGGTATTCAGTCTTCAGTCTAGATACTCTTTTCCCCCAGTTACAGGTGATCTTGTTATGGGTTGTTTCCTTTCCACATTTTACAGCATCTGGTGAATTTCTTTATGCAGGTTACCACCAACACTCCCCTGAGGCTTATATTCCGTATTTTAAGAATCACAACGTTACCACCATTATTCGACTGAATAAAAAGATGTATGATGCCAAGCGCTTTACCAGTGCTGGTTTTGAGCACTACGATCTTTTCTTTGCGGATGGCAGCACCCCGACCGAGGCCATTGTCAGAGAATTTCTGGATATCTGTGAAAACGCTGAGGGTGCCGTCGCAGTACACTGTAAAGGTATGTTTTCAGGGTTGGCTAAAGAATGATGGACAGGTAGCCGGGGAACCTCCATATGCTGGGAGTGCAGCCCTAAAAAGCAAAAAAAAAAAAAAAAAGGCAAGAAAAAGAAAAAAAGAATGGTGGACATGTATGTATTTGTGTGTAGAAGCACAACACACTCCTTTAGATTATATGCCAGGACACAGGAAGCTGCTTTTGTTTTTTAAAGAATTCTTTTTTTTGTTCCTTTTGTAAGTTGCTTTTTTTCTGAAAACCGCTTAATAGAGGCTGTGATGGACATAAAAAAGCTATACACAT
>PVHT021183661.1:458793-551089 GCA_004024745.2 Catagonus wagneri
AAAGTGTTTCAGTGCATATAATGTTATTTTCTTCCAACCGTTTTCAGAGTCATTCTTCAGTCCAGTGTTCAGAGCCGTAAAACATCTGAACCTAACATTTCTGGCAATGCAGGCATTACTGAAAGAACCACCCGATCTGCTTCAAGAAAAAGCAGTTTTAAAAGGTGAGAAAAGAATCCTGCGTTTGTGAAACGTTCTGAGCCTTGGTTTTCCGGTTTTAAATCTTCGAATCTCTAATTCGAAATGAAGACAAGCGAAAGGAGAATCCCTGTGGTGGGGAGTCAATCCAGAGTGTGGGGTGACTTCATCATCTGTAAAAGATCTGAGCGATTGCAATGCAGGCTTTTGATTCCTTTTGTTTTCAGAGGTGATCTGCAACATCGGCAGTGTGGTCTCTGGGGCATTACACCGGAAAGTTGAGAATGTTGTCACTTGCACGTTCTGAAAAATGAAGCGTTTCCAAAACTCTCTTGGCAGGACTCGGGGGAGATGTTTCTGTCTGTGTATCAGCCTAATTATTGGAGAATTGGCTGCAGATAAGTGTGATGGTGGGAAAAATGAGACCTCTAGTGAGTTTGGGCTCCTCCTTTAACCCGGCGGTCGTCCTTGCATTTTTAAGGACTTTTGGCCACTGTCCAACCGCCTGCATTTCCGGCCTGGCATCTTTTCACTTCCTTCATTTACGCAGGCTTTCCCAAGGAACTGGTCCGGTTTTGTGACCAGATCCATTTACTCACCTGTGTTTTGGGAATGTTAATCGTGAACCTGGGGCATTTTAACATCTTCCAAAAAAAGCAGATTCCTGTTTAGGGGAGAACAGGGAGCCTGCTTGCTATCTATCCTCTTAGGGACAGGCAGCCCCCTTTTTTTGTGTTTGCGTTTCACTCCGTGCAGTCCTGAGCCCGGGGCACTGCTGCCCAAGGCACAGCATAGTCTTATAGAGACCACAAGCAGCCCCAAGGTCATCTGAACCAGACCTTAAAGTACCCTTCACAAGTTGTCTTTGCTTCTTCTTTTCGCATCCCGTCCCTCGGATCTTTTTGTTTTGGGGCTGCCCTGTGGCCTAGAGATTTCCCAGGCCAGGGATCGGATTCCAGCCGCAGTTACAGCCTGTGCCACATGCGGCAACAACAGGATCCTTAACCCACTGTGCTGGGCTTGGGAATCGAACCTGTCCCGGCGCTTCCGATCCCACTGCGCCACAGAAACTACCCACTTCCTTCAGATCTTTGAGGCTTTGGGCGCAGGGCTCTTCAGTGCTGAGTTAGTCTCTGACGCAGCCCCACTGCAGCCCGTTTCCTGAGGGGCTGGCTGGCAAACTCGGGAGCTCTGTGTGTTTTTGCATTTTTAAGGACTTGTTCAGTGGTGTCACCCCTCATCTTTGCCGATCTTTTGTACAGCTTTGCCACGTACTTTCACTTACAAGAATATGAGATAGCGCCTCATAGAAGTATTTGAGAACTGGGCCCCGACTGGTGATTTTAGGGTTTAAAATTTTTCATTAGAAAACTATCAAATATTCATACTCTTTTTACTCTGATTCCACTCGAGAAGACTATTAGAGAAATTCTGCTGAACAGTCAAGAGACTTAGGTATATAATAACATCACAGCAGAGTGATGAGAAATGGAAATGATTGATGAATTCTGCCAAATGAATCGAAAGTCACGTTTTCAGAGAACAGCTAACGACCTGGATCAATTGCTCGTGGAGCAATAAGTGAAAAGGGCTACACATAAAAAAAAAATCACAAAGTATTGCTCTAACTTCGTAAATGTAAAATATACTTTATATAAATGTGTATAGATGTATAAATATTCAGGAGCCTAAATATTTATAGATGTAGACATTTCTATTTATGTATGGAAATAAGATAAAAGGAAACAATATGCCACAACACTCATAGTTTTACGACAGTGGGAAATGTTTTTCTTTTTTCTAACTTTTCTGCCATAAGTGAGGGGAATCGGAAGTTTTCTGACTTCGACAGTGTTAGGTAAATTAAATTATTCAAAATTCAAACAGAAGGTCCTGCCATCGGTGGTGTTAGATGCGTTTGGAGTGGACATATTCTTTTCAGATTTCCTTCCCAGCCGAGTGTGTTTTGCACACTTAATTCTGCTCTCTGCTTTCCTGGACGGTACTCTTCAGGTTTCAGACAAATGGCATCCCAGAAGTGGGGTGCACACGCCACGCAGCTCTTCTGAGGCTTTGGCCATGCAGCGTTGGTCCTTGTCTAGAGATCTCAACTTGTGCTTCTCAGCAGCCGGGGGGGATCCTGACTGCAGGCGAGCAAAAGCAGCTGCCCGAGGTCCCTGATTCGTTGTTGCTTTGCGGGCTCTGAAAGTAGCACTGAGATCGAATAGCTTGACTGAGTATGGAAATGGCCCCAAAGCCATTTCCGGGCATTGGGGACAGCGCTGAAAACCCAAATGGCTTCTTTGAAATTCTGAAATGGGCTTTCAGAGCTTTGGAGGGGCAGAGAGGTAAATCAGCGAGAATCAGCCATCAGTCGGGATTAGATCAGTGCCTTTGGCGACCCCCTCCAAGCCTGGGGTCTCCTTGGTCTCTCTGTGGGGTTTGGCCTGTTGTTGACACCACCTCGACGGGGACCACTCAGCTCGCAGGAGAGGGGCAAACACGTTGTACACAGGCCCCTTTCTGCTTCTGGAAAATAAGGGGAGTCCGGCGACCCGGCTGTAGCCCAGGCTTTGTTTTTGTCCTACATGGATCGCATCTGTTTTTGGTTGGAGGCCCCTCAGGGAGTTAACACGTTAAGTGCGCCTAATCTGATTCCAGACGAAATAATGTGATCTCAGATTGTGGAGGAATTTTAAAGGATTGGGAGTTCCCATTGTGGCTCCGTGGGTTAAGGGCCCAGTGTAGTCTCCGGGGTGGATGCGGGTTTGATCCCTGGCCTCGCTCAGTGGGTTAAGGATCTGGCCGTTAAAAAAAAAAAAAAAGAAGAAGAATTGAACAGCAACACACACACACACACACACACACACACACAGCAGTACACCCTTTCTGTGTAGGTTCCTACGCCCCAGGATTGCCAGCCTGCTGTCACGTCCATTGGCGAGGTCTTTTTCTCTCTTGCAGGTGCATGTGGTTCATGCGTCATCGTCACCCACGTCTGTTGTGCTTGTAGGATTTGACCTTGGCTTTCCATGTTCTGTTCTATTCTTAGAGGCTTCCAGGATGAAGACCTCGCCGAAACTCACTTTCCGTTCATCTGGCGTTTTTGATTTTTGACAGTTCACTTGAGACGGGCAATACGTCTTCGTGAACTTTCCCACAACCGCGTTCAAAGAACAGTTATTTGGAGACTGGAAAAAAAAAATAAGAGCCTTGTCCTAAGTATTTGTTATGGGGAAGGAAGGCCCTCCTGTTTCTCTCGTGGCAGGTGATGATTTCTCCATGTCGCCATTGAACATAAGCCACCACAAAGCTTAAGTCCTGGGTGACAAGCTCTGCTCTGGCACAGCCATGGCAGTTCAGGCACCAGAACACTGGAGCCTGCTGGCAGATGGGGTGCTGTGAGCAGTCAGTGTGGCACCTTCTTTATCTCCTTTTTAAGTGCAGAGCAGTCATTTAATGGATTTCTGTATATCCTGTTTCCATTAGAACAAGAAACCCATTTTCATGTTTCTCTTTGGACGTTGATAAGTCCGTCGAAAAACTAGCTAAGTAGGATTGCCCTGTTTTTCGGTGTTCTCACATCAGCTCTCTGAAGAACGGTCTTGGAATGAATCTCAAGCACTTCATCATGGAGCTCGAGAGCCTCCGTATCCATCTCATTTGATGTCATTCGCTTCGGTTCATGTCTTGGCACGGCTCACCCATGGAGTGCATGTTTTTCTGAGCTTATGCTGTTTCTTTGGGGCCATCTTCTCTTGCTTTAAAAAAAAAAAAAACAACCCAGAAAACAAACTTCATTTGTTTTCTAAGCAAACTCATTTTTTATTCTAAGTTGCGTCATTGGGAACCATGGCTTTCTCCTCCACCAAACCAAACCAGCGTTCATGGGTTTGGGTTACTCCGTACCTGAGTTTTCCTGTTTCCGGGGAACATAAATGCTTGGGCTATTTGCTCAGCCCCTGAAACCGTGAGCCCTTCAGTTCGGGAGTACCTGCGTTTAGGTCTTTGGCTTCTTAAGTCTTTTCACTGGTCATCGTCACGCCTGCCACTGCTTCTTAAGAGTCTAGATCTCAGTGTCTTTTTCCATCACCCTCCAGGCTTTCAGTTTTTTTTTTGTTCCTGCCATTACCTTCGTAAATGTATCACGGTAGAACCCCCAGAATGTTGTATATGCTGAATTATTCTTCTACGCTGGTGGCCTCTGATCTTTCGCGATATTAGTCTCCGTTTGACATTTCAGCTGCTTTCCCACTTGGCTCCCCCAACGGACTTGGGATCTTCACACCCTGTACCCTCCTGGGGTTTCCGAAAGCTAAGTGACGGCTCGAGCTGAGCTGTGCCGATAGAGCGGCGGCTTCGTTCAAGTCGAGGGTCACTTCCAGATGGCACCTGCCGCCTCTGACTCTTCTTCTGTAGACGTAGCGGGTTCTCTGAAAGTCACTGCTGAGTTGGAAGGGAACGTGGTAAACTGGGGAGGGTGAGAAGGGACCCGGGATGGAGGTCCTTGCAGGCCAGTTACTCACGGACAGACAGAAGGGTCGGCGGCTGTCCCCTGGCAGGTGTGCAGCCTTGAGGAGCAGGGCGGCAGCGAAGCCCGGCTGCCTGCTGCGCTCCGCGGAAACTAGAAACTGCTGGCGGTGCCTGAGCTGTGTCTGTGAGCGAATTCTGGCTTTGGAAATAATCCAGTAACCCTTCTTTATCTTTTCGTTCTTTCCACTTTTCCCACAGCCTGGTTCCTCAGAGGGAAAGAAAGAAAAGGAATGCTTTGCAGCAAATGTCCGTAGTGGCATTATGGTACTCTCATTGCTTGGCTGCTTTTGCTTCCCCTCCTTTTTTGTTTGTTTGTTTTTTAATTTTTATTTTATTTTATTTTATGTTTTTTGCAGAACTGAACCTTTTTCTGCTCTGCCTTTTCTCTCCTCTTTGTCTTTACTTTATGGTCGATAGTGTCCCGTCTTTGCCAAAGTACCTGTCATTTAGACAATCCTACAAAGTGTATCCTTTTTTAGCATGTCAGTATTTTGATTACGTTGCCTTCCTTGTCTTTGATGAGTACGTACGGGACCCTTGAGAGCCTTCATGGTAAAAAAATCCCTTTTTTTTTTTTTCTCCCCCCTGTAGTCCCTCCATTGCAAGGACTAAAACAGTCTTGCGTTAAATAAAAACCTGCGACCGGAACTGAAGGAAGAGACTCTAGGAACGAGAAAACGACCACAGGACTTAAGCACAAATTTATTTGGAAACCAAACCAAATTTCCAAAGCCTTAGCTGCTTTCCACCTAAGAAGCTGATTCAGCGCAGAAAATGCCCGCTGGAATTCAGATAACTCCATGAGTTTGGCCATAAGGGGATGGCTGGAAGAAGGCCCCCATGCTCCTTTCGTAGAAACGTCTAGAGTTTTCGCTACAACAAGGCGGTTGTAAATTAGTTCTCAGGTGTAAATATCAAAGCTCTCTGTTATCAGGAGAGCTGATGCGTCTCTGTGGTGCGCGTGTCCTGGTGATGGCAATCATTTCAGCTGCTGGCCTTCAGAAGAATGGAAGCTCTGATGGAGGTGTTTTTTTGGTTTTTTTTTACTTATTTATTTGCTGTTCATCCTGTGTCAAAATTTATATACAGATAAAATGGTACTCTGTGTAATCTGGTACTATCTGCATTTATCATCTTCCCTTTGATGTCTGTTAATCCTTTTCGCGTGGACCCTGTTTATTAAGTACCCAAGCTGCTTGTCTTCCTCCAAAGATTGCTTTCTTAACAAGAACCTGTGAAAACCCCACTGAAAGACTATTGCACGCTGTGACCCAGAGGGTATCTGGGAACCTAAAACTTGGTCAGAGAAATGTTTCGCAGTAGCTTTAGAAGATTCAGGAGGAGAAACTGGCTTTGGAGTTGGAAGGTGATTGTAAGCTGTTCCTTTGGATGTCACGTGGAGACTGGCGAATGCCAAGGCTGCCCGCAGCTCTTTGGTTGTCCAGTCATACAAATTAAAAAAATCATATTTCCTTCCGCGCAGGGGAAAAAAAAAAAAACCCCACCCTGCTGGTGTTTCTTCTGGAAACGGTGATCCCAAATAACGGTGGCTTTAAAAAAAAAAAGATGTCACTTCGTTAGGGTCCTTCTCTGTAGCATCGTGGATTATTTTGTGATTGTGACCAAGGCCATTCACGTGCCCTTTGATTTCAGTGACACTTAATTCGCATCCGTCGGATTTCAGTTGTTTGTAATTAAACTCACTGTTGCCTTTGGTTAGGGAATACAACTAACAACTCTTCGCAGAGTGCCTTTTCCCCTCACCCCCACAGCAACACAGCAGAGCCTGTGATGGAAAGCAGTCACCGCAAACAGAATTTATTTGCTGCGGGAAAAAAAAAAAAAAAAAAAATGGGGCCCCAAATTAAAAGAATATTTGCCATCATCTTGGGTACTCCCATACGAAGTGAGTGGTTAGGTTAATTATTAGACTGTTTGCCTACCCTAGTTTGGAGGTTGGGGAGATACAATAATAAAAGGCAGAATGGGAATTCCCGTTGTGGCTCAGCGGAAACGAATCTGACTAGGAACCATGAGGTTGCGGGCTCGATCCCTGGCCTCGCTCAGTGGGTTAAGGATCCGGCGTTGCCGTGAGCTGTGGTGTAGGTCTCAGACGCGGCTCGGATCCCGCGTTGCTGTGGCTGTGGTGTAGGCCGGCGGCTACAGCTCCTGTTAGACCCCTAGTCTGGGAACCTCCATAGACTGCGGGTGTGGCCCTAGAAAAGACTGAAATAAAATAAAAGGCAGAATGCCTTCACCTTATAGAGGAATAAGTCAGGGCGGTAGGCAGTTCCATTTTTTAAAAGCTGGCTTTTGAATACAGTTGTGAAGAAGAAAGAGCGGTAGGGGATAAACAGATTAAAGTCTGTACATGCAACAAGTATTTTGTAGACTTGGGGTTCTGCTTGGCTTTTTTACTCTCACGGAGAAAATTAGAAGATTGCCTGGTTCCGAGGGGAGATGGAAGATGCCAGGGTTTGGACCGAACAAGAATATGGAGTAGGGCCAGGCCAGCTTTTAAACATTGAGGATCAGATCTCAGAAAAACAGTGGTTTTTCTATCCCTGGAAATTCATGGGTACAAAGACCCGCCTACCTGAGGTTTGAGTGGGAGGAGAAACATTCCATTTGGCTCATCCTGGGAGATGATACTTAATATTCAAGCTGTGCCCAGGCGTAAAACATTGCATTCTCAGGGCAACGACTCTTCCCTTTATACTTTTAAAGGCCATCTCCTACAGAAATAATCCCAGGGAGCGGTGAAAACCAAACTCCGGCCCGAACCGTCCTTGCTGGTTGGGAAAAGGTGCCATCTCCCGCACCATGCACAAGCCATTTGGTGTCTCGGCCAAGAGTGAAAAGTGTGGGCTTCGATGCACTTTGTGTTTTACAGATCGCCTTTTCCTGGGGCTGCTCAGGTGTCCCGCTCAAATTGCTCTTACGGTGGTGGTTCGTTCTAAAAATCCTTGTGTTTGTCCCTGAAATCAGTTATAGCCAGCTCCGTGACTTGCAGAAGAAGTGTTGCTTGGGACACACAGACTGCGATTGTTCTTTAGATGGATCGTATAGCCCAGTGTCCAGCTTACTGGGGACCTGTGCGGAATCTAGGAAGTCTCTGGGTCTGATTGATGGAGAGTTCTTCCTGCCATGCATAAGAGCAGACACTTCACCCCACTTCCCTCCCCACCGCTGCTGAAATTTCAACACACCCAAGAATCTTCTCAGATTCCCATTTCTAATTTGTTATAGAGAATCTCATTGCCGTGGAATAGGAAAACAGGGCCCGTCAGTTGAAAAGATAATTTTTTAAGAGCCTTAAATAGCTTGGAAAGTGTACTGAGAGACAGTTGCCCTTGGAAGTAAAATTAGAAATGAATATTTTTTTTTAGGCGCCCTTGAAGCTTTCTGGGGACTCAAATCATCAAGAGTCAGGGAAAGCCCCCAAAGAAGGGTGTCTGCTGAACTGGGTACCCGGATGTACAGGCAGACCTCCGTGTTGTGTGATGCTCAAAAGAAAATTTAGAAATCCCTCTTAACCTACAGGGCAGAGGGCTTGGCTCCTGAGCGGTGCCTCACTAAGAAGTAGCCTTACTCGTCGGAACGTAGCTGCCCCTAAGCGGCGCGCTGCTCCTCCAGTCTCCAGAATTTTTCTCTTCAACTTGACTTTCACCTGTGGCCACCCACGTCCTTCCCCACCCACCTCCCCGTCTCACGGGGGGGAGGGGGGGTGATTCTACCTCTTGGGCCCAGACAAGTTTGAAGGCTTTCCCGGGCGTTCTCACTGAGTGTTGAGTTTGACCTTGGACTTTGACCTTGGGCATTCTGGGCGGGCCTTTCCTTTGGCTTCACAGGCGAGGTGGCACTCCTTGGATGTTGGTTCCAAAAGTAGCTTAGCGGCTTCTCTTCAGAGTTTTTTTTTTTTTTTTTTAATTAAACATTAATTTTTTAAAAAACATTAAACGGTAATGGTTGCGTTTTGGAAAGCCATACTCCTCGAAAACAACTTGGCAAAAGCTTTTCACTCTCGAACAGTTTTTCTCCCCCTGGAACTGTCCTTGAGGCCAGCCGCCTGCTCTTGTGTTTCTGCCACATCTGAGTGTTTTCTGTGTCGCTCAGTAGAAATACTGCAGCTATGTTGAATCGACTGGAGAGCTCGCCTATACTGTGTAAAAAATTACCTCCTTAATTACCCAGTAGAATTAACTGTCAGCAGATAGGTTCGTACTGCAGTTTTATATTAATAACTTGCAGACTTTTATCTAACCTGCACTCGTGTACAAATTACAAGAAGTTTTAAGATGTAACTGACGAATCAGTATTTGAGCAATCATTGTCTTGATTTTTTTTTAATTAAAATGTATATTTCTAATCATATTTTATAAAGCCGAGAGAATGATCAGATGAATGTCTATTTTCCAGAAGGTATTTTTAAAGATAAAGCTTCGTAATGGCCTGTAAACTCTGCCTATCTCTGTAGTTTGATACGTGTTATTGTCACCTTTGAAAATCTTGTGTAAGATCTTGTGAAAATCTGGTTTTATACAAAATGTGGAAGAGTGGGAATTGTATAATTATCATCATACAATTAAAAATATTAACCAAAACAGCCTTTTGAGTTTTTTTATTCCCTTACCATTCTGAGTCGTGGTAGGTAGGTGGTGGTGAAAATGTGAAGTTTTCTTAGAGCTTAAGTTTTTTTCTTAGTGTTTAAGTTTTCTTATAGTTCTGGAGGCTGGAAATCCAAGAGCAGGGTGTCATCAGCAGGTTGATTTCTTCTGGTATCTCTCTCCTTGGCCTTTTCTCCGTGCCCTTCAACCCCTGCTGTGCCTCTGTCTGTCTTCCTTTTCCTTTTTTAAAAATTATTTTATTTTTCGCTTTTTAGGGCTTGCACCTGCTGCATATGGAAGTTCCCAGTCCAGGGGTCCACTTGGAGCTGCAGCTGCCGGCCTACACCCCAGCCACAGCAGTGCCAGATCCAAGCCGCACCTGCGACCCACATCACCAGCTCATGGCAACTCTGTGTCCTCCTTTTATGATATCGGTCACCTCGGATTAGGGCCCAGTCTCAGGGCCTCATTTAATTGAATTACCTCCTTAAAAGCCCCATCTCCAGCTATAGTCACATTCTGAGGTATTGGTAGAAGGGCTTCAGCTTAAGATTCTGGGGGTGGGTGGCGTGGGGGAGATAGAGTTTCCTCCCTGACACCTTCCCCAGGATAGAACAGGAAGCAAGTGAGGGGGCTTCAGCCACGAAATCATTCCACACACACCTACCACCAGCTCGGACACGCCAAGGTTGGACTTCTCCTGGAAACTTCCAAGGAGAAGCCACATGTGAGACAGGCCTTCGGAGTCTGGTAGGTTCTAGACTGGCCCCTTCGTTTTACCTGCCAAGGTCAGGGTTAAAGTGCTGAGCAAAGGGCAGGATCGGGGCTGGAGCCCTTCACATCCCGATGTACAGCCCGGGGTGTCAGCCACAGTGACGTTTTTCTGCCCTAAGACCTAATCAGGGGAGTTCCCGTCGTGGCTCAGTGGTTAACGAATCCGACTAGGAACCATGAGGTTACGGGTTCGATCCCTGGCCTCGCTCAGTGGGTTAAGGATCCGGCGTTGCCGTGAGCTGTGGTGTAGGTTGCAGACACGGCTCGGATCCTGCGTTGCTGTGGCTGTGGTGTAGGCCGGTGGCTACAGCTCCTTTTAGACCCCTAGCCTGAGAACCTCCACATGCCCCGGCTGTGGCCCCAGATAAGGCAAAAAAAAAAAAAAAAAAAAAAAGACCTAATCAGGGAGTTCCCGTTGTGACTCTGCAGGTTAAGAACCTTACTTTAGCAACCATGAGGATGCAGGTTCAATCCCTGGCCTCGCTCAGTGGGTTAAGGATCTACACTTGCTGTAAGCTGTGGTGTAGGTGGCAGACACAGCTCGAATGTGGTGTGGCTGTGGCTGTGGTGTAGGCCAGCGGCTACAGCTTCAATTCGACCCCTACCCTGGGAACTTCCCTATGCCACACCCACGGCCCTAAAAAGACAAAGACACACGCACACACAGAAACAGACATAATTGCCCATGCAATCATTCAGAAGTTGTGACTAGGATGTAAAAGCCTGTCCTGTTAAGGCGTGCTGTCCAGTTCCTCAAGGAACCTGGCTTTTTTTTCTTTTTTGGTCTTTTCTAGGGCAGCACCCGCGGCATACGGAGGTTCCCAGGCTAGGGGTCTAACAGGAGCTGTAGCCGCCGGCCTTCGCCACAGCCACAGCAACGTGGGATCCGAGCCGCATCTGCAACCTACACCACAGCTCACGGCAACGCCGGATCCTTAACCCGCTGAGCAAGGCCAGGGATCGAACCCACAACCTCATGGTTCCTAGTCGGATTCGTGAACCACTGAGCCACGATGGGAACTCCAAGGAACCTGGCTTTGATTTGTCCTGTGTTGGGAGTTTGCAAACTACAGAGCAGAGGGACCTGTCCTCTCACCTCCAAGCAAACGCCTCTCACACGCCTCTCCCCACTACCAAAGAGGGTTGGCAGTGTCTGCCTGCCCCTCCACGCTTTCCCCGGAACCCGTGCCAAGGCGCGTGCCCTCTTGCTGACCCACTGGAGCTCAGTTGGGGCGGCACAGGCCGAGCAGCTCGAGGTGCAGGAGTGCTGGGAAGGGGGCAGGCTTGGCAGCCAGGCTCTGAGGCCGGCAGGCCTTCCACGGCTGAGCAGTGGCCGGCCTGAGACCCCAGCCCTGTCGTTTCTTGCTCTCCTCGGACCACAGGTTCCGTTTACCCCATGGACGATTTGCTCAAAACTCCTTCGCTTCTGTTTCTTAAGTAAAACGGGAGTAAAAAGCGTTCCCATCTTCATGGTTATAATGAGAATTAAACGATTCATGGGAAATGCTTAAAACAGTATTTGGCATCCAGCTTTCAATATATTTTTTTTTGTTTTTGCTTCTTAGGGCCGCACCCGCGGCATATGTTCCCAGGCTAGGGGTCAAATGAGAGCTGTAGCCGCCGGCCTACACCACAGCCACAGCAACGCGGGATCCGAGCTGCGTCTGCGACCTACACCACAGCTCACGGCAACACCAGATCCTGAACCCATGGAGCAAGGCCAGGAGTTGAACCTGCGTCCTCATGGATGCTAGTCAGATTGGTTAACCGCTGAACCACAATGGGAACTCCTCAATAAATTAATTTTTTCATACACTTAAGGTAATTTGATAATTAGGTAAAGACCAGTTTTTGATAGCAGATTACAGTCCCTCGGTATCTGCTGTTTTTGGTACCTGCAGAAGCCTAATTCTATGCAAGTAGAATGGTGTTGTTAAAGAGGTCAGAGTATTTCGACTTTTTTTTTTTTGCCTTATCTAGGGCCGTACCCGCGGCATATGGAGGTTCCCAGGCTAGGAGTCTAACAGGAGCTGTAGCCGCCGGCCTTCGCCACAGCCACAGCAATGCGGGATCCGAGCCGCGTCTGCAACCTACACCGCAGCTCACGGCAAAGCCAGATCCTTAACCCACTGAGCAAGGCCAGGGATCGAACCCGCAACCTCATGGTTCCTAGTCGGATTCATCAGCCACTGAGCCACGACGGGAACTCCTATTTTGACTTTTGAGGGGAGAAATTCACGCACCATGAGAGTGGTTTGTTCCGAGGCAGGGCGGGAGCGTAGTTATGTAGGAAAGGCCCCTTCATGAGGCTGCATGAGTTTATTGAAATACCAAGTTGATATGAAAAAGAGGCATCAACAATGCGTTCCCAGAGGAGCTCTGGGAGTTCCTGGCGTGGAACCCGACTTATATCCATGAGGACTCGGGTTCAATCCCTGGCCCCCCTTCAGTGGGTTAAGGATCCAGTGGTGCCATGAGCTGTGGTGTAGGTCGCGGATACGGCTCGGATCCCGCGTGGCTGTGGCTGTGGCGTAGGCCGGCGACTCTGATTCAACCCTTAGTCTGGGAACTTCCCTGTGCTGCAGGTGCAGCCCTAAAAGAGAAGAAATAAGTAAATAAATAAAATGAGCTCTGCCACTAATTCTATGACCTTGAGGCTCCTTTAGCTGCCTGCTGGCCCTCATTTGGTTTATCTATACAATTGGGCTAGTAAGTGCTTAGTATTTGGATTAAAAGAAATCATAGTATGTGACCATGCCTTACTTAGCACAGGGCCCAGGGCCAGCATGGAGCATAACCTACATCATTGCTTTCTTTTATTTATTTATTTTTTTTGGTCTTTCCAGGGCCGCACCCGTGGCTTACAGAGGTTCCCAGGCTAGGGGTCTAATCGGAGCTACAGCTGCCGGTCTACACCACAGCCACAGCCAAACCAGATCCAGCCACGTTTGCAACCTACACCACAACTCATGGCAACGCCGGATCCTTAACCCACTGAACGAGGCCGGGGATCGAACCCACAACCTCATGGTTCCTAGTCAGATTCGTTTCCTTTGCACCACAACGGGAACTCCCATCATTGCTTTCTTTTCTTCCACCCATGTCTTAAGTGCAGTGGTGGGTACACTGGAAGGCAGTGGGGTGGAAGGAATTCTCCACAAATGTAGTTTTTACCTTCTGTGGGGTATGACATGACTTCAGTAATTATTCTCTCCCCGTTGTTGTCCATGCATGGAGCTTCCAACTTTTTACTGCTGGGCCACTGCCTGAACACTGTCATCTGTAAGTTCTTCCTGGGTGGTGCTACTTATTTCCCCAGAAAAAAAAATTCTTTCAAAACGCATTTCTAGGGAGTTCCTTTTGTGGCACAATGGAAATGAATCTGATGAGTCTCTGTAAGGATGCGGGTTCGATTCCTGGCTCCGCTCACTGGGTTGGATCTGGCATTGCCCTGACCTGTGGTGTAGGTCGCAGACGTGGCTCGGATCCCACGTGGCTGTGGCTGTTGCGAAGGCCGGCGGCTCCAGCTCCGATTCCACTCCTAGCCTGGGGACTTACATTTGCTGCTGGTGTGACCCCAAAACAAAAACAAAAACAAAAAAATTTCTAGGTCAGGGATATACACGATTTTAAAACTTTTGATAGACATTGCATCAAAAAGCCATGTATGGGAGTTCCCATTGTGGCTCAGTGGAAATAAATCTGATGAGCATCCATGAGGACGCGGGTTTGATCCCTGGCCTTGCTCAGTGGGTTAAGGATCCAGTGTTGCCATGAGCTGTGGTGTAGGTTGCAGATGTGGCTCGGATCTGGCGTTGCTGTTGGCTGTAGCAGAGACCAGCGGCTACAGCTCTGATTCAGCCCGCCCCTAGCCTGGGAACCTCCATATGCCACACATGCGACCCTAAAAAAAAAAAAAAGCAATGTATGATTGATAGGATTGCCTGAGCATGGATTCTGGACCCAGATGGGGTGTAAATTACTGGCTTTGGTCTGCCAATTACTGGCTATGTGACTTGGGCCAGGATGGTAATATGATTGTATGAGGATTAAACGATTTAGTATTTATTAATTACTTAGAACAAGCACCTGGAACATATTTAAGCACCACGGACATTATGTTTAATTAAAAAATTGCAATACTGCCCTAATGCCCTTCCAAAGGCAGGGTGTCTGCAGCCCCCTGGATGTCCCCCACTAGCGCCAGTCGTGACACTGCTGAGCTCGTCTAATAGCAGGACACTGGCCCTCGTGCCATGGGTCACAGTCAGTGTCGCTGCCTGCTCTATATATAGTCCTTCTAGTTGCCTCGTTATTCAGATTCGGGGCATCTTGTCTTCTAAGTGGCCGGCAGAGTGTGTCCCTAGGTTATAGGTAGTCTTGCCATTTTCTCAGCTTATTGAGGGAGCAGGTGCATCCTGGGAAATTCTTTCAGGTCCTCTGCGGGTATCTCTGCTCCATCAATGGGGAGGCTGGTCTTGCCTGAGTGGAATGGAGCTCCCTTCCACCTGTCCCCCCTGAACACGTCTGGCCTCTCCCTGCCTCCTCGCCTCTAACTGTGTCTCATCTCTTTGCTAGCAAGTCTGCATGGCTTTGAGATGCTTCTGGATGACGGATGCTCTATCCACACTGAGATGCCCAGGTAAGGACGCCCCCTGCTGGGGGGGAGACTGACTTTGGCTCCTTGGAGGTGTTTTTTTTTTTTTTTGGCATGTTTTATTTTTTTCTTGTTAGGGTTGCACCTGGGGCTTATGGAGGTTCCCAGGCTAGGGGTCGAATTGGAGCTACCGTGGCCGGCCTTCGCCACAGCCACAGCAACGCAGGATCCGAGCCTCGTCTGTGACCTACACCATAGCTCACAGCAACGCCAGGTCCTTAACCCACTGGGCGAGGCCAGGGGTCGAACCTGCATCCTCGTGGATACCAGGTGGATTCGTTACTGCTGAACCACAACAGAAGCCACCCGGGATTCTTAGTTTCAAATGAGGAGAGGCTTGGGTGTTCCGGTCGTGGTTCATCGGTTAACAAACCCAACTAGTCTCCATGAGGATATGGGTTCGATCCCTGGCCTCGCTCAGTGGGTCAGGGATCTGGTGTGACCTTGAGCTGTGGTGTAGGTCGCACACAGACACAGCTCGGATCCCGAGTGGCTGTGGCTGTGGTGTAGGCCGTTGGCTGTAGCCCCGATTCGATCCCAGCCTGGAACCTCCCTAGGCTGCGGGTGTGGCCCTTAAAAAAATAAAAAATGAGAAGAGGCTTTGGGTGGGACTAGTAAGAGCGGAAGAGGGAGGAGGGTTTGTGCATTGTTTGTTTTACTTGGAGAAAAACAGCTTCTTCCCATGGGTTTTGCTTCTCTGCATAAAACAAGATGGCTTTTCAGATAGACAATTCTTCCTTGCGTGGGACCCCCTGGAGAATGCAGCCGGTCTGGCATTCCTGGCATCCCCCGTGCCCGCCTCCCACTAAATGCCAGTAATCCAGATGCCCCCACACATTTTTCAGCCACCTTCGGGGGGCGGCATGCTCTCCCCCCCGCCCCCCAGTTGGGAACTGCTGACTAGGTTAAAACGCAGCTTTACTGGGCGATGTCCTGGAAACACGCTCTTGGGACCCCGTGAAGTGACTGTTGTGCTCCGGCCTCTCAACCCTGGAAATAGGGTTTCCGATTATTCACTCGGGGAACTGGGGGACTCTGAGGCTTTAGGCCCTGATCCTCCAGCAAAGCAACCCCAGGCAGCGTTGCCCAGCCCGAGAGGGAGGGGTCTGTTGTGACAGAGCTCGGCGACACTTGGGAACACGATAGGCTGGCCAGTGCTGGGCACGTCCCTAAGTAGCAGCTGAGTGTTCACCCAACACTGGCAAGGTTGGAGTTCCCGTCGTGGAGCAGTGGTTAATGAATCCAACTAGGAACCATGAGGTTGCGGGTTCGATCCCTGGCCTTGCTCAGTGGGTTAAGGATCCGGCGTTGCCGTGAGCTGTGGTGTAGGTCGCAGACGCGGCTCGGATCCCGCGTTGCTGTGGCTGTGGCGAAGGCCGGCGGCTACAGCTCCTGTTAGACCCCTAGCCTGGGAACCTCCATATGCTGCGGGTGCGGCCCTAAAATGACAAAAAAGGCAAAAAAAATTGGTTCGGTAGTTCTGGTTGTGGCTCAGCAGTAATGAACCCAGCTAGTATCCGTGAGGATGTGGGTTCGATCCCTGGCCTCGCTCATTGGGTTCAGGATCCGGCGTTGCTGGGAGCTGGTAGAGGTTTGAAGATGGGGCTCCCATCTGGCTGTGGCTGTGGCTGTGGCGCAGGCTGGCAGCAGCAGTTCCGATTCTACCCCTAGCCTGGGAACTTCCATATGTCACGGGTGCAGCCTTAAGAAGAAGAAAAAAAAAAAAAAAGACCAAAACTGGTGGGACAGGGGGGCGCAGAGGACAGACAGCTGTGGCCCAAACTGGCCTTGCACTTAACCTTGCAGTTAACCAGGGACTTCAGATCATGCACCTTAGGGGGCCCTTTTCTCCAGCCAGCTTATTAAACGCATCCTTACCCCTGAGACAGATTCTGGTGTCAACTCTGTCCGTCTCCCCCATTTTTTCCAGCGATGGTTGGATGTCCCGGGCAGTAACCTTTCTAGATCGGCTTTTAATCTGGCTCGGGATCCGCAGGGACTAGATGCCCATGGTCTCTCCTGGACGGCACAGCGCTCCGCCATCGCAAGCTTTATCAAGGTGCAACTTAAACCTGTTTCCTCGGGCCCATGCCTCAGCCTCACAGCAACGCAGTTTTTGCCTCGTTCTTCTACTGCGTCTTGAGTTGGAGATTTCAGCCGGAAGCCAGGGCCGGGCCTTTGGGTCGGTGACCCGGGTGATGACTGGTTTGGGACGGGAGGGACCAAGGTGGCACCCTCTCTGGTGGTGGCGCCATTCCAAGTTCAAGTCCAGATCATTCCTGAACTTTCTTATATTAGGGACCCTTGTGACTCTCTGATGGGAGCTGGTCCCTCTTGTCTTCCGCCCCACCCCCAAAAGCAGGTTTTTTTTTTTTGCCTTATCTAGGGCCGCACCTGCGGCATGTGGAGGTTCCCAGGCTAGGGGTCTAACAGGAGCTGTAGCCGCCGGCCTACACCACAGCCACAGCAACGCAGGATCCGAGCCGCGTCTGCGACCTACACCACAGCTCACGGCAACGCCGGATCCTTAACCCACTGAGCAAGGCCAGGGATCGAACCCGCCACCTCATGGTTCCTAGTCGGATTCATTAACCACTGAGCCACGACGGGAACTCCCCAAAGCAGGTATTTTTAAAAACTTCCTAGATGGGCCTTCTTCATGGCATCGCTGGCTGGGCATCGTCCACTTGTAGGGCGATGCTCACGCAGCTGCAGTGTAAAGAGCGCCCCCTAGAGGTGCGCCCGGAAGGATGGCTTTCCACCCCGGTCACGGGTCCCTGGGCTGCCCCTTCCTTCAAGGGGCCACGGGGCCTTTGCATGTCTACTGCTTCCTTTCTCTCCACCATTTTTTCCTTCTTACTGAACATTTTTCTCCAGCTTCCCTGCTCCCTTCCACTCGCCGTCCCTCACCACCAGCACATGCAACTTGGATTATTTTGCACGGCCAAGAATTCAGATACTTGAAACGCTTTCCTCCAGGTTGCTCTAAATGCTGCCAGTGTCTGAGGGGGTGGGTGAAGCACAGACGGGAGCCACCAACACAGCTCTGGCTGGGTGGCGAGTCAGGTCCTCCTGGGGCCTCTGACCAGATATCTCAGTGCCTCTGGCAGGGTGCCTGGTCTCAAGAAAATGGCTTTCTTTTCTTTTCTTTTTTTTTGTCTTTCCTTTTTTTGCCTTTTCTAGGGCCGCACCCGCGGCATATGGAGGTTCCCAGGCTAGGGGTCTAATAGGAGCTGTAGCCGCCGGCCTACACCACAGCCACAGCAACGCGGGATCCGAGCCGTGTCTGCGACCTACACCACAGCCACGGCAACGCCGGATCCTCAACCCACTGAGCAAGGCCAGGGATCGAACCCGCAACCTTGTGGTTACTGGTTGGATTTGTTAACCACTGAGCCACGACAGGAACTCCGAAAATGGCTTTCGGATTTTCTGAAAACATTTGAGAACTCTCCGAGGCCCCCCCCCGGCCCTGAGTGACTTACTTGTAAGTTGATGCTTTTCCATTCTCAGGACAGGCTTTCCTCAAGGTACGCATGACTTTGTGCTCTTGAGTCAGCCTTCTGAAATGGGACCGTATTTTTGCAAAGAAACAAAGACAGTCAGTGCTTTGCCCACACCCCTGGGCCAGTTTTGCCTTTGTGCTTTGATGGGGGAAGGGGGAGTCCTATTTGCCTTGAGTCACGGGAAGCCTATGAGCAAGGAAGGAAAAGGCTCAGTCTCCCAGAGCAATGGGAGACAGGCAGAGGCGGCTCGGGCTGATGGAGGCCAAGGGAGCGCTTGGTGGGTCCCCTGGGAGATCCAAGCTTCTGTCCCATCTCCCCTGCACCTTGCCTGCAGCCTTGAACCGTAGCTCACGGCCTCTCAGGTCTTGGCATCTCCATCTCTGTGCGGGAGACCTGATGCAGCTTTCTAAGAACACTTCAGTCCCATTTCAATCACATCCTTTTTTTTTTTTTTTGGCTTTTTAGGGCCACACCCGCGGCATATGGAAGTTCCCAGGCTAGAGGAATTGAATTGGAGCTTTAGCCGCCGTCCTACACCAGAGCCGCAGCAACACGGGATCCGAGCTGCGTCTGCGACCTACACCACAGGTCACGGCAACGCCAGATCCTTAACCCACTGAGCGAGGCCAGGGACGGAACCCACATCCTCGTGGTTCCTAGTTGGATTCGTGAACCACTGAGCCACGAAGGGAACTCCCTCCTCTGGCCTTTCTTGACACTTCACCCAAGAGACAGGAGTGTGTAGATGGGACAAAGCCTGGGGACCGAGATCTCTGCAGTTCATCTTCTCATCCCATCCCCGCCCGGATCCTAGCTAGGGAGCCAAGGAGCGCTCACTGTTCCCTGACTGTAAAGTGATGTGACAGTTACAAGACAGCACGCTCGAGTAGTTAAAAGCTCGTCCCGTCAAGTGACCCAGGCTTTGCGACAAGGGTGGAGAAGGGTCCTTTAGACTTCAAGGACATTCGGTTGAAGGGCAGAGTCACAGGTCGGGGGCGCCCCCTTGGCAGCGCTTCCTCTAAGTCAGGGTGGCGGCTGCTTTCAGAGGGAGGGGAGGCTGTGGTGGCACATGGTCCCACGGACGGGCTGCTGGGGAAATCGGTTCCTTGACTTAGCTGGTGGTTACCAGGAAGTTTTGCACTTTTATTCCTGTTGTATTGTGCAATAAAGATTTCTTTGAAAGACCTGTTTTTTTATTTTTTTTTGCCTTTTGTCATTTTAGGACCACACCCGTGGCATGTGAAGGTTCCCAGGCTAGGGGTCTAACAGGAGCTGTAGCCGCCGGCCTACACCACAGCCACAGCAACGCGGGATCCAAGCCGCGTCTGCAACCTACACCACAGCTCACGGCAACGCCAGATCTTTAACCCACTGAGTGAGGCCAGGGATCGAACCTGCATCCTCATGGATACTAGTCGGGTTCATTACCACTGGCCACCATGGGAACTCCCAAAGCTGGCAAACCTTTTCTCAGAATGCAACACTGCTTGTCCTGCTGGTTGACGCTGTGCCGAGAGAGAGAGAGAGAGAGAGAGAGAGAGAGAGAGAGAGAGAGAGAGAGGGAGAGGGAGGGAGGGAGAGAGAGGGAGCGCCGACCTGCTTGCTGATGGCAGCAAGGCTCTGCCCTAAGGAGCTTAGAAGGCGGCAATTCCTGGCTTTACTTTGAGGGCTGACGTTTCCCAGCTTCAGAGATCAGGGTCCGGCTGCTCCTTAGGACCTGCCAACACCACACACAGTGCGGTTTCCAAGAAGAAACAATGGCCTTCAGCTCTGAAACACATACGCCCTGGGCTGCCCCGGAGGAGAGCTAGTGAACAGAAAAGGCAAGGACCTCAACTGGAAACCAGCACTAGAAAAGGCGGGTGCCTGCTCTGGCTTCTCTTGGTTCCACTGGGCCTGCCTGGCATTGGGCTGAGACTGTCAAATGCTAATCATTTAACATTAGGCTAGGAGTTCCCTTCGTGGCTCAGTGGTTAACGAATCCGACTAAGAACCGTGAGGTTGTGGGTTCGATCCCTGGCCTTACTCTGTAGGTTAAGGATCCGGCGTTGCCATGAGCTGTGGTGTAGGTCGCAGACGTGGCTCAGATCCCGCGTTGCTGTGGCTGTGGTGTAGGTCGGTGGCTACAGCTCCTGTTAGACCCCTAGCCTGGGAACCTCCATATCCCGCGGATGCAGCTCTAGATAAAGACAAAAAGACAAAAAAAAGGCAAAAAAAAACATTAGGCTAAAGCGGCACTTTGCAAAGTCGCCTGGCCGGACGCTCAAACCATCCAGTATGGGGTTTCGGCCTTCCCGGGGTGTTCCCAGCCGGCTTGCAGCTCTTTTCCTAGACCTCGGCACCCTGTGTGGCAGTCTCAGCAGGGTGCCAGCCCCTGTTCCTGTTGGGTCACACCTTGCATTGATGAGCTCTCAGGCCGCGCGTCCTGGGACCAGCTCCTCGCCAGCTGCTGTCCCCAGAAGCCCGAGCCCTTGGCAGTGAGCTCAGGCATCGGAAGGGACAGCTACCCTTGGAATTCAAACGTGCTTGACCTGTTTTTCCCAACATGGTTTCTTGGGCCCACTAGTTTTTCTTTTTTGCTTTTTAGGGCCGCACCCACAGCATAGGGAGGTTCCCAGGCTAGGGGTCAGATCGGAGCTACAGCTGCCGGTCTACGCCACAGGCACAGCAGTGCAAGATCTGAGCTGCGTCTGCGACCTACACCACAGCTCCCGGCAATGCTGCCGGATCCTTAACCCGCTGAGCGAGGCCAGGGATCGAACCCGCGTCCTCATGGATACTAGTCGGATTCGTTAACCACTGAGCCACGATGGGAACTCCCCCACTAGTTTTCTTTAACGGGGTTCATCTGCTTAGTGTGAAGTCACCACCCAGAAACCTGCGTTACCTCGTGACAGCACATCCCCACCCAAGCACCTCAAGGAGACCGGCTGGGAACTCTCACCTAGAAGGTTTTGTCTCTTGTAGATTCAAATACACAGTCCTGCTGGCCTCTCCTGATTTTCCCTACAACACACTATGGCTTTCCCCTGCCTTTTGCTTCTGCTCCGTATTCTTTGGCACTGGACTGTGGACAGGAACACGACAAAAGCCTTGACACCCACGTGCGCCACCAAATCAGCCAAGAGGTAGCCCTGGTGAGCAAATGGGGATCTCTACAGGCTCAGTGACCCCCTGTGCCCCCAAAGAGACCCGAGACCGCGCCATGGTCCAGGAGCCCTGGAGACTTTGCAAAGGATTCGGTGTTTTGCAAGTGTAACATTAAATCCAGAGCTATGGGCTTCTCAAGTGTTGTTCGCAACACTAAAGGGAATTTTCTTGGAAGGGAGCTCTGTTGTGTCAATCTGCAAAGCCAGGGTAAGGCAAAAGACTTAATGCGACAGCTCGAGGCCCGAGTACGGGCAGCCTCACGCCGCACCAGCTGATTGTCCTGGCTGAATGTGACATTCGCTCTCACCGGACTTCTTCGCTTGGAGTACTCACATTCTTTTCCAGGAAGAGGGAATAAATGATTAGCGTAGTAGTCAGACATTAATAAGAAGCCCAAAGCAGGCTGTTAACTGCAGGGTAAGTCCTTAACTGGCTTCACGTGGCTAAGGGTTCCGCTCTGATTATTCAGCGAAATGTGAAATTTTTCCACTGAGGCTGCTGCCCGCACCCTTCGCTTTTCACCTGGGTCACCAAAAGGATGCAGCTTTTTGGACACAAAGTCAGGGGGGAATATCAATCTTTATTTACACTCGGGTTCAAGTTCAGAGCCATCTTAAGACGGTAGAGCAAGGCAAAATAAAACAGGTTCCGGGACCAAGGTTCAAATGCCAACCCAAGCATAGGAACTGTGTGACAAACTGGCGCACGTCACCCACAGTTTCTTCAGTAAAGTGGCAAGAGCGTCACCCCAGCTTCCAGTGGCCTGTGCCCCGGCCGCCACCCCAGAATCACCCTGCAGGCAGCTGGGTTGACAGAACTGGGGCTTCCAGGCTTCGGCCCCGCTGGTTGGTCGGGGGCGGGTGGAGGGGCGCGCACTCGGAGTGTCATTAACCCCAGACATTTTCCAAAGGCAAGAAACGGGAACTCAAAGTGGTGCTAAGGGCTGAGTGAGAAAAACTGCAGGTGGCTGTTCAATAAATATTACTTATTTACAAGTCTGGCCCTGGACAGGGACAGAGGGCCTTTGTATACAGGTGTTGAATCGACACTGGCTTCCAGGCAGAAAAGGATAACATGTTAAGTCGCGACACTCTTGCCTGGACATCTTTTCGTCTGATTGGTGGGCTAAAGAGCATGATTTAAAAAATCGCATACTTAATACTCATCCTAGGAACCACCCAAACACTAAATATGCACATTGATACTAAGGGTGTGTGTGTGTATGCGTGTGTACATACACACAGAAACCACGAGGTAGTTTAAATCACCGTGAAAAAAAAAACAAAAAACAATACTTTCCCTAATTTTCTGCCACTGAGTGGTCACGAGCGGCTGCATAATAGCTCTTTCAAATTATTGGTGAAATGAAAACCGGAAAAGTCCAGGAGACGATAGCATTTATAAGGACACAGTAAATACAGCTGCATTTTAAGTTCCCAGTCTCTGAAAACTAGGCTGTGACGGCTTTAAATGAATGGCCCGAGCTAGATGTATATTCGCTAATACTGCAGGACTCAGTCTTCGGAGAGCTATGCCGCTTGCTAAGCGGTCTCAAAAGATCCTATTTTACAACTTGCTTTCTGCTCCCATGCTTTGGTGGAGGGTCCAATACAACCTGTATATACATATTTGAAAACTTCACTTCTGAACTTCAGCTGGAGTTCCTAAGTAAAAAAATAATCTCCGCTCTCATCTTCCTGGCAAAGGGCCAGACTAACCCCGGACGGGAACTGCTGCTCCCTGGCATCTGGAGAAACTGCTATTCCCACCCCCAGCCCTACCCCACCGCCCAGGTCAAAGAAGTGCAGTGAATTCAAACTACACGGGAAAAAGCAACATCTATTGTTCTTAGAATCTGACTGTCTTCCCCACTGCAAGAAAAAGTCTCTTCGTAGGTTGGCCGGTGCTGTTTTATGCGGCCAAGGAAATAGGGCGCTCATGCCAGAGCAGGAAAGTCTTCAGGGTCGTCTGGGTTTGGAGCCACATCTTGTGTCTGAAAAAGAGAAGTTTTGAAAACAGCGGTCATTTTACCCACGCCCCCTTGGGCACAGCACTGCCCGCTCTCACTGGGGCATTGCTGCGAGCCACACGGGAAGTCCACGTATACCTAACCGGGTTTGGGGGGTGAGGCACAGAGCCCACAAGGGGGGCCCCGGAAGGGTGCTCCCCCCTCCTAGGACCCGCTCTGGTCTGATCCGGAAGCCTCGTCTGAGGGAGGACGAGGTTGGAGGCTCTATTCGAAGTAAGCGGGCAAACGGGTCCGAGAAGGGCCAGCAGGTGCAAAGGCCGGCGGGGCCAGAAACGTGCTCGTCTGTTCAAGAAGGGGAGCGCCGTTTGGCTGAAGAGTGGGGAAGAATGGCTGGAGGTGAGACGCTGCCCCTGAAACTGCAGGAAGGCTTCTGCCCACCCTGAAACCACCACAATGCCCCTGGTAGGTCACTGGACCCTAGGAAGCAACCATCAGTTGATCAGGGACAGCTGGCAGTGCCTCCCTCCCCTCCCCGCCAAATCCTGGGCGATCCTTTCGGTATCTGGTGCCTCCTCCGTCCAAAAAAACAAGATGGGACATTTCCTATACGGAGATACAAGGATGACGAAAGACAGTTCCCGCCCTCGAGGAGCCCACGGGGCTGGGGGAGAAACCCACTGCGGATGTCGCAGTGTGGGAACTTCAGTGACAGCTGGCCTGGGAAGGCGGGACTTCCGGTGCGATTTGGTGGCACGGTGCATACACGTCACGGTCAGGGAATGCTTTCTAGAAGAGAAGGTTCTCCCCGGAGATAAGTCTCGGTGAATGAGGAAAAAGAACAGGATCTCGAAACAATGCAACCGGGAAGGCAGCGGAAGCGCCCAGGGGTAGGAACCGGAAGTGCTCAGGAATAGGAACCGGAAGTGCTCAGGGCTAGGAACCGGAAGTTCCCGGGAGGAGGAACCGGAAGTGCCCGGGTGGGCAGGAAAGACCAGCGGAGAGGCAGGTCCACACCAGAGCTGTTACCTGAAAGGGGTGGAGGTACGTTTTGGATTCCCAGAACAGATCCTTTTTCCAACCGGGCCTCAGATGCACCCAGAGAAAACACCGTTGTGTTTCTGTCCTCGCTCAAGTATGACAAACTGTAGGCCCCTCTCCCCGGAGCTGCTCCCTCAAGTGAGGGAATTGGGCAAGACGAGCCACAGGGAAGGGGCTGCTCCTGCTCCGAGAACAGGGGTTACACGGAGGCAGGTGCTGGCCACAGGTCCTTGTGTCCAACTCCCACTGAAGGGGTATTCGTGTATTTGTTCATAAAGCTTACACTGTGCCAGGCACTGGGACAGGCAGATACGGTTTCTGTCTTCTGGAGACAGCAGACACTGATCCACAGCTGTACCGTGGAGCTCCCGCTGTGACTCAGTGGTAACAAACCTGACTAGTATCCATGAGGATGTGGGTTTGGTCCCTGGCTTTGCTGGCTAAGGATCTGGCATTGCCATGAGCTGTGGTGTAGGTCACAGATGAGGCTCGGATCCCATGTTGCTGTGGCTGTGGCTGTGGCTTAGGGAGGCTGGCAGCTACAGCTCCAATTCAACCCCTAGCCTGGGAACTCCCATATGCCACAGGTGTGGCCCTAAGAAGACACAAAAAGAAAAACAAAACCCAACTAACTGCACCAGCGAGAGAGAATACAATTACAAATGCAGATGGTGCTTCAAAGACAAGGAAGACTCTGATCTGATCCAGACGCCTCCTCTGAGGAAGGGAGGTTGGAGGGTCTATTCGAGCTAAGCAGGCAAAGGAGTGAGAGAAGGGCCAGCAGGGGGGGGTTAAGGAACGTGCTTGTCTGTTCAAGAAGCACAGCGGCGTTGGCCGAAGAGTGGGGTGGGGTGAGCAACTGCCCTTGAAGCTGTAGGAAGGATTCTGCCTACCTGAAACCGTCATAAGGGCAGAGGGAGACCTTCGGACCATGGTAAACAACCAGTCGATCTGATTCAACCCCAAGTCTGGGGATCTACTTCCAGTGCAGACGTGGGAATTTGTCTCCAATTCCCTTTTTTTTTTTTGTCTTTTTGCCTTATCTAGGGCCACGCCCGCGGCATATGGAGGTTCCCAGGCTAGGGGTCTAACAGGAGCTGTAGCCGCCGGCCTACACCGCAGCCACAGCCACGCGGGATCCGAGCCGCGTCTGCGACCTACACCACAGCTCACAGCAATGCCGGATCCTTAACCCACTGAGCGAGGCCAGGGATCGAACCCGCAACCTCGCGGTTCCTAGTCGGATTCGTTAACCACTGCGCCACAACGGGAACTCCCATACAACAGTCTTGACCCGACTGATGGCCACAGTGCTGACACGACCATTCGGAACACCGCAACATCAGGCCCACTGCAGGCAGACAGGGGAGGACTTCCTCTGCCCAGATCAGGCTGAACTTGACAACCCTCTCCGGTGAGACTGCGTGGGGCCGGGGCATCCTCATCCTCGCACTTCGGAGGCCCCCCAGGGTCTAGAACGCCAACACTTACCACCACTTCTGCCCTGGGTACGTAGTTTTCTGCCCTTCTGACCCTTCCGCGGCCTCCCCGTGTGCCACCTCTGGCTCCACGGCCGGGACGGGGGAGGTTGCCAAAGTTAATCTCCAGCTGGGATGTGATGTCGTTGGCAGCTTTCCGGAAGACGTGGGCGTCATCCTCGTAGTCATCCTTCACCATCTAGAACACAGAACACACATGCTGTCTCTGTGGACATGTGCCGGGCAGGGTGCGGGGGTGGGGGTGTGGGTGTGGAGGGGGGAAGGGGGCGCTATAGCTCGTTTCCGGGGTGGGGCGCCTGAGCAGTTCGTAGCTACACGCTTCCATACCCGCAGTCTTAATTCAAACATCTTTGCACTTACCACTTCAAGGGAGACCAACTTTCTAACAGTTTAGCACATTGAGAAGGAAGATTTGAGGAGTTCCTGTTGTGGCGCAGCAGAAAAAAAATCCGACTAGGAACCATGAGGTTGTGGGTTCGATCCCTGCCCTCGCTCAGTGGGTGATGGATCTGGTGTTGCCGTGAGCTGTGGTGTAGGTAGTAGACGCGGCTCAGATCTGATGTGGCTGTGCCTGTGGTGTGGGCTGGCATCTGTATCTCCCACTAGACCCTTAGCCTGGGACACCTTCATGTGCCACAGGTGTGGCCCTTAACAGCAAAAAAAAAAAAAAAAGACTTGACACGACTACCATCCATCATGTGAATATTTTAAATCTACCTGTATTTTGCTAAGATTTGTTTTAGTGTCTGCCTTTTGTTCACAAGTGTTACTTTGATAAATAAGGAAAACCACCTTCCTAGAATAGAACTTGACGGAGAAAGTCCTGTCAGCGTGGGCGCTGACTGTACACACACCGTATGTTCAAAACTGGATGATTTACAATAAACAATTCTGACTCAAAACACACAGAAAGGGTAAAACAACGGTAGGATTATCTGAGGGCTGCTACCAAGAACGAACTCAAACTGCTTTAGATAAAATTCTTTGAGGAAGTGCATTTCACTGTGAGAGGTCAAATAAGTTCTGTCTCTTGTCAAAAGAAAACTCTATTAAATAAAACTCCTCCAAATTTGCCTTGGCTGCAATTCCTCATAATGAGTAAAAAACAAAGGAAAACTCCCACTTTTTTATTTTGGAAAACTCCCATTTTTAAGTAAGACAGAAAATGTGCCGGTGATTGAGGATAAGAATCTCCCAAGTGCTGTAACAGCTGGTCCAGCAAAGGGACTCAAACCCCGCTGAGGACATCAACCCCATTTGGCCATGTGTTCACTTCACGTTTCATATTTAACATCTGTGTCCCCTTCAAAGTTTCAGGTTAATGGAGTTCCCGTGGTGGTGCAGTGGAAACACATCCGACTAGGAACCACGAGGTTGCAGGTTCGATCCCTGGCCTCGCTCAGTGGGTTAAGGATCCGGCGTGGCCATGAGCTGTAGTGTAGGTCGCAGATGCGGCTCGGATCCCGCGTTGCTGTGGCTGCGGCGAAGGCCGGCAGCTGTGGCTCTGATTCGACCCCTAGCCTGGGAACCTCCATATGCCGCAGGTGTGGCCCTAAAAAGCAAAAAACAAAAACAAAAAAAACCCCAAAGTTTCAGGTTAAAATAAAGAAGGCCTTCGCCTTTGGTGGATGGACTCTTGAAGCTAAAAAGATGGAAAATACAATTCAGGGATGCTGGCACGCTGGCATCAAGGTAAACACACAAAAAATAAAAAGGCAAAATACTAAACCACTGCCTAGTTTAGGAAACAACTGGCTGTCAGGCCACCTCAGCAGGGAGGTGGCAGTCTTCCCAGAGACAAGGGACACCTTGCAGTGAGAGTGGCGTGAACAAACAGTCCGGCCCAAGTGCTTTAAGGGCCCAGCTCTTCATGGGCTGCTGTGAGGTCTGATCTTTGCACACGCTACAGCTCCGTGCAGACAGGGGTATTTTTTCCAGCGCCTTTGCCTCTTAGCGTTCCCAGAACAAAATAAACTAGTGACCCCGAGATTTGGCTTCTGCTGCTTCAAGAGCAGTTCCTGGCTAGAACTCTTCAAATGTCATTAAAAAGGACCAAAGACGTGTGTGTGCTTCAGGGAGCCCAAGCTCGATGACTCAGCTAATCCAGTCGCTTCGAAGATTCCAGGAGTGCCCTGGAGCTGGGGAGGCTGGATCTGGTGTGGATTAAGGAAGAGCAGCTTCTGTTTTTTTACCTAACAGCTGCACATTTCACATCCTGACAGCGTGTTTTAGGCAGAGCTGTTTCGCGTGATGCCCCAGAATGAAAAAGAAAAAAGCGGGCGGGAACAGGACCAAGCCAATGAGCCGATGCATGTGCAAAAAGGACCTCACAGAGCTTTCCGACAGAGTAGGACTCCGGCCTCCCGGGTGTACAAAAAGCCACTTCTAGTGGAACAGCTCCGAACTTAGTATCTATACCCTTAAGAGTCTGGAAAGACTGAAACAGGAAGAGGGGTGGGGTAGGGGGGAATCACACATTGTTAAGTGACCCCTAATGAAAGTATACGTTCCAAGAATATGAAAGCAAAGTGTAAATGGGAACACAGACAAATTTACAGAGTAGAAAACCCCTGAGCTTCAAAGGGAAAATCAGTGAAAAACAGAATAACCAGCAGAAACCCCTGAGCTTCAAAGGGAAAATCAGTGAAAAACAAAATAACCAGCAGAAAGGAAGACTTTGCTCATTGCTATTGTCGGGGCTGGTATGGAGATACATGGCTGATTGAATGATGCAAAAATTTTAAAACTGGAATGCTTCAGTTTCCTTTTTTAAAAAAAATTTTTTTTATTATTTTTAGGGCCATGCCCACAGCGTATGGAAGTTCCCAGGCTAGAGGTTGAATCAGAGCTGCAGCTGCCGGCCTACACCACAGCCACAGCAACGCCAGATCCAAGCAGCATCTGCGACTTACCCCACAGCTCAAGGCAACGCTGCATCCTTAACCCACTGAGGAAGGCCAGGGATCGAACCCACATCCTCATGGATCCTAGCCAGGTTCGTTACCACTGAGCCATGCCGGGAACACCCTCGGTGTAGTCTTAAGTTCAGTAACTTAACTAGAATATGATTAAATAACTCGCTGACCGTCCTTGTCAATATATGCTGAAGATATTTTCAAAGCTGAAGCCGCCAATGAAGAGCTGAACACGAAGCAAGTAAAATCGGACCCTCACAAGAGAGAGGAATGAGCAAGTAATCCCGACACACAGCCGGAGAGCCGGCTATGACAGCCTGACGGGGCACCCAGAGCTTCTGGGCTCCTCGGGTAAGTTTCAGCTGTTAGGCCGAGGGAGCGGAGCTGCTACAGTAATAGAGGGAAGGCTTCACCGAACCTGACCAGTTTCAAACAATCAACAGGTTCCAGTTACATGCTCTTATTAAGAATTAGAACTGTGAGGAGTTCCCGTTGTGGCACAGAGGAAACGAATCTGGGATCGTTGACTAGGATCCAAGAGGACACAGGTTCAATCCCTGGCCTCGCTCAGTGGGTTAAGGATCCAGTGTTGCCGTGAGCTGTGGTGTAGGTCATTAGATGCGGCTCGGATCCCGTCACTGTGGCTGTGGTGTAGGCTGGCAGCTGCAGCTCTGATTCAACCTCGTAGCCTAGGAACTTCCATGTGTGGCCCTAAAAAGCAAAACAAAACAAAACACAACTGAAGCTAATCTAATCATGAAAATGCAGACTGTATGTCCTCTGGAATGTCATTGCTCAGGAAACACCCTGCACCTCTTTTGAGACAAAACTGAAATGCAGCCAAAACATACAGTATGTGCACAGTCTTAGCACAGATCTTGGTGGAGGGGGCGTACAGAAAAATGCTGTCACTACAACTGCTTTGGATTCAGTATCAATGGGTCAATTTTTTTTTCAGTTTTTTACCTTTTTCTGTTCTTTTTGGCCATGCCCACGCACGTGGAAGTTCCAGGGCCAGGGATCAAATCTGTGCCACAGCAGCGACCTGAGCCACAGCAGTGACAACGCCAAGATCCTTAACCCACTGAGCCACTTGCATCAATTTTTTCTTAATCAACAATAAAAATGCAGTAAAATTCAGCACACATCATCTCTGATTACTCTTGGGTAGAAAGGAGAATGCCAGCTACTACTGATCCACTTTAAAAACAGAAGTGGGGAGTTCCTGTCGTGGCTCAGTGGTTAACGAATCCGACTAGGAACCATAAGGTTGCGGGTTTGAACCCTGGCCTCGCTCAGTGGGTTAAGGATCCGGCGTTGCCGTGAGCTGTGGTGTAGGTCGCAGATGTGGCTCGGATTCCGCGTTGCTGTGGCTGTGGTGTAGGCCGGCGGCTACAGCTCCTGTTAGACCCCTAGCCTGGGAACCTCCACATGCCGCGGGTGCAGCCCTAGATAAGGCAAAAAAAAGACAAAAAAAAAAAACCCCAAAAACAAAAACAGAAGTGGAAAAGCCCATTTCATTTCCAATAAGGTGACAGTGACGGTAACCTCCAGACACAAAACGTCATGCTTACATCGTCTCTGTATTTGGACTTGTGTATCACCACCGCTTTGGAAGGGACAGTGGACTCGGGTTTCCGGATGTTAAATTCAGGCTTTGGTCTGGTCTGCTCTTGAAGATTTTTCCACTCATCTAGGGTCATCTCTTGAACTTGGTTTTCTTCTTCTACCTCCAGCTCAGGAACTCTACACAGAAGGACAATCATAAAGAATAATTTTTGATCGGTCTGCAATGTGTCTCATTTCCCAAAAAGGAAGTCATTACCATTAGTTCGACATACTTTCATGGTACTGCATCTCTAATCTAAATAAGGTAGGAGGGAGCGCCCTTTGTGGCGCAGTGGAAACGGATCCCACTAGTATCTCTGAGGACGTGGGTTCGATCCCTGGCCTCAAGCACTGGGTCGGGGATCCAGCGTTGCCGTGAGCTGTGGTGTGGGTCACAGACGCGGCTCGGATCCTGCGTTGCTGTGGCTGTGGCATAGGCTGGCAAGTGTAGCTTCGATTCAAAGACCCTTAGAATTTCCACATGCCGTGGGTGTGGCCCTGAAAAACAATCAATCAATCATCAATCAGGCAGGAAAATCTCTGAACCATAATCTGAACTTGAACCACCACTTGAACTTGAACCTGAACTTGATCAACCTTCTGCCTCTCGCTATTCCTTTTCCAGAAATATGAACAACTATAGGGAACAGAGAAACACGCTCCATTCCTCCACGCAGCAGAGCTGGGTTGGAACTGGCTTACACGAGGCTGTGACAGCCAATTGTTGAGTTTTCAAAACACAGGCAATCAACATGAAATTATGTCAACCTGGAATTTACAGTGTTAAAGGTGCTAAATCACGCACTGCACCCTAATTACTGCACCGCATTTTCCCTTTACCTATGTGTTAAAGTGACTTATACCAATTACATGTGTGCAGTGGAAATACTACATCGTGCAGTACCACTGCATATCTCTTCCTGATTCTGGGTTCGGTGATGTCACACTGATGTCCCACGGGTAGTTTCAAAACCTCCAAGGTGGAAATATTCACACCACAGAAACTAGCAAGGGCAAGAGATCCAGGCTTTTTCATCCCAGAGAACCAGAGGTTAAAAATGTACCAGCACGCTGCAGGGATGCAATCATAAAATCCTGACCCCAGGAAACTCTTTGGACAAATGACCCAGCTTTTTCAATAAATAAGGTGCAAGGGAAAGAAAAGAGAAAATGCATACATTAAAAATTAAATTAAAAAAAATAAAAATGACTTGGAAGTTCCCGTCGTGGCTCAGCGGAAACGAATACAACTAGGAACCATGAGGTTGCGGGTTTGATCTCTGGCCTCGCTCAGGGGTTAAGGATCCAGCTGTGCTCTGATTAGACCCCTAAACTGGGAACCTCCATATGCCACAGGCGTGGCCCTAAAAAAATAAAATAAAATAATAAAAATAAAAACAAAAATGACTTAAGGGGGAGTTCCTGCCATTGCTTGGTGGTAACAAACCCGACTAATATCCATGAGGACGTGGGTTCAATCTCTGGCCTTGCTCAGTGGATTAAGGATCTGCTGTGGCTGTGGCTGCGGTTGTGGGGAAGGCCAGCAGCTACAACTCCGATTCGACCTCTAGCCTGGGAGCTTCCGTATGCTGCAGGTGTGGCCCTAAAAAGACAAAAAAAAAAAAAGACTTAAGAGTAATCAAGATAGTTTGATATTGGTGTAATATAGGCAGACAAATGGAACAAACTATAGAGAAATAATCATAGGCAACTGATTTTCTTTCTTTCCTTTTTTTGTCTTTTTAGGGCCGCACCCGCGGCATGTGGAGGTTCCCAGGCTAGGGGTCTAACAGGAGCTGTAGCCGATGGCCTACACCACAGCCACAGCAGCGCGGGATCCGAGCCGCGTCTGCAACCTACACCACAGCTCACGGCAACGCCGGATCCTTAACCCACTGAGCGAGGCCAGGGGTCGAACCTGCAACCTCATGGTTCCCAGTCGGATTCGTTAACCACTGAGCCACGACGGGAACTCCTGATTTTCAATAATAACGTTCAACAGGCTGGAATAACTACATAGGCATATGCAAAAAATGAGCGAACTTCTATCCATACTTCATACTATATATAAAAGTCAGTTCTGAGTGGATTATATGTCACTTTGCTGTATAGCAGAAAACTGACAGAACACTATAAGCCAACTATAATGGAAAAAATAAACATCATTGAATAAAAAATGGGATTAGATCAATGTTAATTTTAAAAAAATGTATCCTAGCCCTAACTATAAAGCCCCAAATTATGAAACTTATAAAATAAAATCTTTGTGGCGTTAGGTTAGGCAAAGATATCTTAGATTTGACACCGAAAGCGTGATCAATAAAAGAAAAAAACTGATAAGCTGGACTTCCTCAAAATTAAAAACTTCTCTTCAAAAAACACTAGCAAGAGAATGAAAAGACAGGCTCCAAACTGGGAGAAAATACTTGCAAATCATGTATCTGATAGAGGACTTGAATTCAGAATATATGAAAAGGAACTCTCAAAACTCAGTAATAAGAAAAACAACTATAAAATGGGCAAACAATTTCAAAGGACTTATTAAAGAAGATATACACGTGGCAAATAACCTGTTGAAAGAAGCTCAACGTCATTAGTCACCAGGGAAAAGCAAATTAAAACTGCAATGAGATTTACATCTATTGTAATGGCTAAAACTTATTAAAAAGTGGAGCAACCACTTTGAAAATGAGTTCGGCCGTTCATTAAAAAGTTAAGGATACAGGACTTCCCTTCGTGGCTCAGTGGTTAACAAATCCGACTAGGAACCATGAGGTTGCGGGTTCGATCCCTGGCCTTGCTCAGTGGGTTAAGGATCCGGCGTTGCTGTGAGCTGTGGTGTAGGTCGCAGATGCGGCTCGGATCCCGCGTTGCTGTGGCTGTGGCGAAGGCCGGCAGCTACAGCTCCTGTTAGACCCCTAGCCTGGGAACCTCCACATGCCGCGGGTGCGGCTCTAGATAAAAAGGCAAAAAGACAAAAAAAAAAAAAAGTTAAGTAAACACCGGCCAGATGGTTCAACCATTTCGCTTCTAGCTGTGCACCCAGGAGAAATGAAAATGTGTAACCACAGAAGGACACACACAACAATGTTCATAGCGGCTTTACCTGTAATAGCGAAAAGTAGAACAACCAAATGCGCATCATCAGGCTGACAGAAAAACTGTGGTCTACCTGCAAAATGGAATACTTCACTGCTACATCTAATGACCTGGATGAATCTCAAAATATATACGCTCAGTGAAAGAATATACACCAAGAGAGCTCCCGCCGTGGCACAATGGAAACAAATTTGACTGGGAACCGTAAGGTGGCAGGTTCGATCCCTGGCCTTGCTCAGTGGGTTAAGGATCCAGCATTGCCGTGAGCTGTGGTGTAGGCTGCAGATGCGGCTTGGATCTGGTGTGGCTGTGGCTGTGGTGTAGGTTGGCAGCTGTAGCTCTGATTGGACCCCTAGCCTGGGAACCTCCATAAGCCGTGCGTGTGGCCCTAAAAAGCAAAACAGTATGGAGATTCCTTAGAAAACTCAAAACAGAATTACCGTTTGATCCAGCAATCCCACTCCTGGGCATCTATCCAGAGAAAACCATGACTCAAAAAGATACATGTACTTCAGTGTTCATTGCAGCACTCTATACAAATAGCCAAGACATGGAAACAACCTAAATGTCCATCGATAGAGGAGTGGATAAAGCAGATGTGGTACATATACACAATGGAATATTACTCAGCCATTAAAAAGAAAGAAATAATGGCATTTGCAGCAACATGGATGGACCCAGAAATTATCATGCTAAGTGAAGTCAGCCAGACAATGAGACACCAATATCAAATGCTATCACTTGCATGCGGAATCTAAAAAAAGGACAAAATGAACTTCTTTGCAGAACAGATACTGACTCACAGACTTTGAAAAACTTATGGTTTCCAAACGACACAGGATGGGGGGTAGGGGGAATGCCCTGAAGGTTTGGGATGGAAATGCTATAAAAATTTGGTTGTGACAATTACTGTACAACTATAAATGTAATAAAATTCATTAAGTAATTAAAAAATAAAAAGAACGTATGGGTAAAAAAAGAATATACACCAAAAAAAAAAAAAAAGTATGATTCCATGTATAGCAATTGCGGTCTGTAAACTTCAGTGACAAAAGGGAGGGACTACCAGGGGAGGCAGTAAACATTTTGGGTTGATGATAGACATGCTCATTATTTTGATTGTGGTAATGGTTTTATAGTGCACATGGATTTCAAAGCTTTTAAAATCGTACATACTATGTGCCAGTTATTGGATCTGGATTGTATCTTAATAAAACTGTTTGCAAAAGAGATGTAAGAGCCATACCGATTAAAATGGATACTTCAACATTAATGCCAGCATGTAAGTTGTCTCTTTCTTTTTTTTTTTTGTCTTTTTGCCTTTATCTAGAGCCGCACCCGCGGCATATGGGCGTTCCCAGGATACGGCTCTAACAGAGCTGTAGCCGCCGGCCTACACCACAGCCACAGCAACGCGGGATCCGAGCCGCGTCTGTGACCTACACCACAGCTCACGGCAACGCCGGATCCTTAACCCACTGAGCGGGGCCAGGGCTCGAACCCGCAACCTCATGGTTTCTAGTCGGATTCGTTAACCACTGAGCCACGACGGGAACTCCAAGAGCTCGACATTTTAAAGAGCAGAAACACAAGGATGAGCCTGCAAAGCAAAAGAGGGGCTGAGTAGCAGCAGGAAAGCTAGAAGAACACAAGAGCCGGTGGGAGGCTGCGGGGAAGAAATCAACATAGGCATACTTCGTTTTACCACGCTTCCCAGCTACTGCGGGTTTTCCGTATTGAGTATCCGTGGCAACCCAGCGTCAGCAAGTCTAGCGGCACCACTATCCCGACCGCGTTTGCCTACTTCATGTCACCGTGTCGCATTTTGGTAATTATCGCGATATTTCCAGTTTTTCGTGATTATTATATTTGTCATGGTGAGCTGTGATCAGCGGTCTTTGCTGTTACTACCGCAGTTGTTTTGGGGTGCCCACGTAAGACAGGGCCCATAACCAGTGTTGTCTGTGTTCTGACCGCTCCAACACCTGACCTTCCTGGGCTTTCTCCCTCTACTGTGGCCATCCTATTCCGTGAGACACAGCACTATCGAAATCAGGCCAATTAATAACCTACAGTGGTCTCTAAGTGTTCAAGTGAAAGGAGGCCATCGGTCAATATGGCAAACTTCACTGCTGTCTTATTTTAAGACATTACGTAGCCACCCCAAACCTTTAGCTATCACCACCAGCACCCAGCACCCAGCACCACTGAGGCAGGACCTCCACCAGCAAAAGGATTATGACTCACTGAAGGCTCAGATGATGGTTAGCATTTTTTAGCAGTGAAGGATTTTTAAATTGAAGCATGTATATATATATATATATATATATTTTTTTTTTTTTTTTTAATTTTTATTTTTTGGCCACACCGAGGCATATGGAGTTTCTGGGCCAGGCGTCAGATCCCAGGCACAGCTGTGATCTAGGTCGCAGCTGCGGCAACACCAGATCCTTAACTCACTGTGCCAGGCCGAGGACTGAACCTGTGAGTCCCAGCGTTCCCAAGATGCCGTCGATCCCTCTGTGCTACAGCCAGAACACAGTCTTTAGACATACGGCACACTTCACAGACTGCAGTACAGTGCGGGCCTAACTTTTATAGGCACTGGGAAGCCAAAAAAACAAAAAAAATCATGTGACTCGCTTGGTTGTGCTATTCCTCCTATTGTTATGGTCTGGAATCAACTTGCAGTGTCTCTAGGACACGCTGGTAAAGTCAGATGTTCTGAGAGGTCAAGGAAGACGCAGACTGAAACACCTGTTAGGTCTGAAGGCATGTTTCCTCTGGGCGGTGAGGACAGAGCCAGGCCCGGGGCTAAGCGAGGGTGAAGCGATGAAGCGGTGAACACAGCCCTGCAAACGGCAGCTGGATGAGATGCAGGGGCCACGGGAGGCGGAAACAGGAGACTGAGCAGGTGTAGAGGGTGCTGCTTGGAAGATCTGAGCCGGAGGAAGGAGGTAAGAGTACCTAAAAAGGAAGGCGCTACCGGATAGTGAGATTTCTGTCAAGCCAGTAGGAAATGGGATCCAGGGGCTGAAGAGGCAGAGGGATGGCGCCTCTGCTTTACCGCAGGGGAAGGCGGTCAGGATGCAAGGTGCAAGGAGGGTCTGCATCTTTGGGAGCGGTGCAGTTGCCACCGGGATGGCTTCAACTTTCTCCGTGACACCGGAGGCAAAGTTGTACCCAGGGAATGGAAGAGGAGGTGTGGGTGTGGAGAGGATGGGGGGGAGGGGAGAGGGGGGGACAGTGTCAAGAGGAGACAAGACCCAGGCCTCTTAGCGGGTGGGGGAAAGCGGGAACCCAAGCAATCGGCATTAACCCCGCCGCAGGACTTGTGGTGCCCGGCTGTGGGCGCAGGCAGAGAGAAGGCAGACGGCTGCTGGCCACCCAGGAGGTGGGTTCCACCAGCAACGCCAAAAGATCCAAGGGCCAAGGAGTTTCAGGATTACGCGAGGCGGCTGGAGATGGACCGGGGAACCAAGGCCCACGCGGAAGAGAGGGAAGAGGGACCGGGAAAGAATAAAGACTAAAGGATGCGGGTCCTGATGAGAAAGCGAGTAGTCACAGGACAGGCTGCTGACGGAAAAGAGGCTACGGGCACAGGGCATTTAACCCGTCAATTACAAGTCACAGTCATTCACCAGATGATCTGAATTATTAATCCGTTTAATTTAACCCATTTATTACCATTCATAATCATTCACTAGATGATCTGAATTCATTTAACCCATTAATTACCATTCATAGTCATTCACCAGATGATTTGAATTATTAATCCGTTTAATTTAACCCATTATCATTCAGTCATTCACCAGATGACCTGAATTATTAATCCGTTTAATTTAACCCATTAATTACCATTCATAATCATTCACCAGATGATTTGCATTATTAATCCGTTTAATTCAACCCATTAATTACCACTCATAATCATTCACTAGATGATCTGAATTATTAATCAGCTCGACTGTTCATTAACACACTAAGATGGTCAACCCTCTGTGACCTGACAAACGGCTGAGCTTCCTGCTCTATGAAGAGCCCTTAGAAATCGTTAAGAAGACGACCAACAACCCAACGGGGAAAACGAATGAACCCCTTACCTGGCTGGAGACTCCTCCTCCAGGGGGCACAGGGACTCGTCCGCTGTTGCAGCCTCTTCCATCGGAGCGGCCGGGCCCACATCACTAAAAGGCAGCGAGAACCACGCTGGTCACGCACATGTTTGTTTATGTTAATGCTTTTACATATTCAATATAGAAAAAAAAAACACTTTGATGTCCTTTTTCTTTCTTTTTTTTTTGTCTTTTTCCTTATCTAGGGCCGCACTCGCAGCATATGGAGGTTCCCAGCCTAGGGGTCTAACAGGAGCTGTATCCGCCGCCGGCCTTCGCCACAGCCACAGCAACGCGGGATCCAAGCCGCATCTGCGACCTACACCACAGCTCACGGCGATGCCAGATCCTTAACCCACTGAGCAAGGCCAGGGATTGAACCTGCAGCCTCATGGTTCCTAGTCGGATTCGTTACCCACTGAGCCATGACGGGAACTCAGAAAATAACATCTGATATAACACTTTTCAAATTGCTGTAAATGGAGAAAATTCTATTTTTAGCACAGGTACACTTGAAGAAAACAATGGAAATGGCTCAGTCACACCATTTTGAAAGCGTCTTGCCCAGAGATCTGGTATTGCCAATGCCTTCAAACAAGAATATTAAACTAGGAGTTCCCGTCGTGGCTCAGCGTTATGAACCTGACTAGCATCCATGAGGATGCAGGTTCGATCCCTGGCTTCCGCTCAGTGGGCTGTGGTGAAGGTTGCAGACGTGGCTCAGATCCTGCACTGCTGTGGCTGTGGTGTAGGCCAGTAGCTACGGCTCTGATTGGACCCCTAGCCTGAAAACCTCCATATGCCGCGGGTGCGGCCCTAGAAAGACCAAAAGACAGAAAAAAAAAAAAGAATATTAACTACAGCAAACTTTCACACTTCGCATAGTGCCAGCCATGAGCACATAACTTGCTGTTGGGCTCACCTCTGCTCTTTTCTTGCTAATCAAAAGTAGCACATAAGAGTTCCCGTCGTGGCTCAGTGGTTAACGAATCCGACTAGGAACCATGAGGTTGCAGGTTCAATCCCTGGCCTCGCTCAGTGGGTTAAGGATCCGGCGTTGCCGTGAGCTGTGGTGTAGGTCACAGACGCGGCTAGGATCCCGCGTTGCTGTGGCTGTGGCGCAGGCCGGCGGCTACAGCTCCCGTTAGACCCCTAGCCTGGGAACCTCCATATGCCACGGGTGCGGCCCTAGATAAGGCAAAAAGACCGAAAAAAAAAAAAAAGGTAGCACATAACTTGACTGGACTATACTATTTTCATGATGGCAAGTCACAATCTCAATGTATTAAACAAGAAATGAAAGTCTTCAGGAGTTCCCGTCATGACTCAGTGGTAATGAACCCGATTATCATCCATGAGGACTCAGGTTCAATCCCTGGCCTTGCTCAGTGGTGGGTTATGGCTCCAGGCATGGCCATGAGCTGTGGTGCAGGTTGCAGATATGGCTCTGATCTGGCATTACTGTGGCTGTAGCTGTGGCGGGCAGCTACAGCTCCGATTCGACCCCTAGCCTGGGTACCTCCACATGCCTCGGGTACAGCCCTAAAAAAGACCAAAAAAAAAAAAAAAAGCCTTATCTTACAAAAAAAAGTCTGGTAATTATAGATTATGATCATCTAAGGGCTGTGACTTTATAACTCACAAATCAACCCAAAATGAATGTCATTTTAACACTGGGACCCACCATCCACCAGGTTCACACTCAGTCACTTCTTCACGTTCTAAGGCCAATCAATATTTACCCTTTAGGGCTAAGAGGTCAGTTGGAGCCCAAATGATTTTCAACTCAAACGCAAACTGAAATGGAGTAGTGGCAGTCGACAAGATAGTAAATCAGATGATTCTGAAGGTGCCTGAGTTACTTTTTAAAAATGTATTATCACGGGAAAACAAAACAGATTTGCTGTGAGGTTTCACAGCACCCCAGTTTGAGAAACAGTTCACAAGCTTCCCTTCAAAGACAACAAAGATGTGCGCTGGCAGTTAATCTAATTTTACATTTGGTGTATTTTATAAATTTATTTTTCAGGACAATTTAACTTTTTTTTTTTTTTTTTTGGTCTTTTTAGGGCCACACCTGCAGCATATGGAGGTTCCCAGGCTAGGGGTCTAATTGGAGCTACAGCTGCCAGCCCACACCACGGCCACAGCTACAGGGGATCTGAGCCGCGTCTGCAACTTACACCCCAGCTCATGGCAATGCAGGTCCTTACCCCACTGAGCGAGGCCAGGGCTGGAACCCATATCCTCATGGATACTAGCCGGGTTTGTTACCACTGAGCCATGACAGGAACTCCCAAGGATATTAAGAAAAATAAGTTTATGGAAAAAGCTTATACTCTTCCAAAGAAGAAAAGTGGATATCTGAGTCCCCTCAAAGCCTTCAAACTTGTGGAAAGCCCGCCCTGCAACACGACCTAAACAAACCCACTCTTCGTCCTCCTCCCCGTCCCTGCGCCCACTCCAGGAAGGTCCCTGCAGCCCTGACAAGACAGAAACTGCAGACCCAGATGCCTTCTCTAAGTGGTAAAACTGACACAGATCGAAGAGACCATAAAGCCTCAGGGAAATATCACATTTGAACCTCAGGTGAAACTTGTCCTTGAGCCTTGATCTGCCAGTGATCTTATAAAATCAAGCAACGTATATAAAAACTGTGAAAGGGCACAGAAAAATAAAGTAGAGAACATCCAGGAATTTAAAAAGCATTCTGAGGCATATGCACGTGTACAGTGCCTCGCACTCGGGGCATCAGCAAATACACAAATTTGCACAGCTACAATAAGGTAAAATAAAGACTCTTAAAGCAGTTTCAAATTCAACTGCAACACAACAAACTTGTTTTAAGAAGTCACCTCTGAGAGTTCCTGTCATGGCGCAGCAGAAATGAATCTGACTAGGAACCGTGAGGTTGCAGGTTCGATCCCCGGCCTCGCTCAGTGGGTTAAGGATCCGGCGCTGCCCTGAGCTATAGTGTAGGTCTCAGATGCAGCCTGGATCTGGCATTGCTGTGGCTGTGGTGTAGGCCAGGGTCTACTGCTCCGATTTGACCCCTAGCCTGGGAACCTCCATATGCCACAGGTACGGCCCTAAAAACACAAAAGACAAAAAAGAAAGTCATCTCTGCTGGGTAGCACTGGGAACTCTATCTAGCCACTTATGATGGCGCATGATGGAGGGATAATGTGAGAAAAAGAATATATATGTGTAGGTGTGACTGGGTCACTTGACTGTATGGTAGAAAATTGACAGAACAGTGTAAATAAGCGATAATGGGAAAAAAAAGCATTTAAAAAAAGCTCATGAAACAAAAGCCTAAAATCAATCTCTACTTAAAGCACACGAGTATGAAGACACTGTAAGCAAAACAAGGAGGCCATTATTTTCTTTTTGTCTTTTTGCCTTATCTAGGGCTACACCTGCGGCATATGCAGGTTCCCAGGCTAGGGGTCTAACAGGAGCTGTAGCCGCCGGCCTACACCACAGCCACAGCAACGCGGGATCTGAGCCGCGTCTGCGACCTACACCACAGCTCACGGCAAGGCCGGATCCTTAACCCACTGAGCGAGGCCAGGGATCGAACCTGCAACCTCATGGCTCCTAGTCAGATTCGTCAACCACTGAGCCACGACGGGAACTCCAAAGAGGACATCATTTTAAAGACAGGCAAATAAAGATCCAGACATTTCCACTTGATTGTAGGTTCACAGAGGGCACACACTTGCACCATACCTGGTGTCTTTACCTGATCCCCAGGTGCGAGCTCCATATCCACCCATGTTGTCTTCAGTTCTGAATGTTCTAGAGAAAGAAAGAACATTCCCTTAAACTGGAAGCCGGTTTCCAGTCAATATTCAAATCAGAAAAGTTGATCACTGGAGTTTCCGCTGTGGCTCAACGGAAATGAACCTGACTAGCATCCATGAGGACGCAGGTTCGATCCCTGGCCTCGCGCACTGGGTTAAGGATCTGGCGTTGCCGTGAGCTGTGGTGTAGGTTGCAGATGCGGCTCGGATCCTGCGTTGCTGTGGCTGTGGTGTAGGCCGGCGGCTGTAGCTCTGAGTCGACCCTTAGCCTGGGAAGCCCCACGTGCACATGGGTGCGGCCCTAAAAAGACGAAAAACAAAAGCTGATCATAAAAGCTGTCCCAGGATGAGCTCCCTCAGGGATAAAAGCACACTAATATAAAGTCAATTCAATATTAACACATAACAAATGGATTCGTACCACGTGTTACCGAGATGTTACAGGGAAAATTGCATTTACAAAAAAACTTACATTCTGTCACTGCCGCTGTATCTTTCGAATTCCCGTTTTCCTCTCTGGTCGAAGCCGTCAAAAGCTCTGCTCCCAGGACCACCTCTGCCTCTGCTTCGCATGCCCCCTCTTGGGCCTCCACGTCCTCTCAGGGGTCTGTCTTGATCAAATCTGTCCACGGGTCTAGGAAGAGATGGGTATAATAAAAAGCAGTGACCGGGTTAAAGAGCTGAGGCTTTTTCGAGAGAAAAAATTCTAGAAGGGGAGTTCCGGGTCGTGGCTCAGCGGAAACGAATCTGACTAGGATCCCTGCAGACACAGGCTCGAACCCTGGACTCAGTGCTTAAGAATCTGGTGTTGCCAGGAGCTGTGGCATAAGCCAGTGGCTACAGTTCCGATTGGACCCCTAGCCGGGGAACTTCCGTATGCCACGGTGCGGCCCTAAAAAGACCAAATAAAAAAAAATTCTAGAAGGACATGAGACCTATAGTATATTGAAAAGAATGGTGCAGCTTGAATAATAACAGTTAAATTTTACTGAGCAGGACTTCCCTTTGTGGCTCAGCGGTTAACGAATGCGACTAAGAACCATGAGGTTGTGGGTTCGGTCCCTGGCCTTGCTCAGTGGGTTAAGAATCCGGCGTTGCCGTGAGCTGTGGTGTAGGTCACAGACGCGGCTCGGATCCCGCGTTGCTGTGGCTGTGGCGAAGGCCGGCGGCTACAGCTCCTGTTAGACCCCTAGCCTGGGAACCTCCATATGCCGCGGAAGCAGCTCTAGATAAAGGCAAAAAAAAAAAAAAAATTTTTACTGAGCACATCCTTTCTCTGGCACCATTCTGAACCCTTCATGGACAGTCATTTAATTACAACTACAGCCCACAGATGAGGAAGACAGTTGAAGAATGACTCTTTGTTATTAAGCTAATAGCAACTTTTGTCTCTGTATCACTTGACCTTTATGCATCATTTGACACTGCAGACTGCAAAGAGGAAATGAAGCACAAAAACATACATGGAAAATAAGGCCAACGGTCAAAACCAGGCCTAAATTTACACGAAATTTAGTTCAGATGGTGATAAAATAGCAAATTCATTAAAAACATAACAGCCATGGAAACTGACCCTAAATACAACCCTGTGTGTTTGGGTATATTTTAGTCCCTTAAATCATTTTTTTTTAATTCCATAGTTTAAGCCCCTCCCCAGACCCCAATTAAACATATTTCCATTTGCTTCTTGATAATTCCCTTCTTATAAATATATCCTCTTTCTTTCATAGGTTGGTGAGCATTGAGGAATCCTATATTCCATTTATGAAGCTTTACTGTGATACAATCAGAAGGAAAAACAGGGAAAATAACACTGCACTGGGCCGAGCATCCCACCTGCGTGTACACACCTGTAAACCACTCTCCTACAGCAGTCTTTTTTTTTTTTTTGTCATTTTGCCTTTATCTAGGGCTGCACCCGTGGCATACGGAGGTTCCCAGGCTAGGGGTCTAACAGGAGCTGTAGCCGCCGGCCTTCGCCACAGCCACAGCAACACGGGATCCGAGCCGCGTCTGCGACCTACACCACAGCTCACAGCAACGCCGGATCCTTAACCCACTGAGCAAGGCCAGGGATCGAACCTACAACTTTAAATGAACAGCAGTGACCTGCAGGAAGAGCCCAAGAAAAGAGCCAAACGGTACCCAGACAGAGGCAGCGTGATTTCCTAACAGTCTATGTTCTAAGAGTTCACTTAAGTTCCATCATGAGGCCTAAAGAAAAACGCCTACAGCATTAAAACAGTAGTTTTAGTTCCAGAATATATGCAACAAGTGCCGCGGCTGATCTCTGTACCTGAGCCACGCAGTTACTCTCAGCACCATTTGTGCCACTGCTTCTGTGTGTTTTTGGTTTTTGTTTTGTGGCCTTTTTTAGGGTCGCACCCATGGCAAATGGAAGTTCCCAGGTTAGGTGTCAAATCAGAGCTGTAGCTGCCGGCCTACACCACAGCCACAGCCACGCGGGATCCGAGCTGCGTCTGCGACCTACACCACAGCTCACGGCAACGCCAGATCCTTCACCCACTGAGCGAGGCCGGGGATGGAACCCGCATCCTTTATGGATACTAGTCCGGTTTGTTTCTGCTGTGTCACAATGGGAACTCCTGCTTGCATGTGAAAACATGTGCTCTGCTTTAGTGGAGTAAAAATCCAGTCACTAAAATTCTGGGTGTTTCCTCATCCATAAATTGAGAAGAATGAATTAGTGTGTTACAATTACCAAAATTCAAAAAAAAAAAAAAAAAAAAAAGGAGTTCCCATCGTGGCTCAGTGGTTAACGAATCCGACTAGGAACCATGAGGTCGCAGGTTCGATCACTGGCCTCGCTCAGTGGCTTAAGGATCCGGCGTTGCCGTGAGCTGTGGTGTAGGTCGCAGACGCGGCTCGGATCCCGCGTTGCTGTGGCTGTGGTGTAGGCCGGCAGCTACAGCTCCTGTTAGACCCCTAGCCTGGGAACCTCCATATGCTGCAGGTGCAGCCCTAGATAAGGCAAAAAGACAAAAAAAAAAACCAATTACCAAGATTCTACAACTCTTATTCTTCCCAATAAACATGGATAGCGATCACAGAAATGCAAGGTGACAACCATTTTTCACTATCAAGTAAGCAAAGGTCAGACTTTATCACATTCAAGGCTAGAGAAAGTGCTATGAAAAATGCTCTTTTTTTTGTCACCACAGCTCACGGCAACGCCAGGTCCTTAACCCACTGACCGAGGCCAGGGATCGAACCCGCAATCTCATGGTTCCTAGTCGGATTCGTTAACCACCACTGAGCCATGATGGGAACTCCAATGAGAAATGCTCTTAAAAACTATTAGTGATAAGAGAAAATTGATAGGTTACTAGGATAGTGATTTGTCACTGTTTTTGTTGTTTTGTTTTTCCCTCTTTTTTTTTTTTTTTTTTTTGGCTTTTAAGGGCCGCACCTGTAGCATATGGAGGTTCCCAGGCTAGGGGTCAAATCAGAGCTGCAGCTTCTGGCCTACACCACAGCCAGAGCAACTCGGGATTAGAGCCACATCTGCGACCTACACCACAGCTCATGGCAATACTGGATCCTTAACCCAGTGAGAGAGGCCAGGGATAGAAGCCACATCCTCATGGATACTAGTGGGGTTCTTAACCCACTGGGTCACAGCTGGAACTCCCTGTCACTATAGCACCCCCTTGTCCCAGTTTTTGTTTGTTTGCACACTACATGTACCCATCCGGCCTTGCACTGAAGTATAAACTGGGTCCCAGATTTGGAAACTCAACACGCAGCTGCGAACCACTTTATGACCCTAACTTCAAGAACTCCAGATAGGAAAGTCCCCACGTATATGAAAAAGCTGCTCAACAGGTATTATTTATAAAGGTGAAAAGCTGGAAGTTGAACGAAAGCCCAGTACTAATGGGATAATTACAGTACCATAAAAATAATTATAGTACTCTAAAAAATAGACCATAGACTGTAACAGAACTATTAGAAATGCTTACCAAACACTGCTAATGACATTGCTCTTAATGACTTTTGCTTGTCACGTGGAAAAGAAAGACTATATGGTACTCAGTGTATACGCACAAGCATCTTAACATCTGAGTAGAACTATGTACAAAAAGAAAGGAAGAAAACGGGCCAAGGGTTAAGAGTAATCTATCATCTCAGATGGTAAGATAGGCAGTTTTAATCTTCTTTATAATTTTACGCATTTTTCCAAATTGCCTACAGTGACTATAAATTATTTTCATTAAAGATCTTATGGGGAGTTCCCGTTGTGGCGCAAGGAAAACAAATCCAACTAATAACCAAATAACCGTGAGGATATGGGTTCAATCCCTGGCCTCGCTCAGTGAGTCGGGGATCCGACGTTGCCGTGAGCTGTGGTGTAGGTCACAGACGTGGCTTGGATCCCGCGTTGCTGTGGCTGTGGTGTAGGCCGGCAACTACGACTCTAATCTGACCCCTAGCCTGGGAACTTCCATATACCACATAGGCAGCCCTAAAAAGCCAAAAAAAAAAAAAAATCTTATGGATCTTCATTAACAGAAGAATATTTTTTTTTTTTTTTGGCCACACCCACAGCATGCGGAAGTTCCCCGTCAGGGATCAAACCCACGTCACAGCAGTGACAATGCTGAACCCTTAACCTGCTGAACCACCAGGGAACTTCAGAAGAGGTTTTTTTTTTTTGGTCTTTTGTCGTTTTTAGGGCTGCACCCGAGGCACATGGAGGTTCCCAGGCTAGGGGTCTAACAGGAGCTGTACAGCCACAGCAACGCGGGATCCGAGCCGCGTCTGCGACCTACACCACAGCTCACGGCAACGCCGGATCCTTAACCCACTGAGCAAGGCCAGGGATCGAACCCGCAACCTCATGGTTCCTAGTCGGATTCGTTAACTGCTATGCCACAATGGGAACTCCCAGAAGAGTATTTTTTAAGGAAAAAAAAGAAAACATCTTTTCTGATAGCACATGACTTCACAAAAAATATATTCGAATTTCCTTAAAAGTAAAAATTCCCTACATGGTACACTGAGAAGGACCTAAGACATCACAGTTCTGTGGCATTCCTGTCAAAATGCATAATCGTGTTCCATTAAATTCCAAACTCAAATTCCAGGCCGTTCTACAAAATACCTGGTCCATTTTCTCCAAAAATGTCAAATCCATAACACAGAGAAAGACTTAAGAGTTGTTTCAAATAAAGAAGACTAAATGCAATGCACATTCCTGGACTGGATCCAGAACCCAGTTTTTTTCTTTTTTGATGTTTTAATGGACTTTACAGCGCTGTTTTACATGGCCACGTTTTGGGCTAAAACTTAAGAGCCAGAATCCTAAGTGGCAGTGGAACTGGTTAAGAAGCTAGAAGACTTTGGGGATTACGGCTCCCTTTGACATTAAACTGTACACTCTTCTAGTCTCCTTTAGCCTTTTCAACTTTCTTCTCCTTTAAATGTGACTCACAGGTTGTTTCAGTTTAATCTAAACCCAGCGCTCTGTAGGTTTCATAATTAAAAACTTTAGGCGGTAAGCGGCCGTCTTGTTGGCGCCCAGCCTAAGGCCCTAAGAACCGCCACCTCTGCATGGGTGGGCCTGACAGTCCCAGGGCTGCCACACCATGCACGAGGGTGTCAGGGGCACCAGCCTGAGACCATCTTCCAGGTGACAGCACGCTCTAGAGAAGGTGTGGGAACCAAGACTGGTGTCACACATTTCATCAGTTTTTTTGTCAAATTGCATCATGATGAACTTCCTGACATGATGTGGGCCTAGAAATCTGCTTAAATTCATTAGTAGTCTAAATTAGCCTAAATCGAAAACCCAGTTAGGGAGCTCCCGTCGTGGCTCAGCAAGAAACGAATCTGATGAGCAGCCATGAGGACACAGGTTCGATCCCTGGCCCCTGCTCAGTGGGTTAAGGATCCAGCGTTGCCGTGAGCTGCGGTGTAGGTTGCAGACCCGGCTCAGATCTGGCGTGGCTGTGGCCAGCGGCTACAACTCCAATTTGACCCTTAGTTTGGGAACCCCCATTTACCACGGGTGTGGCCCTAAAAAGTACAACAAAAAGAAAAAAAAATTAAATTAAATTAAATTAAATGACTCCTGTATAGCTTGTTACAAGACTGCTTTTCTTAGTTACCAAGAAGTAAGCTCTTCTGCATCACAGCATCGTCTCCTGAACCAAGACTTCGGGGCACGTGTGAGATGAACGGAAGATCCTTGGCCTACTGAGTAAGGGAACACTGATTTGGTGCTTAAGTCGGTACAATGTTTCCAGGACTGCCACCACAAAGAGGTCGCCAAGTCCCACAGTCCGCTGAAAATCCTTTTGGGTCCCCCCACCCCCCGACCCTCCTGGCAGCGGTCAGCGGTACCTACTTTTTTTTTTTTTGGCCTTTTTGCCTTTATCTAGAGCCGCACCCGCGGCATATGGAGGTTCCCAGGCTAGGGGTCTAACGGGAGTTGTAGCCGCCGGCCTTTGCCACAGCCACAGCAACGCGGGATCCGAGCCGCGTCTGCGACCTACACCACAGTTCAAGGCAACGTCGGATCCTTAACCCACTGAGCGAGGGCAGGGATCGAACCCGCAACCTCATGGTTCCTAGTCGGATTCGTTAACCACTGAGCCACGACGGGAACTCCATCGGTACTTACTTTTCATCTGTGAACTTCTCGGGTGTGAAATCCGCCTGCCTCTCGGTCTCGTAGGATCGATGCTCCCTGTAGGATCGCCGCTCCGCTCTCTCCAGCGTCACCTCTGCGCCCCGGCTCTCACTCGATCCTTGCTGCTCCCCTCTTCTGGGAGGTCGCTTCTGGCCTGCTGGGGGGGGGGGGGAAACGGGGGGAAAAAAAAGAAAAAATCAATGCAGAGGGTGAGAATACCAAGTATGGCATCACAGGTACTTTGCAATTCCACGTTTCTAGAAATCGAGGTCATCGGAAAATTCGGGAAGTCTGGGAAAAGCTCCGAGGAGGGGAAAAAAAAAAGTGGCTGATATTACCGCCCGCTCGGAGCTGCCCGCTTCTGAATAAAACTTGGACGTGACTATTGAATCATATGCTTTGCCTTATGTCCCAGAACATATAATAAATTATACCAACTAACGTACAATTAACAGTATCTTGCAATGACTCTGTGACAGCTATGGAGATCGGTCTGTCTGTCTGTCTATCTATCCATGTAGCCATCCATCCAACCTACATTTCACAACAGCTGCTTTATCAAAACACAGGAGTTAAGCTCCATCCAGAAAATTAAAGGACACTCTATTTCAGACTGTACTTAGGGAATCCCAACTATGGTCTACCATTGGCAAGTAAAGTTTTTATTTTTGAATATTTTGCACCACTGTATCTTTTTCATTTCAACAGATTTTCCTCCTCTTTGATGGGATTTATGCATTTATTATTTTTTTATGATTGCGATTCTCAAATATGAAGCCAGGCTGGTATTTGCTAACTCATGCAAGGGCCGCTCATGCTTGAAGGGGTGTCTCCCGTCCGTGGGGAGGCAGCACTGAGCAAGGCTGGGGCTGGGGCCACGCCAGTCTTTTCTCTGTCCTCTCACTTGGCTCCTCTCAGTTTCAACGCTTTAAAATTTTTACATGGAGTCTATGTCTTAAAGGGATTTAATAGTTGGTAAATGTGCTGTGTGGCACTTTGTCCCTTAAATCCTTTCCAGAAATGTGTTTTTATCTTCTCTTTGTATACATTTAACGGATCTCCACCTCAAAAAAAATTACAAAAATAGGACTTCCCATCGTGGCAAACGAATCTGACTAGTATCCGTAAGGACGCAGGTTCGATCCTTGGCCTTGCTCAGCGGGTTAAGGATCCGGCGTTGCCGTGGGCTGTGATGTAGGTCACAGATGCAGCTCGGATCCCGCGTTGCTGTGGCTGTGGTCAGCGGCCAGCGGTTACGGTTCCAACTCAACCCCTAGCTTGGGAACCTCCATAGGCCATGGGTGAGGCCCTAAAAAGATTTTTTTTGTACAACGTTTATTTTAGGTGCTTCACTTTTTTTCCTTTTTTTTGGCCTCGCTCATGGTCTGTGGCTGTTCCCTGGTCAGGGGTCAAACTTGTACCACAGCGGTAACTAGAGCCACAGCAGAGACAACACTGACTCCTTAACCCATGAGCCACCAGGGAACTCAATTTTTCTTCAATAAGTCATTCTTAATACTGATTGTATGGCTATAAAAATATTAAATATACTTGAATTACTGGGTACTTTTTTTTTTTTTTTTTTGCCTTTTGTCATTTTAGGGCCACACCCGCGGCATATGGAGGTTCCCAGGCTAGGGGTCTAACAGGAGCTGTAGCCGCCGGCCTCCGCCACAGCCACAGCAATGCGGGATCCGAGCCGCGTCTGCCACCTACACCACAGCTAACGGCAACGCCGGATCCTTAACCCACTGAGCAAAGGCCAGGGATCAAACCCGCAACCTCATGGTTCCTAGTCGGATTTGTTAACCACTGAGCCACGACGGGAACTCCTAGTGAGTACTTTTTAAACTGCTGGGTTCCTCTCCTACTTAGGCAGAAACACATGACTCTTTAAGGAATATGTTTACACGCATTTTCCTACTTTCCCACTTCCTATTTTCTGTCTATACTTTATAAACTGGGCACATGTAAGTTAACATAGTTCCTGTAACTTACTGATCTCATCTTAGAGCAAAAATCATGTCTACAACACCGCTAACACAAAACTGTACAACTTATCACTTGTTTGTTAAGAGTTATTTTTTTGAAATGCGAAAAGTTACACAACAGATCTAAGTTCAATCTTTTTTTTTTTTTTTGTCCTTTTGCCTTTATGTAGAGCGGCATATGGAGGTTCCCAGGCTAGGGGTCTAACAGGAGCTGTAGCTGCCGGCCGTTGCCACAGCCACAGCCACGCGGGATCGAGCCGCGTCTGCGACCTACACCACAGCTCACGGCAACGCCGAATCCTTTACCCACTGAGCGAGGCCAGGGATCGAACCTGCAACCTCATGGTTCCTAGTCGGATCCGTTAACCACTGAGCCATGACGGGAACTCCAGAGTTATTTTTTGAAATGCGAAAAGTTACACAACAGATCTAAGTTCAATCTTAAGTTAATGTCCCATAACCCAGGAAATGCTTAAACCTGATTTGCAACATGAAGTCACAATCTGAGCTTGTGACATGTTTAGGGTACAGGAAAGACCTTACGCTTCTACTGCAGAACAAAACATAGATGAACACTCATGCCCAGCTTCCTGAGAGCAAATGCCAGATGTTACTAACAGAGGTCAAAATTGGAAGAGTGCTTTGAAACGTCAGGTAGAAAATGTTATTATGAAAGTTAATTATCTAACAAGCTGAAAACGCTGAGACCATGACATAACAGCCATCAGCAAGCAAGCAACAGTAACAATGTTTTTCAATACTTTCCCCTCACTGTGAAAAGTTATTTTAATGGTTTTCAATTTCCTATTTGTAACCTGTAATCTCTAAAAAAGGAAGTACTCCACTTAGCTACAGAATTACTTAGAAGATTATTGCCCCCTTGTTTCTGCTTCCTCAAGGTTATTTTTTAATTGCATCGATTAAATTTGGAATTCATCATTCAAAACTTAAAATGACATTTGCTGCAAAGGATACGAAAACTTCTCTCAAAGCTTCTGTGCATAAATTGAAAAGCATTAAATATGACTGGCTATTTATTAGAATAATTATCAATATTCTCCCAACATTTCCTTTTCCTTCCAAAACCCCCAAAACAAAGATAACAGGGGTTCAGTTTTCCGCCTCACAATTTACTATTAAGAGATCGAGACTGCAACTGAAACTTGTTTTCCTGTGCTGGATCGGCAGCTCCAAGTCGATAATGCAAACACTGAATTTTACTAGCCTTTTCCAATAAAAAGCTAGAATATGCAGTCTGATTACTGAACTAACCACAAGTCCACATGAAGGGAGAGCATAAAATAAAAATTTACAGTGAGACTGCCCCCAAAAGAGAGTTGAGCTTTGACTTAGAATAGTCGTAAAAGGCCAGGAAAAGCAATGCTGAAACAGCCTCAGAGGACTTCAAGAATGCATTTTTCTTCTCAGGGTTCACCCAAGGGTCTATGTATACTATTAAATAGCGAAGGCCATTAAAAATCTCCGTTTCTATGGGGAAGATCTTATGATTTTCACATTCTTTTAAGATTAATGCTTCCATTAAACGTCAAACTTGTTTTGCCTTTGATTCCTGCCTACAGTAAGAATTCACTTATGATATTCTAATTAAATTAAAACATTCTAAGTGTTGGAAAAGTATAGTCCATATCAGTTGCGGGTACAAAAAAAAAAACAAAAACCTTGATAGAGCAGCTCTCTAACCCCCATCACAGATAAACATTGTATGGTAACTACTTAAATAGAAATTAATGATCCATTTGCTCCTGAAATATTATATACTTGAAAAAGAACTAGAATTACAAAATTTTCATTCTAACTGCAAAATTAAGTAATGTTATTTAATATAGATCACTAAAGCCAGATCACTTGGATCAAAAACAAATGAAGGAAAAAAGTTACAAACATACTAATCAGAATGCTAAATTAATAAGTATATTCATTTAAGTGTTTAGTAAGATACAAACGTACTAGATCATAATGCTAAATGCAGGTTGCAACCCAGTTTATAGCACCAAAATTTGGAAAAAGTAAATAGTTTTGTGCATTTATATTAAGGCGAGCTGTTAACACTAAGAAAAACATGGGATTTTCACTCACATTTCTCTTTTTTTTTTTTGTCTTTTTGCCTTATCTAGGGCCGCACCCGTGGCATATGGAGGTTACCAGGCTAGGGGGCGAATCAGAGCTGTAGCTGCCGGCCTACGCCACAGCCACAACAACGCGGGATCCGAGCCGTGTCTGCGACCTACACCACAGCTCACGGCAAGGCCAGATCCTTAACCCACTGAGCAAGGCCAGGGATCGAACCCGCAATCTCATGGTTCCCAGTCGGATCCGTTAACCACTGAGCCACGATGGGAACGCCACTTCATATATCTCTTAATTGCTTAAAATTTTAATAAAATGCATGCCATTTTTAATAGTAAAAAGGCTAAAAAGCAATACTTTGACCGAGAACTAAATTTAGTTTTGCACGAGATAAAAACACGTATTTTCATTTGTTAAAAAATAAGGCTTAGCCTTTCTCAGTTTTCATTACTGTGACAGTTATCTCAATAGATTTCAGAGAAAAAAATAGAACATACTACAAAATGTACACTGTACCTCAAGTCTCATTTTTTTTGGGGGGGTCTTTTTGCCTTATCTAGGGACGCACCCGCGGCATAGGGAACTTCCCAGGCTAGGGGTCTAACAGGAGCTGTAGCCGCCGGCCTACACCACGGCCAGAGCAACGCGGGATCCGAGCCGCGTCTGCAACCTACACCACATACACCACAGCTCATGGCAACGCCGGATCCTTAACCCACTGAGCAAGGCCAAGGATCGAACCCGCAACCTCATGGTTCCTAGTTGGATTCGTTAACCACTGAGCCACGACGGGAACTCCACCTCTCATTGTTTAAATAGGCTCATAAATGTACTGGCCTACCAAGGAGTCTTGGGATAGCCAACAGTGTTTAAAATAATTTTCTTTTAATCTCCATAATTGTCTCTACAATCTTTATTACAGTGACTTAATTTTCCGATTTTCAAGAGATATTGCCTGATTAAACTTGGCACAGATAAACTTTATTTTGAGGGAATGCTGTCCCTTCGTGTGGGCTTGCGGTTAGAGTCACAGGTCCAACACTCAAATCAGGAGCTGTTCACTTAGGGCTGGCCTGCACACTTTTCATCAAGCAAGGAACAAGCCAGCAAAGCCCAGCTGAACACACTGCCAAACACTGACTCGAGTGGTCTTAACACTCTTTTTTGGGGGGAAAACCTTAGCACCATGGCCTTATTTTCGGAAAACACAGGAAAGTGGTGGAGTCCTGGAGGCTTTGCCACTGATGCAGTTCAAGGAAGAAAGGACGCTTGGGCACCCGCCAGCCCTGAACGCGCCAGCCCTGAACGCAGACCGTAGTATCCCCACTGCACCGGCCCCGTTCTAGCCAAGCAAGTTGTGGATTATCTTTGAATATTCGTATGGAAAAGATCAAAAACGCTCTTCTTAAAACAGTCAGGGTTAATGACAAGTTACACGACCCGGTTTCCAGCGCCCATCGACACCGCCTGCTGCCTTGAAAACGTGCTGGAAGCTATCGTTAAGAAGCATGGGTGAAGAAAGCACAGAACTTGGAAGGCGCCGGGGACCCCCGCGTCCGCCCGCGCCGCATTCCGCCGGCGGCCCTGACGTCACTGCCCGCCCCCACGGTCACTCGGGCCTTCGCTCCATCACAGAGGCTCCCGTCCCGCACCCCGGAGATCCTTCGCACGCCCCGGGCTCCCGCAGCCACTCCCAAACGGCCGAGTGTGCCCCCCATCCTCCCTAAGAGCGGCGCTCCTCTGCCCCCTGTCCCACCCCCTCTTCTCCTTCTACTTCCCGAAGCGAATCTTGCAGAGAGGTTAGCCTGGAGGATGGAGAAAGTCCCGGTTAGGTCTGGATCTGAGAGCCAGGGCAGCGACCCCACGGTTCGCCCCCATACCTCAACCCAGAAATACCCCTCAACTTCGGCCAACTTGTAAAGGTTCAGCGGCAGCGTTCTGAGACCCCCTGCTCCGAGCCAGCGCTCTCCCTCGCCCCCCGAAGGGACCGAGAAAGGCCCGAAGTGGCCCGACGCCCCCGACTCCCGTCCTCTTCCCCCACCTCCCTGGGCCGCAAGGACCCTCGACTCCGGCCAACTTTTTCCCAGAGACCCCCCGCCCTTTCTGAACAGGTTCCGGGGGCCCCGGCCTCGCAGCGGGGGATCAGCAGGCAGCGGAGGAAGGGTGACCTCCGTGACCCCGTTCTCCTTCCCACCGCGCCCACCCGGGGCCGCCCAGGTGCCGGGCGCGGCGCACGTACCAGGCGGCTGCGGGCCGCCCCCGGGGCTGTCCGGCTGCTGTGCGCCGGCGGCCGGGAGGCTCTTGCGCTCCTTCTGGGACTCCCTCCGGCCGCCGCCCGCGCCGGCTCTGTGGCCCGAGGCCCCGGCCGGGCTCCTGCCGCCGCGGTTGCCGGTCCCCGCGGCCGCCGCCGCCGCCGCCGCCGCCGCCGCCGCGGCCTCGTCGCGCCTCTTGCGCTGCAGCTGCTGCTGGCGCCGGCGCTCGGCCTCGCGCAGGATGTCGAACGGGTCTGACTCGTCGTCCAGCAGCTGGTGGAAGCGGTTGGCCACGACGCAGCCGAAACTCTCCTGCATCGCGGCGCCTGCGGCCACGGGACTCCCCAGAGCGCCCTTCATGCCGCCGCGGCCACTGCGGGCCCGCCGCGGGCAACCCACGCGAGCGAGTCTCAGCTGAGCCGGCGGCGAGGACCCATCCTACCCGCAGCTACTGCCCTCCCTGCCCTGCCCAGCCCAGTCCCTCCCAGCGCCCGCCCCCGCGCCGCCGCCGCGCCGCCGCCGCCGCCGCCGCCGCCGCCGCCGCCCGCCCAGCCGCTACCAGACAGCCAATCAGCGCACGCGGACACGCCCCCTTTCTTAGCCGGCATGACTGGAAAGCCAATCAGCAACCGTCTACTGTCACGTCGTGCGACCTCTCTGCCCCGCCCCACGACTCAGCAGGGAGGGGTGGGGCCCAAGGGGCGGAGCTAGGCAGCTGGGCCATGAGTGTGGGTCATAGCCATTATTTGTGTTCTCTCTGAACTCATCGTGGGCCACGCTGTTCTTTGAAGTTTATATAGTGATTGAGCCGTTCAACAATATCACAGTGGACACTGTGTGTGCCAGACATTATGTTGCAGGAGAGACTAGCTCCTTGTTTTGGTGGATCTTACAGTCTATAGGCAGAAAAGGGCTCCAAAGGAAAGGCCCATACTTCTCCGATCCTATAGCAAAGGGGCCTGACCTAATTAGGAAGCTGGGAAAGGCTTTCCCTAGGAAATGATGGTTAAGCTGAGCTCTGAAGGATGACAAGGGCCAGGAGCAGAGGCAAGTGCAGGAATCTTGAGCTGAAGTGAAGCCCAAACCATTCAAACTCAAAGAAAACCGGCGAACTGGATTGCAGAGTTAGGGGAGGGCCTAACTGATGGGGGAGGTATAGGCATGTAGGCTGAATCTGGCAGAACGGACCCGAGCGTAAGTATTCTGGAGGATTTCTTGGAGGAACGTTTTTTTTTTTTTTGTCTTTTTGCATTTTATGTAGAGCCGCACCCGCGGCATATGGAGGTTCCCAGGCTAGGGGTCCAACAGGAGCTGTAGCTGCCAGCCTTTGCCACAGCCTTGCCACAGCAACGCGGGATCCGAGCCGCGTCTGCAGCCTACACCACAGCTCATGGCAACGCCGGATCCTTTACCCACTGAGCGAGGCCAGGGATCGAACCCGCAACGTCATGGTTCCTAGTCGGATTCGTTAACCACTGCGCCACGACAGGAAGTCCAGGAAAAAGAACTCTTAATCTTAACTGCTGTCAGGTCTGTGTTTTACTCACTTATTCAATTTTCTGTCATTACAAGGAGAAGGACAGGGATAATGTCTGTCTTATTCACTGCAATTTATACCCCCCCACACACACTGCTTAGCATTCTAGGTAGCCGTACAGAAGGTTCTCAGTGAATACTTGGTGAATGACTGAAGATTTTATGGTGCCTGGTCTTCTCCTTCTTGGAGCCAATGGAGGTTTATGATTAAAAGCTTATTTTTTTTTTAATCTGTTTTTCTTATAACTGAATCTTTGCAGTAGCACTACTCAAATAGGCAAAAGGTAGAAACAACCAAAGTATATCAACTGATGAATGAATAAAGAAAATGTGGTGCAATGGATTAATATTTGGCCAAAAAGAGTGCCTCTGGTGGCTCAGCAGGTTAAGAACCCAGCTAGTGGAGTTTCCGTTGTGGCTTGGTGCGTTAATAATCTGACTAGTTAGTATCCATGAGGTTGTGGGTTTAATCCCTGGCCTGGTTCGGTGGGTTAGGATCTGGAGTTGCTGTGAGCTGTGGTGTAGGTCGCAGACGTGGCTCGGATCCTGCATTGTTGCAGCTGTGGTGTAAGCTGGCAGCTGCATCTCTGATTCAACCCCTAGCCTGGGAACTTCACATGTAGCCCTAAAAAGGTGAATTAAAAAAAAAAAAAGAACCCAACGAGTACCCATGAGTTTGCTGGTTCCATCCCTCGCCTTGCTTGGTGGGTTAAGGACCCCAGAATTCCACAAGCTGCAGTGTAGTTTTCGGATGTTGCTCAGATCTGGCATTGCTGTAGCCGTGGCATAGGCTGGCAGCTGCAGCTCTGATTCAGTCCCTAGCCCAGCAACTTCCACATGCCAAGGGTGCAGCCCTAAAAAAAAAAAAAGATGAAAAGATATTTGGCCAAAAAAAAAAGAAAAAACGAATGAAGTACTGATACTTGTTACAGCATGGATGAACCCTGGAAACCTTAAGCTAAGTGGAAGAAGCCAGACCAAAAGGTCACATATGATTCTATTTCTATAAAACGTCCAGAATTGACAAATCTGTAGAGACAGAAAGCAGATTAGTGGTTGCCAGGGGTTCAGAGGAAATGGAATGGGGGGTGATGGCTTTATGGGCCTGAGGTTGCCTTAGAGTAATGAGCATTTTCTGGAACTAAATAGTGGTGATGGGTGCACAAAATGTGAACATGCTAAGACCACTGAATTGTCAAATAGTTACAATAGTAAATTTTATGTGTATTTTGCCACAATTTTTTTTTTTTTTGCTTTTTGCTTTTTGTTGTTGTTGTTGTCTTTTTAGGGCCGCATCTGAGGCATATGGAGGTTCCCAGGCTAGGGGTCAAATCGGAGCTGCAGCTGCCAGCCTATGCCACAGCCACAGCAAGACCAGATCCTTAACCCACTGAGTGAGGCCAGGGATTGAACCCTCATCCTCGTGGATACCAGTCTGGTTCATAACCACTGGAACTCTGCCACAATTTTTTTAAAAAAAGCATTTATTTTGAAGTTAGACCATGATTCGAATCCTGGTTCTCGCACTAATTAACTTTGTAACCTTATTCCTTATTTTTTGCCTCAGTTTTCTCATCTATTAAACAAGGAAAATAGTGGTACCTACTTCTGAGGGTTATTGTGAGGACTAGGTTTGATATTGTATATAGAGTCTTCATCACCAGACCTGGCACAGAGTAAATAAATGCTCAGGAAAAGTCATTTGATAGTAATTATGATAACAAACAGAAAAACAAACAAGCATAGGCCCAGCTGTATAGCTTAAAAAATAAAGAATACCAAAAAAAAAAAAGCAGTGAGGTGTGGATGCTAAATAATACCACTGGCACTTCTGTGGCATTTACTTATTGGCACCAGTGGAAATGCAGTGACGTTTAACCACGTATGAAGTGTAAATTACCTTGCGCTCATTAATATTCAAATTCCATTAGGAATAATAAACTACACTAAAACTACACTAAACCTTCCAGTCTGACTTAAATTTGTAGAAAGATCAGAGTTTAAAAATATGTAGCTTTACTACCTTTAGTTACATGCAGAGAGCAACACCTGGGTTAAGACCAAGGGGGGGGAACCAATTAGGCTTAAAAGGTGTGAGGTTTTTGTGAATCATCAAAGAGATGTGTTCCAGCTACTGTTTTGCTGCTGGATTACTGCTCTCTCTTCGCTTACCTTTCTCTTCTGTAAAATTATAATCAGTCCTGTGGTTGATGGGAAGATAAAACCAAAGAGGTAAATTTAAAAAGATTTAAAATTACATTATTACCTTTCTCATCTGTAAAATTATAATCAGTCCTCATGTGGTTGATGGGAAGATGAAACCCAAGAGGTAAATTTAAAAAGATTTAAAAATCACATTATTTTACAACTGTTTCTTCTTGGATAATAATGCAAGAACGAGTAAGTGTTTTTCTTACTTTTATGCCAGTTAAATCAATTGTGACAAGATCAATGAAATTATGGCTCCTGGTTTAGTTGTTACAAGGTCGATAAGTGAATTTATGAATGAGAGCAAGCACAGCACCTCAAAGTTAGGGGTTACAGAACCATAAATCAGTAACAATCAGGATGTTGGAGGACAACTTCTAGCAAGCCAAAATCCATTCATGATGACCAGAAACAGAATATTTATTTATTTATTTTTGCCTTTTTTTTTTTTTTTAGAGCTGCCCTTGCGACATATGGAGCTTCCCAGGCTAGGGGCCAAATTGGAGCTGTAGCTGCCGGCGTGTGCCACAGCCACAGCAACGCGGGATCCGAGCCACATCTGAGACCTACACCACAGCTCGTGGCAACACCAGATCCTAAACCCATTGCATGAGGCCAGGGGTCGAACTCAAAACCTCATGGTTCCTAGTCAGATTTGTTTCTACTGCGCCACAACGGGAACTCCCAGAAATGGAGTATTTAAATCAGGAAAGGAGCTGCGCCCAGCCTATTAATAATTGTATTCTTTTTTTTTCTTTTTTCCTCTTTTTAGGGTCGCACCCACAGCATAAGGAGGTTCCCAGCCCAGGGGTGGAATCAGAGCTGTAGCCGCATCTGCAACCTACACCACAGCTCCTGGGAACGCCAGATCCTTAACCCATTGAGCAAGGCCAGGGATCGAACCTGCATCCTCATGGATCCTAGTCGGTTTCGTTAATCGCTGTGCCATGAAGGGAACTCGCTTCTTTCTTTCTTTTTTTTCTTTTTCTTTTTTTTTTTTAATTTTAGAGCTGCACCTGTGGCCTATGGAGGTTCCCAGTCTAGGGGTCTAACAGGAGCTGTAGCCACCGGCCTTCGCCACAGCCACAGCAACGCGGGATCCGAGCCATGTCTGCAACCTACACCATAGCTCATGGCAATGCCAGATCCTTAACCCACAGAGTGATGCCAAGGATCGAACCCACATCTTCATGGATGCTAGTCAGGTTTGTTTCCACTGAGCCATGATGGGAACTCCCTAATATTTGTATTCTTGGCGTTATTGAAGTTGTTCCAGCTTCCTTATGGTAAGATGTTACTGGCTACCACAATTCTTTATATCCTCAAGACACTTTTGCCAATAGAACAGTGTTTTTATTCTCTCAATTAAAACGTCTTCTCCGCTATTAAAATATTGGTCTTGGTTGTAATTTTAATCTAGGCTAATAAAATAATTTGTAATTTCAAACTTTTAAATTCTATATTTAGGAGTTTCCACTGTGGCTCAGCAGGTTAAGAACTCACCTAGTATCCATTAGGATATGGATTCGATCCCGGCCTAGCTCAGGATGTGGCTTGGAACCTGCTTTGCTGTGGCCGTGGTTCTGAGACTGGCAGCTGCAGCTCCAATTCAACCTCTAGCCTGGGATTTTCCATATTTTCTTTTTAGGGTACAGCCCTAAAAAGAAAAAAGAAAAAAATCTATATTTATTCTAGATCCTTCCAGTTGTGAGCCACAGAAAACTCACAATTAAAACAAAGTAATTTTGGGGGCTCAAGAAAAAAGTCCTAAAATGAATCAGGCACAGCTGGGTCAGGGATAAGCCAAACCAGGACTTGATTTTTCCCTCTGCCGCTCGCCATCTGTTTGCTACATTTTCTTCTGTATTGGCTCCCCCACGCCTTTTTTTTCTTTTGTCTTTTTAGGGCCACACCCGAGGCATATGGAGGTTCCCAGGCTAGAGGCTGAATTGGAGCTACAGCCACCAGCCTACACCACAGCCACAGCCACGCGGGATCTGAACAGTGTCTGTGACCTACACCACAGCTCACGGCAACGCAGGATCCTTAACACACTGAGCAAGGCCAGGGATCAAACCTACATCCGCATGGATGCTAGTCAGATTCATTTCCACTAAGCCACGATAGGAACTCCTGGCTTCCCTTTTACCAATCTCCCTTTATACGTTTTCCTCGTAGTACCACCTGTAAAGCCTTACAGTTGCAAGCCCTGCAAAAAAAAACAAAAGGACCTTTCTGGCAATGTTGGTAGAGGAATCCCAGAATTGAATCACTGGCCTTTCTTGGGTCATGAGTACGGTTTTGAACCGGTTGTTACAGTGAAGGGCATTTATTTAATTCTCTGATCGACCAGGCCCAGTTCACCAGATCAAGCTGGAGTCAGCCCCCTGGATGCTGGAGCTCAGTGGAGGGAACGGGTCTCCAAGGTAAATAAGGTTTCCAGTACCAGCAGATAGGAATGGATGGCTGCGCAGGGAACAGAATTCCCCACAGGTGATGATTCGCATTAATATGTTATTAGACGCTTCTTCTGTATTGGGTTCTTGTGCCCTGAATTATCATTCTTTCTCCTTATTTGTTCTCCCTAAGGCCAGAAATTGTATCTAACTCATTTTTCCATCCCCTCCTTCCTTTCTGTCTGGCCTCATTTTCAGTGCTTTTCATCCAGGAAATATTTGCTATAGGAATGAATGAGTTTCTTCTTTGTACGCATGTGCTCCTGACGAATAATTTTGCTGATGTTAAAGTAAATATGAAAAACTAATATGTATAAGTCAATTCCTTTTTTTTTTTTTTTTTTTTTTGTCTTTTCAGGGCCGCACCCGCAGCATATGGAGGTTCTCAGGCTAGGGGTCGAGTCGGAGCTGTAGCTGCGGGCCTACACCACAGCACAGCAACACAGGATCCTTATCCCACGGACTGAGGCCAAGGATCGAACCTGCATCCTCAGGTATGCGGGTTCGACTATTGTTCCCACATATATCATTCCCGCAGTCTGGGCGGGTTCCTTATCACTGAGCCACGACGGGAACGCGTTGCGTGTCAATAATACATTTTATATGATCAAATGATGGAAAGAGTCATTACACATTTGCTAATAATCACAGCTGAATTTCACATTTGCTAATAATCATAGCCGATAAGGTCGGGTTCCTTATCACTGAGTCACGATAGGAATTTGTGCGTGTCAATAATCCATTTTATATGATCAAATGATGTGACATTCTTTCTTTTTTGAGTCGTTATTTTACCCATTTGCTAATAATCATAGCTGAGTTGCATTATTCCATACATTTGCTAATAATCATAGCTGCTAGGTGCCAGCCATCATTCTAAGTAGTTTTCTGTGGGTTTCCTCCTTTCAACAATCTGAAGAGGTGGGTGCTTCTCCTGTTCCCATTTTACCTGTTCCCATTTACAGTAAGAAAGTGGTAGAGCTGGGGTCGTGAAGGCAGACAGCCTGGCTTGAGTCTGCACCCTTAACTGTGATGTTTTCCTGCTAAGCACGGAGCTAACACTTAGCTGTGAGCAGGACGCAGAGTCTTTCCTTAAAGAGCAGGCAGCAGACGCTGTTCACCTAAGACACGCTTCTCAGAACAGCCCTGAGGGGAAGCTGAGTGGGTGTTCATAACCAAGTCACTAATAGAATTACACGAGGGGAGTTCCTGTCGTGGCGCAGTGGTTAACGAATCCGACTAGGAACCATGACGTTGCGGGTTCGATCCCTGGCCTCGCTCAGTGGGTTAAGGATCCGGCGTTGCCGTGAGCTGTGGTGTAGGTTGCAGACGCGGCTTGGATCCCGCGTTGCTGTGGCTGTGGTGTAGGCCGGCGGCTACAGCTCCTGTTAGACCCCTAGCCTGGGAACCTCCATATGCCGCGGGTGCGGCCCCAAAATGACAAAAGACAAAAAAAAAAAAAAGAATTACACAAGGGAGTGCTCACTGAGGCACTAGTTGGGGGGAAATAGAATACTGAGACCCCCTGAAATAGAATTTTGTGGGTGTGAAAGCTGTACTGTGTCCATGCTGAGTTTGAGTTGACTTAAGATTTTGAAATAGGGCTGCTCTCCTGCTTAGATTATATTTCAGAAACGTATTATTAGGAGTTCCCTTCTTGGCTCAGTGGTTAACGAATCCGACTAGGAACCATGAGGTTGCGGGTTTGATCCCTGGCCTCACTCGGTGGGTTAAGGATCCGGCGTTGCTGTGACTGTGTCTAATGACATGTGTCTGCAATTCTCGCATCATACAGAGTAGTTTCAAGGCTCTGAAATCCTCCGATTTCTACTTACTCATCCTAACCCTTGGCAATTGCTGATCTTTTGATCGCTCCATAGTTTTGCCTTTTCCAGAATGTCGTATAGTTGGAATCACATGGTGTGAAGCCTTTTCAGACTGGCATTTTTTTTTTTTTAGGTTGTTTTCCCTGAGTGCACAATATTATTTGCTTGTTTATTTAGTAATTAATTAAAGGAAGATAATATAAAACATACCGTTCAGCCACTTTCTTCAGGTAGCACTATGTCTTGAATATATTTTCTTGTCGGTGTATATAAAAGATAATGATAACAGGAACAGCATCTACATTTATTGAAAATTAACTAGGTGCCATGTAATGTCCTACTGTAAAGGATTTCCTGGAGTTCCCTTTGTGGCTCAGTGGTTAACGAATCCGACTAAGAACCATGAAGTCGCAGGTTCGATCCCCAACCTCGCTCAGTGGGTTAAGGATCCGGTGTTGCCGTGAGCTGTGGTGTAGGTTGCAGACGCGGCTTGGATCCCGCGTTGCTGTGGCTGTGGTGTAGGCCGCGGCTACAGCTCCTGTTAGACCCCTAGCCTGGGAACCTCCATATGCCACGGGTGCAGCCCTAAAAAAATGATAAAAAGGCAAAAAAAAAAAAGAATTAACTTGACCTAAAGAGGGGTCTGGCCTCTGAGCCGCCCTGGAATGTCCAGCATGATGGGCATATGTCTGTCTGCCTGGGGGCTTTGCCTGTGATACAGTCCGATAATGTGATGGATGATGAGGCGCAGTGGACAGGCCATGTTGGTTCTGATCTTCAGCGAAGCTGGAGAGGACAGGTCAACCGCACAGGCAGTATGAGATCAAGCCCCAGTGAGACTGGACACCGAAGCCTCACGTGAGCTTCCTGGGTAGACGGTGTTCCATGTGTGCCGCCACAGATGGACGCCAGGAGGAGGACCTGTTCCTGAGGGTGTGACGGCTTCGCCTTTGGACACGCTGCCCCAGCCCCACCGCAGGTTCGGATCTATGTGTCTATTCCTTTGGCTGGTTCTAATTTGTATCCTTGCACTATAATAAAACTGTAGTGATAAATATAGCATTTCCCTGAGTTCTGTGAGTCATTCTTGCGAATTATCAAACCCAAATGTGGTTGTGAGAACCGCCGCCCCCCACCCCATCATAGCTGGTGTTTTGTGGCTGGTGTCTGCAGTCTCGTGGGGACTGACTTCACACTTTGGCGAACATATTGCTGTCGGTATCAGAGTTGGGCAGATGTGGCAGACTGGACATGCCCTTAAACTCGTTAAAGTTGGGCTAACTCTTTCGATGTAGAACCCACGCTTCCTCGATCAAACCCCAGATTTCCTCCCCGTTTTTCCCCTGCCATCTCTTCTGGGTAGAGGGTCTCATATGCTTCTTTAAGTGTTGTGTGCCCCAAACACCCCTGGCGTCTTCATGCCGCAGCGACCTCACCTGTGCTATTTCCTCTGCTTAACTGGCCCTACCTGAGCTGCCCAGGGAGACCATTCACCATTCAAAATTTAGCTTTGAGGAGTTCCCGTTGTGGCTCAGTGGTTAACGAATCTGACTAAGAACGATGAGGTTGCAGGTTCGATCCCTGGCCTTGCTTAGTGGGTTAAGGATCCGGCGTTGCTGTGAGCTGTGGTGTAGGTCGCAGATGCGGCTCAGATCCCGCGTTGCTGTGGCTGTGGCGAAGGCCGGCGGCTACAGCTCCTGTTAGACCCCTAGCCTGGGAACCTCCACATGCCGCAGGTGCAGCCCTAGATAAGGCAAAATAAAATAAAATAAAATTTAGCTTTGAAGTCTCCTTTTTTCAAGCTTGTTCTTTCTGTTATCCAGAAAGTGTTGCTCATTCTTTTTTTCTGTGAATTGCACAGCACTTGTACCGCCAGGTCTTATGACCTTTCTGTTTGGTTACCTATCAAAAGCAAACACATATAATGATAAAGCAGGATAAGGTGTTATAACTCGGTCTCCTAAGACGGCTGTTGATGAAAGTAAATTCCCAGAACTCATGTACCCGTGGAGCCCCCTCTCTCATTGAATCAGGACTGGCCGTGACTGTTAAATAAGAGAATAAAATGGAAAAGGTATCGTGCCAATTCTGTGCCCAGACTTTAAGAATAGAATGGCACCTTCCCTTCCCTTCTTGGAATTCTCCTTCTTGAAACCTAACTGCCATGCTGGGAGGAAGCCCAAGTAGCCAAGTGGGAAGCCACACAGAGAGGAGAAGCCTTAAGACTAGATGGGGAAAGAGGAACACTCAGCCATTCCTGGATCACTGGCATGCTTCCAGGCGACTAATATCAGCTGCTATATGACTGCACCTACCTGAGACGCATCAAGCAAGAGCAGCAGCAGAAGTGCCCAACTGAGTTCCGTCAACCCACAGAATTGTAAATATAATAACGTGGTGGTTGTTTTCAGGCACTGAGTTTTGAGCTTGGAGATTGTTAAGAAACCAAATATCCTAGATAGTTCCCTAACATATAGAAATATAAGAAGAAGGTAGATAAGCATCCTGAATAGAAGTGTGATTTCTGTAGCACAAAGTGCAATTCAGCTCAATGAATGTCCACAGAAAAAGACATCTTTTCTGATTGTTTTCCCTGGTGAAATAATTTTTTCAAGAGCTAAGTAAGCTCTTTAGTTAAACATGCAATTTCCTAAAAAAACAAAGACTGGGCATTCTCGCTGTGGTGCAGTGGGTTTAATGATCCAGCTTTTCTCTGTGGAGGTGCTGGTTTGATCCCCTGGCCTGACCCAATGGATTAATGGTCTAGCATTGCTGCAGCTGCGGTATAGGTTGTAGCTCCAGCTCAGATTTGATCCCTGGCCCGGGAACTTCCATAAGCCATTGGATGCAGCTGAAAAAGGAAAACAAAACAAAACGAAGACTAATGACAGTATCTCTGTGGTGAAGACATGAAGATAAAAATAGATGAAAAAAATAGATGGATAATGAAATGGTCAGTGTTTTCTTTTTTAATATTTGACATTGTTCAGGCAACAGGCATAGTGGATTTTACCACTTATTAGAAATGTTATTTTAAATAAAAGTCATGCAGATACAAGACACTTGACCTTCATTCTCCAATTTGGAGAAAAATTTGAGCTTTGGAGGTCCTCTATGCATCATTTAAGGATGAAAGAATTAGGAGTTCCGTCCTGGCTCGGTGGTTAACGAATCCGACTAGTATCCATGAAGATGCAGGTTCAATCCCTGGCCTCGCTCAGTGGGTTAGGGATCCGGCGTTGCCGTGAGCTGTGATGTAGGTCGCAGACACAGCTCGGATCCCGCGTGGCTGTGGCTGTGGCGAAGGCTGGCGGCTACAGCTCCTGTTAGACCCCTAGCCTGGGAACCTCCATATGCCGCGGGTGCAGCCCTAGATAAGGCAAAAAGCCAAAAAAAAAAAAAAAGAGATGAAAGAATTAGTTCTCTCTGCTATGTATTTAATAACGACAGAGGGCGTTCTGTTGTTGCGCAGTGGAAGCGAATCTGACTAGTATCCATGAGGATGAGTGTTCTCGACCCCTGGCCTCCCTCAATGAGTCAGGAATCCAACATTGCTGTGAGTTGTGGTGAAGGTTACAGATGCAGCTCATAGCCCATTGCTGTGGCTGTGGCCGGCAGCTGTAGCTCCAGTTCAACCTCTAGCCTGAAAACTTCCATATGTTGCAAGTGCAGCCCTAATAAGCAAAAAAAAAAAAAAAAAAAAAAAAAAAAAAAAAAAAGGGATAAAGAAGATGTGGTATACGTATATAATGGAATACTACTCTGTCATAAAAAATGAATGAGCTTTTGCCATTTGCAGCAACATGGATGGATTTGGAAGGTATGCAGAGTAAAATTAGTCAAAGACTTGTAATTTATGAAATATGGTACATCAACTAACTTCAATTAAAAATTTTTAAAAAGAGGCATTCATTGATGGCTCAGCAGGATCTGGCTTGTTCCTGCTGTGGTTCTTGTCGCTGCTGCAGTGTGTTAGATCCCTGGCCCCAGAAATTCTGCATGCTGCGGGTGTGACCAAAATTTTTTTAATTTAATTTTCTTTTTTCCTTTATCCAGAGCCGCACCCATGGCATATGGAGGTTCCCAGGCTAGGGGTCTAACAGGAGCTGTAGCCGCCGGCCTTCGCCACAGCCCTAGCAGCACGGGATCCGAGCCGCGTCTGCGACCTACACCACAGCTCACGGCAACACCAGATCCTTAACCCACTGAGCGAGGCCAGAGATCGAACCCGCAACCTCATGGCCCCTAGTTGGATTGTTTCTGCTGTGCCACAATGGGAACTCCGACATGTCAATTGATATCAAGAAAGATGATTGAGCCACAGGCCCCATATACTTATTAAAGACCACCCCCTCTGCACACATGCATATGTGCATGTGTGTCTGTCATTTTGGGGCCTCATTATTTTGTCAATACTGCTTTTTTTTTGATACTGCTTTTTAAAAAGTTGTATAAGAAACACATGAGCATTTGCACTGAAAAAGGAATATAGAAACATTATGAGAAAAACAAGAACGAATCTTTTCATGCCTTCACTCACAAACACTCTATTTTTTTATTTTTTTTGTCTTTTTGCCTTTATCTAGAGCCGCACCCGTGGCATATAGAGATTCCCAAGCTAGGGGTCTAACAAGAGCTGTAGCCGCTGGCCTTCGCCACAGCCACAGCAACGTGGGATCCGAGCCGCGTCTGCGACCTACACCACAGCTCACGGCGACACCGGATCCTTAACCCACTGAGCAAGGCCAGGGATCGAACCTGCAACCTCATGGTTCCTACTTGGATTCGTTAACCACTGAGCCATGGCGGGAACTCCACTCCTTAAATTTTTTATATCCTGGTTCAGCTATCTTCTTATCAGAGAGACCTTCCTTAAGCAGCACATTTAAAGCCCCATTTCCCACTTTATCTTCCTCCATAACATTTTTCATGGTGATATTGATTGGTTTGTCATCAGTCTTCCTTCCTGCACCAGAGTGAGAGCTCTGAGAACAGAGACTTTGTTTCGTCCGTTGGCTAAATCCTTGTTGCTGAGAAGAGGGACTGACCCGTAACTGTCACTCAGTTAATGTTTGTTGAATGAATGGGAGTGGAACAGAAGTGCTAAGCCATACAGGGCACTTGATGGTTTGGCTTAGCAGCACATTATTTCTGCCATTGCCGTTACCTCTTTTAAAGTGGCTGGGTTTCCAAAGTTATTATATAAGTATCTTCCTAAGCCTGAGTGAGCATTTAGAAGCACAATCTCTAAATTGTTTTGCCTATATAACCTCGCTGTCACTGACATTATCATTTAGGAAGTATTCTGATGGGGCATACCATTAAAATAGAGCCTGAGAGGGAGTTCCCGTCGTGGCTCAGTGGTTAACGAATCTGACTAAGAACCATGAGGTTGCGAGTTCGATCCCTGGCCTTGCTCAGTGGGTTAAGGATCCGGCGTTGCCGTGAGCTGTGGTGTAGGTTGCAGACGCGGCTCGGATCCTGCGTTGCTGTGGCTGTGGTGTAGGCCGGCGGCTACAGCTCTTGTTAGACCCCTAGCCTGGGAACCCCCATATGCCGTGGGTGCGGCCCTTGAGAAGGCAAAAAGACACACACACACACACACACACACACACACACACAAAACCAGAGCCTGGGAGAAACTGTGAGCGCTATAGAATAAGCACCATGGCAAAAAAGGGAAAGGAGAGGACTTGGTGCCAGTCCTACCGCTGCCTCAAGCCAGCCGAATGACCTTGGCAAAGACACTGAAATCTCTTGGAAGTCGATCTTCAGCTGTAAAATGCAGATTCCCTGCCAAGTCTATCCAACAGGGATATTGCGAGAGTCAAGTAAGAAAATATGCAGAGGCGCTATGAATGCCTTAAAAGCTTCATGAAAATGGAAGGTGTTGCGATCATGTCAAAGTAATAATCGGTCATCTGCTAGATCTCTACTCTGGGAGAAACCTACCTCTAAGCCACACGGAGAGGCTTTCCCTTGCATTGGAGGGATGGGGGCGTATGCACCTCAGAAATGTGCTCATCTGACTAATAATGCAATCGTTAGTAATCATTTCTAAAATGTGCCTCGGATACAAATATAATTTTGAAAAAAATTTGCTGACTCCAATTGTACCTTGACATGTTAATTTTTTTTTTTTTTTTTTTTTTTTGTCTTTTGTCTTCTTAGGGCTGCACCCGCGGCATGTGGAGGTTCCCAGGCTAGGGGTCAAATCAGAGTTACAGCTGCCTGCCTACGCCACAGCCACAGCAATGCCAGATCTGAGCCGCGTCTGTGACCCTACACGACAGCTCAGGGCAACATCCGGATCCTTAACCCACTGGGCGAGACCAGGGATCGAACCCGCAAGCTCATGGCCCCTAGTTGGATTGTTTCTGCTGTGCCACAATGGGAACTCCGACATGTCAATTGATATCAAGAAAGATGATTGAGCCACAGGCCCCATATACTTATTAAAGACCACCCCCTCTGCACACATGCATATGTGCATGTGTGTCTGTCATTTTGGGGCCTCATTATTTTGTCAATACTGCTTTTTTTTTTTGATACTGCTTTTTAAAAAGTTGTATAAGAAACACATGAGCATTTGCACTGAAAAAGGAATATAGAAACATTATGAGAAAAACAAGAACGAATCTTTTCATGCCTTCACTCACAAACACTCTTCACTCTTAAAACACCCTTGAAATTAATATCAACAGGAGTTCCTGTTGTGGTGAAGCAGAAACTAATCCGACTAGTAACGATAAGGTTGTGGGTTTGATCCCTGGCCTCGCTTATTGGGTTAAGGATCCGGCGTTGCCTGAGCTGTGGTATAGGTCGCAGGGGCTGCTTGGACCCTGCATTGCTGCAGCTGTGGGCTGTAGCTCCGATTTGACCCCTAGCCTGGGAATCCCCATATGCTGCGGATCTGGTCCTAAAAAAAGCAAAAATAATATTAACAATAACAATAACATCAACAAAGGAGAATAACCATTGAGAAAATAAATCTTTAAAAACCATTTGAGACTACTTTGTAGACTTCTGTGCAAATAAGTACGAAAACCTAAAGCAAACTGATAAAGTCCTAAGGAGATTCGTATTAGCAAAACTGAAACCATTAGAATTAGAAAGCTTTAAAAGACTGATTTCCACAAGGAAATACAAATATTAAATGACTAGCCACAAGAAAACGCCCAAAGCCTGGATGATTTCACTGAGAAACGTCTACCAAACCGTTTATCTAAAGATTAAAAATGAAGGAAATCTTCCTCATTTCTTCTATAAAGCAAGTGTAACACTGATAGCTAAACTAGATAGGGTACAAAGAAAGAAAACTTTGAAAATGAGAATTCTAACCAAGGTATTAGCAGAAATAATTCCATAGCACATTAAGAAAATAATAGGTGATGACCAAGTGGATTATTTTTGAGAAAAGCAAACCTGGCTTAATATCTAGAAATCAATTAATATCATGCAACATATTAATAAATCTAAGAAAAAGGATCATATTATTATCTTCAAAGAAGCTGAGAAAACCTATGAATGCATAAACACCTGTTCATCATAAAAATACTCAGGATTACTCAGGACGATAGGAATTAAAGAATACTTTCTTAATGTGGTGAAATGCATTTACCCTACTCCTAAAACTGGTTTCTTATTTAGTGGGCAGACATTACAGGCAATTCTTCTAGGACTGGACACAATTATGTGCATCAGTCATTACTATGCAACATTGTACTGCAGGTATTAGTCAATGCAATTAGAGAAAAGAAATCAATTAGGAGCATCAGAATGGGTAAAGAAGAAGAAAAAATATCTGTAAGTGCAGATGAAACCCCCCAGGATAATCAATGATAATATTTATTCAAATTTTTAAAGAATTCAGTGAAGTAACAGAATATTACATTAATGTACAAAAATCAATAGACTTTATATATACAGAAACCATAAACAATTAGGAGATAAAATATTAGATGCAATGTCATTTACTATAGCAGCAAGCAAAATTAGTTACTTAGGATTAAGTTTAACAAAAAATTTTGCAAGTGTTGTACAAGTAAATTTTTTTGTATGTCTTTTTGCCTTTTCTAGGGCCACACCCGCGGCATATGGAGGTTCCCAGGCTAGGGGTCTAACAGGAGCTGCAGCCGCCGGCCGACGCCACAGCCACAGCAACGCGGATCCAAGCCACGTCTGCAACCTACACCACAGCACATGGCAACGCCAGATCCTTAACCCACTGAGCGAGGCCCAGGATCGAACCCGCAACCTCATGGTTCCTAGTTGGATTCTTTAACCACTGAGCCACGACGGCAACTTCAGTATAAGCAAATGTTAACACACTACTGAAAGATATGAAAATAGACTTGAACAAAGATGAAAATATTCCCGGTTCTTGAACAGGATGACTAAACATGATAAAGATATATATTCATTTGTAAATTTAATGCCATCCCAATAATAATAATACCAATCAGCCACTGTACAGAGCCAGACAAGTTGATACATTAGTTCATACTGCAAAACAAACACACAGAAACAGTCAAGAAAATACTGAAAAAGAAAAACTATGTGGGGACTGGCTTTACTGGATATTGATACGTATGTCACTATAATTAAAGTAGTGTGGTACTGGTGAATGAATAGGCAAATGGATTGGTGGACTAGAAGGCAAAGTTGCAGTTAAACCCAAATACACATGGAAATGGCATATGACAAAGGTGGCATTAAAATTACTTAGGTAAGAACAAAATTTCTAATAAATTTGTCCGACAACACTTTCTTTCTTTCTTTCTTTTTTGTCTTTTATCATTTTAGGGCCACACCTTTGGCATGTGGAGGTTCCCAGGCTAGGGGTCTAATCAGAGCTACAGCTGCTGGCCTACACCACAGCTCACAGCAACACCGGATCCTTAACCCACTGAGCGAGGCCAGGACTGAACCCACAGCCTCATGGTTCCTAGTCAGATGCGTTTCTGTTGGGCCACGACGGGCACTCCAGACAATACATTCTTGAATCAAGTCAAAAGACAACAGAAAATCTGACAGAAAATATTTAAAGCATATACCGTAAACAGAAAGGTCAATATTCTAAAATATAAAACATTCTTTTTCTTTTTTTTCAGGGCTGCACCTGCAGCATATGGACGTTCCCAGGCTGGAGGTTGAATCAGAGCTGCAGTTGCAGGTCTACACCACAGCCACAGCAACACAGAGTCCAAGCCCCATCTGCACCCTACACCCCAGCTCACGGCAACGCTGAATCCTTAACCCACTGAGCAAGGCCAGGGATCGAACCCACAAACTCATGGATATTTTAGGTGTGTTAGTGCTGAGCCACCACGGGAACTCCTAAAATATAAAGAATTCTGGAAAATTAAGAGGCTGTAAATGAAAAGGACAATCACAAGTGTCAGTGAGAAGGTAAAGAAATTGGAATTTTTATACATTGCTGATGGGAACTGATTGGTGCACTTGCTTTGGAAAACAATTTGGCAGTTTTTCAAAACGTTCAACCTGCAGTTGTCATATGACCCAACAATTCCCCTACTGGGTATTACTCAAGAGAAATTAAAACATACATCCACATAAAATCTTGTACATGAATGTTCACAGCACCACTCTTTATAATAGACCCCAAAAGGAAACAGCCCAAACGTCCATGAATTGATATGTGGACAAAAAAAAATGTGGTTTATATTCACCATGGCATGGAATATTATTCAGCCATTAAAAGGAGTTATTTTTTTTTTTTTTGTCTTTTTGCCTTTATCTAGGGCCACACCCGCGGCATATGGAGGTTCCCAGGCTGGGGGTCTAACAGGAGCTGTAGCCGCTGGCCTACACCACAGACACAGCAACGCGGGATCCGAGCCGCATCTGTGACCTACACCACAGCTCACGGCAACGCCGGATCCTTCACCCACTGAGCAAGGCCAGGGATCGAACCTGCAACCTCACGGTTCCTCGTCGGATTTGTTAACCACTGAACCACAATGGGAACTCCAAAAGGAGTGAAATATTGATTTATACTACAACATGGATAAGCCTCTAAAATATGCTAAATGAGGAAGTCAGTCACAAATCCAAGCGAAGAATGTTCAACAATATAACTGATCAATTCTCTTCAAATGTGTCAGGATCATGAAAAACAAGGGGACATGCAAGAGTTCTTACTGACTAGAAGGAAGTAGAAATAAATGATTTCCTAATGCTCTGTGAACTTCCAAATAGGATCTTGGAAGAAAAAAGGGACATTCACTTAAAAATTGGTGAAGTCTGGAATTCCCATCGTGGCGCAGTGGAAACGAATCCAACTAGGAACCATGAGGTTGCAGGTTCGATCCCTGGCCTTGATCAGGGGGGAAAGGATCTGGCGTTGCCGTGAGCTGTGGTGTAGGTCGCAGACGTGGCTGGGATCTGGCGTTGCCGTGGCTGTGGCGAAGGCCGGCGGCTACAGCTCTGGTTAGACCCCTGGCCTGGGAACCTCCATATGCCACAGGACATGGCCCCAAGAAGACAAAAATAAATAAATAAAATAAAATAAAATAAAAATTGGTGAAATTTGAGTAAGGTCTATAGTTGATAGTGTTGCACTAATGGTAATTTCTTAGCTTTCCTTACTGGCTGTTTATAGGATTAGGGGAAGCTGAGTGAGGGATATAAGAAAACGCTCTTATTTTTGCAACTTTTTTGAAAACTATCTCTGATTAAAAAAAAAAGAATGTCAACGATAACTGTACTGACACCGGAGCCACCTGCCAAAGTTAACCTCTGACACACAGAAGTGAGAAGAAATAGAACTCAAACTAAAAGTGAGGGGATTCCTGCCATGGCACAGTGGGTTAATGATCTGGCTGGTCTCTGTGGCATCGCTGGTTCCATCCCTGGCCTGGCGAAGTGGGTTCAAGACCCAGTGTTGCAGCACCTGTGGCTTAGATTCCATCGCTGGCCTGGGGAACTTCGTATGCCCCAGGTGTGGCCAAGAAAGGGGGGGGGGGACTAAAAATGAATTTGTCCGTACTTGCCTTAATTAAATGCCAATAATTAAGATGAAATGCTGCAGCAAAAAGTTTCCATAGACACAAAATATTCTGACTACCTTTGGCAGAAAGTTACAACTAGAGGCACCCAACAGACCCATAGATACCAAGTGTGACGAAAAGCAAAGCTGCCCAGGAACAAGGTTAATGACCTCCCAAAAGATTTATGTGCTGTTGAGAGTGTTATTAATTAATTGCCCTAACTAAACTGCCTAACTCTATTATTTAGAGGGTGTGGCTACAGAGTTCTCGCTGTGGCGCAGTGGAATTGGTGGTGTCTTGGGAGTGCTGGGACACACATCTATTCCTTGTCCAGCACAGCGGGTTAAAGACCTGACACTGCCGCAGCTGTGGCTTAGGTCACAACCATAGCTCGGATCTGATCCCTGACCTGGGACCTCCATAGGCCACGAGGCAGCCAAACAAACAAACAAACAAACAAAAGAGTGTAGAGCCACATGTCCTTTAAAACCTGATTCCAAATCCCACTGATAATTGATCATGGCAGGTCTAAATAATAAAGTTTGTATCTTTGTGAAGCATAAATATATCAGTGTTAACGCCTCACTGTCACTTGGTCACTTTTACGGCTATGTGGAAGGGTAAAATCACCCAGCCTTCTGATGCTTGCTGACTGTCTGGGTGTTGAGGGGGGCTCAGAGGAGGGGTTAGTCCCCCAAATCGCTGTCAGTGGTCACCAAAACAATGCCAGAGGAAATAATAACCAAATCAACTTGAAAAACTGAAACTGCCTCCATCTGATGGAAATTTTCTACAAGTGGTTTGCTATTTTGTATCGATATGTAATACACATTCTAAGTAAATATATCACATTTGCCATGAAATGAGACATTTTCAGGACAAGCCCCTTGGCACTGCCTTCCATCCAGGACTGCCACTCCTAAACCCTCTCAAATTAGAACTCTGGGTCCCACTTGTCCCTATATTGCTATGAATATGGAGATTCCAAGTTGAGGCAATTATATCAGGTTATTCCTGGTATTGTTAGGTTGCAAACAATGATTTGTATGTACGGAGTCAGCCAAGAAGAATTTTACTGTAGTCTTATGAGGGTAAGGACCACAAAAGTTATCTTTTCTTTGTGGTTTACATGGGACCCCAATTTACAAGTCCATTGTATTTGTATGAAGTTGTAGTCCTCTTGTTACAAAATGTCTTCGTGGGATTTAGTCACATATCAATGAATGTGCAAATCTGCACCTGTGTACTGGAGAATGTCTCCATCAGCATCTTTTCAACATGTGGTTCTGGAGTTGACCATCTGGGTCCCACAAGAGGCACTTACGTACTCTGACTGTGGTGGCACGAATGGCCTTATTCTTCATCTTTCCTTGGATCCATACTCATAGCCATGTAACTTTGAGGTTTCCTTGCACATAGCAACAGGGTGTAATTCCCCATCCTTGGGCTCAGCCACGTGTCTCGCTTTAGTCAATGGGATGCTGGCAGATTGAAGAAAACTACCGTGAATGTATCGTTAGGCTTCCAGCATCCCTTAGGAAGACATACCTGGGCTAGGCATCTAGTCCTGGGAGGATGAGAAGCTTGTGGAACTGAACTGCCCAAGCCAAGGACACAGCTCCCAGTCAACCTGTAGATGCATGGGAAATGTTTACTGTTGGACAGCATTGCAGTTTTGGGGTTGTTTGTTATGCAGCTATAGCTAACCAATACACATATCAATTAGTTGCAAAGATGTAGAAAGACCTTATAGTAGATATTGGTCAAGGGCCTGACTTTCCCTTCAAGTCACTTTTGGCAGCAGAGGGGGAGAAAAATTGAATTACATGGAGAATCAATCTAGGAGGTTTAAATTCTTATCATTGGGATGAAGCTGCGAATTGCAGTATCTGAGGAAATTTTAACTGTTCTGGCACTGAAAAGGCAGAAATCTGCAGATTAAAAACACCCACAAGTGCAGAGCAGGATAAAGCAAAAAAGACATGCACCTGAATGTATCAAGGTGAAATTTCAGAATACCGAAGATAAAAAAAAAAAATCCTAAAAGCTTCTGATGAGTGGATGAGTAGGGACATATAAGAGTCAGATTGCATTGTACCTTTCAGCAATAAGATCAAGTGTTGGAAAATACTGTAGCAATATTTTCAAAGTTAATTTTTTTAAAGCATAGATAGACTATGGTCTAGAGCCAGTTAAATTAGAAGTCTGATGAAAAGATGAAATAAACACTCGTTTGTGTGACTCAGACTAGTTTCTCGCACAGATGGGCACTGAAAAAAAATCCCAGAGGATATAATCCATCCAAATCATTAACCTTTACAGAACCTAGGTAGGAGTACAAATAAAGACTTCCAAATTGTGACATTCCCCTCTCTTTCTTCCTACCAGCAGCTCCATCTTCTTCTGCAAGGGAAATCAAATCACCCCTGCAAAACCCTAGCCTGTAAGTCCAAATTCCATCTTACCCTGCCGCAAGTAGGTTCCCCCTAGCCAGCCCTCAGGTCAAGCTAGAAGCATTGTCTACAAAGGAGGTAAGGCTCAGGAAAGAGGCTCCCATGAGCAGAGCATTCTGAAGTCTCAAGTCCTTAGATCCTAAAGGTGTGGGCATAGGTTCTGGGTTGGCTCCGGGAGCCCTTCACCCACTGAGAAGGGGCATGGTTGGAGGGGGCCCAGAGCAGGGCTTTATCAAGCTTGGGGCCCATGGCAGAGGCCCAGGTACCCTGGTCTTGGGTGGTACTAAGCCCAACAAGATGAAAATTGAATCCAAAGAAAGACATAGCATGCAATAAACAAACAGAGCAGACAAATATATCAGAATAGAATAGACCTGTGCTTTATGAAATTTAGTATATCACAATTATAGCAACACTGAGGACAACTAACTTTTATTGAGAACTGAATACAACAACACACAAAAAATATCATGCACCAGGATCGAGTTGGATTCATCCTAGGGTCACAAGGATGGTTCAACCTGTGCATATCAATCAATGTCATACACCATACCAACAAAAGAGAAGACAGAAACCACATGACCATCTCAACAGATGAAGAAAAATTAATTGATAAAATTCAACATCCATTCACGATGATATACACTCTTAACAAAGTGGGTATAGAGGGAACTTATCTCAACATAATAAATGTTATTTATCACAAACCCACAGCCAACATAATACTTAAAATGGTGAAAAGCTGAAAGCCTTCCTGCTAAAATCTGAAGAAAGACAAGGATGCCCACTCACACCACTTCTATTCAACATAGTATTAGAAGTCCTAGCCACAGCAGTCAGGCAGGGAAAAGAAATAAAATCTATTCAAACTGGAAGAGGTAAAATTATCATTGTATGCAGATCACATGATATTATATATAGAAAACACTAAACTCCACACAGAATCCACTAGAACTGACAAATGGATTCAGCAAGGTAGCTGGATATAATATTAATGTACAGAAATCTGTTGCATTTCTTTACCAAAACAATGAAATATCAAAAAGGGAAAGTGAAAAAAAATCCCTTTTAAGATCTCATTAAAAAATACTTAGGAATAAACCTGACCAAGGAGGTCAAAGACTTATATGCTGAGAACCGGAAAACATTGATAAAGGAAATTGAAGATGAGTCAAAGAAATGGAAAGATATCCCATGCTTTAAAATGGAAAAATTAATATTATTAAATGGCCATTCTACCCAAACCAGTCTATAGATTTATTGTGATCTCAAATTATCCATGACATTTTTCACAAAACCAGAATAATCCTAAAGTTTATATGGCACCATAATAGACCCAGAATTGTCAGAGCAATCCAGAGGAAAAAGAAAAAAGCAGGAGCCATAGCCCACCCAGACTTTAGACAATACTGCAAAGCTATAGTAATCAAAATAGCATAGTACTGGCACAAAACCAGACATATGGCTCAATGGAACAGAATAAAAAGCCTAGAGATAAACGCACACACCTGCGATCAATCTTTGACAAAGGAGGCAAGAATATACAAGAGGAGGAGTTCCCATTGTGGCTCAGTGGAAACGCATCTGACTAGCATCCATGAGGACGCAGGTTCGATCCCTGGCCTTGCTCAGTTGGTTAAGGATCTGGCATTGCTGTGAGCTGTGGTGTAGGTTGCAGATGTGGCCCAGATCCCACATTGCTGTGGCTGTGGTGTAAGCTGGCAGCTGTAGCTCTGATTCAACCCCTAGCCTGGGAACCTCCATATGCCACAAGTGCAGCCCTAAAAAAATAGAAAGAAAAGGAAAAAGAAAAAAAGAATATACAAGGGGAAAAAGTGTCTTCCACAAGTGGTGTAAGGAAAGCTGAACAGCTGCATATAAACCAGTGAAGTTTGAGCACACCCTCACACCACACACACAAATAAACTCAAAATAAAGACAAATATAAGACATGACACCACAAAACTCCTAGAGGAGAATGCAAGCAAAACATTCTCTGACATCAACCCTGCAAATGTTTTCTTAGGTCGGTCTCCTAAGGCAATGAAATAAAAACAAAAATAAACAAATGGGGACAAAATGCCCATAAAAGATTTCCCCATTGTGGAACCTGAGAAAGCTCTCGTTCTGGACCACGTTTCCTTTGCTCTGAACACCCAGTTCCATCCTTCACGTCAGTACATTATGACACCCTTTGCTGGCAGTGCCATGACCTTTCGCGTTCTCTTCCTTCCATTCTCATTGACATTGAACAATTTTCTGCTCAGGAAGTCACACTCTTCTTACCGATGGAGTGAGCAGTCATATCCTGACCTTGAAGCCAAGCTTATCCATCCAAAACATTTCCCCATATGCCAAGGGCAAATTTTGCTTACCCCTGAAGCAAGCCAGCATGCGTTCTCTGCAAAGTTCCAAGTAGAGACTTACATTTTAGAAGCAAGAGGCCCTGGGCTGTGAGCAAGTGCGATCAGAGCAAGATGACAGCAAACCACACTGATCAAATCCTCCAATTACTCTTACCAGATCCAGTGATTAACTCACTATGATTTGTCTCCTGCAGCTACACTTATCTGGACCTCTGTTGCCTCAGCCTGGTGTGCGTCTCTGGACCTTATGCATTGAGCAAAGAAAAAAAAAAAGGGACCTAATCAAGCTCACAAGCTTTTCCACAGCAAAGTAAATCATAAACAAAATGGAAAGACAATCTATAGAAGAGGAGAAAATATTTGCAAATGATCTAACTAATAAGGGCTAAAATTTCAAAATATATGACAGCTCATATAATTTAATAACAACACAAACCTAATCAAAAATGGGCAGAAGGTCTAAATATACATCTCTCCAAATAAGACATATAGATGGCCAATTGGCACATGAAAAGATGCTAAACCTCACTGATTATTAGAGAAATGCAATGAAAACTACAACGAGTTATCACCTTCCATAGTCAGAATGGTGATCTTTAAAAATTAAATCTTCAGAGTTCCTGTCATGGCGCAGGGGAAACAAATCTATGAGGTTGCGGGTTCGATCCCTGGCCTCACTCAGTGGGTTAAGAATCCGGCGTTGCCGTGAGCTGTGGTGTAGGTTGCAGATGTGGCTCAGATCCCGCGTTGCTGTGGCTGTGGCGAAGGCCGGTGGCTACAGCTCCTGTTAGACCCCTAGCCTGGGAACCTCCATATGCCGCGGGTGCGGCCATAAAATGCAAAATAAATAAATAAATAAATAAATAAATAAATAAATAAATAAAATAAAAATAGATGTAAATTTAAATATATATATATTTAAGTAGATATAAATTTTCTTCTTCATATTCTTTTCCATTAGGGTTTATCATAAGGTGTGGAATATAGTTCCCTGTGCTGTACAGCAGGACCTACTTGTTTACCTATTTTATATGCAGTAGGTTATATCTACTAATGCCAAACTCTAAATTTATCCCTTCCCCACCCTCTTTCCACTTTGGTCATGGTAAATTTGTTTTCTATGTTTAAGAGTCTGTTTCCATTTTGTAAATAAGTTCATTTATGTCATAATTTAGATTCCACATATAAGTGATAAACTGCGATGTTTGCCTTCTACTTCCTGACTTGACTTCACTTAGTACGATGATCTCTAAGTTCATCTATGTTGCTGCAAATGGCATTTTTCATTTTTTTTTGTCTTTTTGCCTTATCTAGGGACGCACCCGCGGCATATTGAGACTCCCAGGCTAGGGGTCTAACAGGAGCTGTAGCCGCCGGCCTTCGCCACAGCCACAGCAGCGCGGGATCCGAGCCGCGTCTGCGACCTATACCACAGCTCACGGCAACGCCGGATCCTTCACCCACTGAGCGCGGCCAGGGATCGAACCTGCAACCTCATGGTTCCTAGTTGGATTCGTTAACCGCTGAGCTACGATGGGAACTCTGGCATTTTTCATTTTTTATGGCTGAGTAGTATCCCATTCTGTAAATATACCACATCTTCTTTATCCATTCATCTGTTGATGGACATTTAGGTTGTTTCCATGTCTTGGGTATTGTGAATAGTGTTGCAATGAACATTGGCATGCATGTAACTTTTTGAATTATAGTTTTCTTCAGATATATGTCCAGGAACGGGATCACTGGATCATACGGCAGCACCTATGTTTAGTTTTCTAAGAAATCTCCATACTGTTTTCCATAGTGGTTGCACCAATTTATACTCCCTTCAATAGCATTCCCAGGTTTGCTTTTCTCCACACCGTCTCCAGCATTTATTATTGATAACAATGATTTTTTTTTTGTCTTTTTAGAGCCACACCCATGGCATATGGAGGTTTCCAGGCTAGGGGCCCAGTCGGAGCTACAGCTTCCACCCTACACCACAGCCACAGCAACGCGGGATCTGAGCCACGTCTGCGACCTACACCACAGCTCACGGCAACGCTGGATTGTTAACCCACTGAGCACAACCTCATGGTTCCTAGTCAGATTCGTTAGCCACTGTGCCACTACAGGAACTCCTATTTACATATTTTTATATCTATTATGATATATAGATGTTTAAATTTATATTATATGTAATATAAATATATAAATTATATATTTTAAGTGTGTATTTAAATAGAGAGAACTGAATCACTTTTTTGTACAACAATGTAAATTAACTATACTTCGATAAAAAATGAAAGCGTATGAAAATAAGAGACTCTGTAAACAATGTAAAGATAGTAAGGGAAAGAAAACATGCACAATATGTATAACTGACAATAGATAAATATGTAGAATGTACAAATACTTCAACAAATCACTGAGAAAAAGACAACTTAATGGAAAAATACTACAAGGATATAAACAGGAACATTTTTGAAGGAAAAAAATCAAATAGCAAACATATGAACAAATGCTCAAATACCACATAATCAAGGATATCTAATTTTTTTTTGGCAGCACTTGCAACATGCAGAAGTTCCCAGGGCATGTATTGAACGTGTGCCACAGCAGTGATCCAGGCAGCTGCAGTGACGATGCTGGATCCTTAACCTGGTGTACTGCAGAAGAACTCCAAGGAAATAATTTAGATAACAAATGATTTTTTTGCCCAACAGCTTAGCAACAATAATAATAATAAAAAAAAGATAACGTTTAGTGTTAAAGTGAATGTGAAAAAAAATAGGTATTCTTACTGGTAAGAATGTCAATTGTCATAGAATTTTAGAAGAGCAATTTGGATGTATTTATTGGTTAAAATTTTGTATAGTTTTCAACCCAGTAATTTTTCAACACAGCAACATTTTTGTACATGTGCATAGGGTGGCATAACTAAGAACTTTCATCACATTATTGTTCAAAATATTGGAAAAAGTGAGTCAAAATAGTCATAGGGAATTCCCATTGTGGGAAGCTGATTTAGCGTCTGTGAGGATGCAGGTTCGATCCCTTGGCCCTGCTCAGTGGGTTAAGGATCTGTTATTGCTGCAAGCTGTGGCATAGGTCACAGATGCAGCCTGAATCTAGCATTGCTGTGGCTGTTTCACTGGCTGGCAGCTGAAGCTTGGATTCGACCTCTAGCCTGGAAACTTCCGTATGCCACCTGTTTGGGGAATATTTGGAGCTCAGAGTTTGCCTGTGTGTCAGGATGTTACCCAACTGGTTGGCTATACAAATAAAATAAAATATTCATACGGTAGAAGAATAATATGGCATAATACTGTCAAACAAACTATGCTTTTAATACATTCACTGAATACTATGAAGTAAACATGAAAGATAAGGCTACGATCCTAGTACAACACAGATCTCTAGGACATATTTTTCAAAGTGAAAATGCAAGTCACAGAGGGGAAGGAGCAGTTTAATCTCTATGTTTTTAAGAAAAGCCACAAAATATACCACACACCTTAAAGGTACATGTCTATAAGTGTATTTAAAAAGGGCTAGAGCAGTTCCCGTCGTGGCTCAGTGGTTAATGAATCCGACTAGGAACCATGAGGTTGCGGGTTCGATCCCTGGCCTTGCTCAGTGGGTTAAGGATCTGGCGTTGCCGTGAGCTGTGGTGTAGGTTGCAGACGCGGCTCAGATCTGGCGTGGCTGTGGCTGTGGTGTAGGCCGGCGGCTACAGCTCCTGTTAGACCCCTAGCCTGAGAACCTCCATATGCCGCAGGTGTGGCCCTAGAGAAGGCAAAAAGATAAAAAAAAAAGAAGAAAAGGGCTAGAAAGATACCACTTAATTGACCACGAAGGTTATGTTTGACAATGAGTGTAGGAACTGATTTTTTTTTATGTCCACACCCGCAGCACATGGAAATTTCTGGGCCAGGGATTGAATCAGAGCCACAGCTGTAACCTACAGCTCAGCTGTGGTAACCCTGGATCCTTTAAACCCACTATTTTAGGCTAGGGATCGAACCCGGGTCTCCACAGCCACCAGAACCACTGGGTCAGGTTCTTAAACCATTGTGCCATGGTGGGAACTCCTATGGGAAGCAAATTTAAGAGAAGCCATTGGATCTCAGGCTTTCATGTTGTGGATCAGCAGTAACAGACCTGACTAGTATCCATGAGGATGTGGGTTCCATCCCTGGCCTTGCTCAGTGGGCTAAGGATCTGGTGTTGCCATGAGCTGTGGTGTATGTAGGTCACAGATGGGGATCAGATCCTGAGTTGCTGTGGTGTAGGCTGACAGCTACAGCTCTGATGGACCCGTAGCCTGGGAACTTCCATATGCTGTGGATGTGGCCCTAAAGAAAGACAGACACACCACACACACACACACACAGAGAGAGAGAGAGAGAGAGAGAGAGAGAGAGAGAGAGAGAAGGGAAGTCACCAGATTTTGCTATTGGGACATTACTGATGACTTTTGAAGATTAAATTTCTTCGGATTTGTTAGACCAGAAGCAAAACTGAAGAAGTGAATGAATGGGGGCGGGGGGAAGAGGAAATGAGCACAGAAGGAACCAAGATGCAAAGTCCAAGAGGAAATTGAGTAGAAATGTCTACAGAATACAAGACAGAAAGGAAAGATTTGGCGTGTGTAGGAGGGCTCGGTAGACCAGCAGGTGATGTCTGAAGATAAAAGGATGCCTGAACTAGACTGTAGTCAGAATTCAGTCATCTTCATTGTTTGGGGACTATTGGGAGCTCAGAGTTTGCCTGTGTGTCAGGATGTTTCCCAATTGGTTGGGGGTGGTGGGGAGCGTATATGGCTACTGGCTTAATACTGTCGACTTACAGTTTTCACCCCTGAGCTGTTCTCAGCAAAGCTGATTCTGCATGGCCCACCATCAGCTCTACCCAGGTCAGTCTAGCACAGGTGTCAGCCCTGTGAACTTGACCTACTTGTGTTCTCTTCATAACCCACAACAGACTCTTGCTGAACTGATATACGATTTTTTTTTTTTTTTTGCAGGAAGCTGAAAGGGACTTTAATATAATAATTATTTTCTTTGTAATAGGTCTTTGTTTCTTTTTGCCAAATAAAGTGCTCATCATACAGCTTTTTCTTCCATCTCAGCAAAAACATCTTACTGGATCTTAGTCACAATATAAGGGCTATTTCAGCACTAGATGTTTATTACCTAATGTATTGCAAGGAAATGACCTAGTCTTTCTGAGTAAGAAATACGGCGTATAAAGAAGATAAGCATATGAAGAGAAGCTCAGCATCTTCAGCTATCGAGGACATGCAAATTAAAACCACTAGATCCTACTTCATACCTACTAGGAGGGCTATAATTAAAAAAGGAAAAAAGGAGTTCGCTTCGTGGCTCAGTGGTTAACGAATCCGACTAGGAACCATGAGGCTGCGGGTTCGATCCCTGGCCTTGCTGAGTGGGTTAAGGATCCGGCGTTGCCGTGAGCTGTGGTGTAGGTTGCAGATGCGGCTCGGATCCCGTGTTCCTGTGGCTATGGTGTAGGCCAGCAGCTACAGCTCCTGTTAGACCCCTAGCCTGGGAACCTCCATATGCCGCCGGTGTGGCCCTAGAAAAGGCAAAAGACAAAAAAAAATAATAATAATAAAAATAAAAAAGGAAAAAAGGACTGTTGAGGACATGAAGACACTGGAATACTCACATACTGCTGGTGGAATTGTAGAATTGTGCAGCCTCTGTGGAAAACAGTTTGGCAGCTCCTCAAAAATTTAATCATAGAGTTAGTATATGACCCAGCAATTCCACTCTTAGGTGTATATCCACATGCTACACAAAATCTTTTTCTTTTTCTTTTTTGGCTTTTTAGGGCCACACACACAGCCTATGGAGGTTCCCAGGCTAAGGGTCCAATCCAAGCTGTAGCCACCGGTCTATGTCACAAGCACAGCAAGTTGGGATCTGAGCCGTGTCTGCGACCTACACCACAGCTCACGGCAACGCTGGATCCTTAACCCACTGAGCGAGGCCAGGGATCACACTTGTGTCCTCATGGATGCTAGTCAGACTCATTTCTGATGAGCCATGACAGGAGCTCGATAAAATCTTGTCTATGAATGTTTATAGCACTATATGTTAACAGCCAAAAAGCAGAAACAATTCAGATGTCTGACAACTGAGGAAACATAAACAAAAAACTTTTAAGTAATAAGACATTTTTGTGAAATTAAATAGACTTGCAAAGAGATTTACTGCTTTTTTTTGTCTTGTTGCCTTATCTAGAGCCGCACCCGCGGCATATGGAGGTTCTCAGGCTAGGGGTCTAACAGGAACTGTAGCTGCCGGCCTACACCACAGCCACAGCAACGTGGGATCCGAGCCGCGTCTGCGACCTACACCACAGCTCATGGCAACGCCGGATCCTTAACCCACTGAGCAAGGCCCGGGATCGAACCCACAACCTCATGGTTCCTAGTCGGATTCGTTAACCAATGAGCCACGAGGGGAACTCCAAGAGATTTACTGCTTTTATCTCTCTGAAATTCTCCCTCTTCTTTTACAAAAACGTTAGGATCGGATAGGAGCAGAGAGTGTAATTACCTAGTAAACACACAGAGAGATAATGTTTTAGCAGAATTGGTCTTGGTAGACTATCTAAAGTAATCTTTCTAATTCTAAATTTGGGGACCAACCCGCGTGACCTCAGCTTCCATCTTAAGAAATGAGAATAAGAAGAGTAAATGAAACCCAAAATAAGCAGAAGAAAGAAAATAATGAAGACTGAAGCATAAATCAATGAAACTAAAAAATTTAGAAAGTCAATAGAGAATATCGAAGAACTTTCTAGATAAAATGATGAAAACCTTTTTGATCATAGGTTAGGGGAAAATATTTTAGATATAACACCAAAAGCACAATTGCATCCCCCCAACCCTAGAACTGTACACTTTAAATTGCTGAATTTTATGATATGTGAACCATAAAACTTGCAAAAAAATTTTATATTTTTCAATGTACAGGTATGTGACTTCTTTGATTGAATTTTAATTGTTGTATTACAAATTGAATTATTTTCTTAATTTCATACTTTGTTTACTACTAGTGTAGAGAAAAGTGACTGATTTTTGTATATTTAATTTTTCTCCTGTAACACTGCTGAATTATTTAATTAAATCTAACAGTTTTGGGGGCTTTTTGTGTGGGGTTTTTTAGAGTTTTCTATTTATAAGGTCATATCATGTGAAATAGAGGTAGTTTTACTTCGTCCTTTCCAATTTTATTTATCTTGTGTAATTGCTCTGGCTAGAACCTTCAGTATAATATTGAATAGAAATAGAAAAAGTGAATATTCAAGTCTTTTTCCTGGTCTCAGTGGGAAAGCTTTCAGGATTTCATCAAGTATGATGTTAGTTGTGGCTTTTTCATAGATGAACTTTTTCAGGTGAGAAAGTTCCCTTCCATGCCTAGTTTGCAAAGTTTTGTTTGTTTTTGTTGTTCTATAGCTGTTTGTTTGTTTTTTTACCATGAATTGGTGCTAGATTTTGTCAAATGTGTTTTCTGTTTCTATCAAAAATCTGATCATGTGATTTTCTTTTCTTTCCTTGCACTCCTGGATTAAATTCCACTTGATTATGATTTATAATCCTCTTTATATGTTGCTACATTAATTCTGATAACATTATGTTTAGGTATATAAAAGGAGTCAATTTTAGATAGCATATAATTAAATCTCATTTTAAAATTTATTCTGCAAATCTGTATCTTTTATTTGGAGAAATTAATTCATTTATATTTAATTTAATTATTGATAACATAAAATTTTCATCTACCACTTTCGTATTTTTTTCTGTCCTACATCTTTTTTTATTCCTCTTGTCCTTTTTTACTGCTTTCTTTTGTGTTACTTTATAGTATATCAATTTGATTCCCTTGTCATTTCTTTTACTATATGTTTTGGTTTTTTTTAATTGATTGCTCTGGGGCTTAGCATTAATATTTTATTTTATTTTTTAATTTTTTAATTTTTCTTGTCTTTTTGTCATATGGAGGTTCCCAGGCTGGAGGTCCAATTAGATCTGTAGCCTCCAGCCTACAGCCACAGCAACGCCAGATCTGAGCCGTGTCTGTGACCTATACCACAGCTCACGGCAACGCTGGATCCTTAACCCACTGAGCGAGACCAGGGATCGAACCTGCAACCTCATGGTTCCTAGTCAGATTCGTTTCCACTGCATCACAAGAGGAACTCCTTAGCATTAATATTTTAATTTAAAATAATCATTTTTCTGTCTTTGGTCTTTTTAGGGTCACTCCCACAGCATATGGAGGTTCCCAGGCTGAGGGTCTAATTGGAGCTGCAGCTGCTGGCCTACACCACAGCCATAGCAATGCCACATCTGAGCCGCATTTGCAACGTGTACCACAGCTCACGGCAACTCCAGATCCTTAATCCACTGAGCGAGGTGGTGTACAGCATGTTTCTTTGATACATTTATACATTGTGATATGATTGTCAGTGTAGTGACATATATCATGTCACATTATTATAGTGCAGTATTATCATCTCTGTTCCTTATATTGTGCCTTAGAACTCTACGGATTATTTACTGCTCATTACATATTTACCTTAAACACCATCACTCTTATAATTTCCCCCCATCCCTTGGTAACCAAAATTTTACTCTCTCTTTTTACACATTTAACTATTTTAGATTCCACATATAAGTGATATCATACAGTACTTGTCTTTACCTTTCTGATTTATCTCAGTATCATAATGTGTTTAAGGTCCACCCATGTTGTCAAGATAGTAGCCTCCTTTTTCATGGCTGAATAATATTTCACTGTGTAAGTATACCATATCTTTTTTGTCCATTCGTCTATGGGTAGATATTTGGGTTGTTTGTATACCTTGGCTATTGTGAATAATACTGCAATAAATATGAGAGCGCATGTATCTTATCCAAATCCTGTTTTTTGGAGTTCCTGCTGTGTTGCAGTGGGTTAAGAATCAAAGTGCAGTGCTTGGGTTGCTGTGGAGGTGCAGGATCCACCCCTACCCCAAGACAGTGTGGAAACGGATCCAGCATTGCCAAAGCCTCAGCTCAGATTCAGTCCCTGGCCTGGGAACTTCCATATGCCACAGGTGTAGCCATTAAAAAAAACAAACTTATTTTCATTTATTTTGGGCATATACCCAGAAGTGGGATTGCTGGATCGTATGGTAGTTTTAGTTTTAACTTTTGAGGAAACATTATATTATTTTTTATATTGGTTGGGCCAATTTACATTCCCAACAATACTGTTTATATAAGGGCTCCCTTTCGTCATATCCTCTGCAGCATCTGTTGTTTCTTGTCTTCTGGGCCATCGTGATTTAAACACATATGAGGTGATATCTCACTGCACTTTTGATTTGCATTTCCCTGATGATTAGTGCTGCTGAGCATCTCGTCTTTTTAGGTAGTTATTTGTCATTTTTTTTGTCCTCTTTGGAAAAATACCTGTTTAGTTCTTCTGCCCACTTTTAAATTGAATTGTTTGGGATATTATTATTATTATTATTATTATTATTATTATTATTTGCTTTTGGGGGCTGAACCCTAAAAAGGCATGTGGAAGTTCCCAGGCTAGGGGTCAGATCAGAGCTGCAGCTGCCAGTCTACACCACAGCCATAGCAACGTGGGATCCAAGCCACATTTGTGACTTACACCACAGCTCAGTGCAATGCTGGATCCCCAACCCACTGAGTGAGGCCAGGAACTGAACCTGCATCCTCATGGATACTAGTTGGATTCATTTCTGCTGCACCATAATGGGAAGTCCAAAAATTTAAATAGTGGTATTTTACTTTTAAAGATTTTAATTTTTTCTATTATATTTGATTTACAATGCTCTGTCATTTTCTGCTGTACGGTCTTTTTTGTTATTAAGATGACTGAGTCCTTTGGGGTGATAGAAATATTCTGAACATAGGGAGTTCCCGTCGTGGCTCAGTGGTTAACGAATCCGACTGGGAACCATGAGGTTGCGGGTTCGATCCCTGGCCTTGCTCAGTGGGTTAAGGATCCGGCGTTGCCGTGAGCTGTGGTGTAGGTTGCAGACGCGGCTCGGATCCCGCATTGCTGTGGCTGTGGTGTAGGCCGGCGGCTACAGCTCCTGTTAGACCCCTAGCCTGGGAACCTCCATATGCCGCAGGTGCGGCTCTACATAAAGGCAAAAAGACAAAAAAAAAGAAAGAAAAAAAAAGAAATGATGTTTCAAAATGAAAAAAAAAAAAATTGCTGGGACGGGGCTGGAGGTGGGGGTGAGGTGGCGATAGTATTAAATCCTCAGCACTTCTGACCTGCTGTGCACAGAGGTACAAACGAGCACCCAGGAATGAGAGAACATTCTCAGACAAAGAGCAGCAGTTTCTAGCAGAAACCCAGTGAGTGCTTCGTTCTTGGGACATGCTGGGAAGAGAAATGCGCAGGACACTGATAACATACACTACATACATAGTGCATACATAACATACATGTATAGCTTATTAATTAATTTATTTAGCTTTTTAGGGTCGCACCTGCGGCATATGGAGGTTCCCAGGCTAGGGGTCTAACAGGAGCTGTAGCCGCCGGCCTTCGCCACAGCCACAGCAACGCGGGATCCGTGCCAAGTCTGTGACCTACACCACAGCTCACAGCAATGCCAGATCCCCAACCTACTGGGCGAGGCCTGGGATCAAACCCGTGGCCTCGTGGATTCTAGTCGGATTTGTTTCCGCTGTGCCCCAATGGGAACTCCCTGAATAGCTGTATTTAGATCTTACTCTGTGTTTCCAGTCAAGGTGTCAGTATAGATATAGAGATGAATCCTTTCTGCATGGCTATACTTAAAAGCACTTTCATTTGATTAAAAGCTTAGATGAAACTGACCAATTTTTTTTCAAGAATGACCCTTGAGCTTACTACAAGTCTAAGCGAGGAATTCCTGCCAAAGCAATTTCCATCAAGGCTCTTGTGAAATTAGTTGACATTTTTACTACAAAACTAAAATGACACGATGTCGCAAGCAACATTTTATAATATATTACTCTGATGATATTGTTTCTGGGATCTATCACTGGTAATATCCTTGCTTACAAGAAGCAAAAAGCTAAATGTTGACTGGGTGATAGAGTATTTATGATGCTTCACTGGGGTTAGTTTTCAGACGGAAGTATCTGAGCACCAATGTGTGTTGTCCTTTCTTAAGCCGTATTTTTTTCTTCCCTCCTTTTGTCCTTCTATCCTTCCTTCCTACCTTTTTTTTGGCCACTGGGGTATGTTAGATCACACTCCACCTTGTTGCTCCAGGTCAGCTGCTCAAAGATTCTCCAAATATTCCAAGTGGGACAGCCTCTGAGGACTGGGACTTGGGTTGCTGGAGGAGGTGCGAGAAATGTTGGAACTTTTTTTCTTTTCCTTTTTTTTTTTTGCTTTTTAGGGTCACACCCGTGGCATACATCGGTTTCAGGCCTCCACCACAGTGTACAGCAGCTCCAGATCTGAGCCCCGTCTACAACCTACACTGCAGCTCACGGGCAAAGCCAGATCCTTAACTCGCTGAGGGATCAAACCTGTGTCCTCATGGATACCGGTTGGGTTTGTTACCGCTGAGCCGCGACAGGAACTCCTGTTGGTCCTTTTTCTTGTAACTGAAGAGTTTCTGAATTCGAAGTAGGACACCCGGTGTAACCGAGTGACGAAAATGTTATGGCTTTATCAACTGGCTTGGGAATCCTTTCTAGGGATTATTTTTTTAAAGTGTTTGCGGTATAAGATGGCCTGGATGTCAACCAACACCGTGGCCTCTGAAGAGGAAGAAGCTGTTCTCCAGGAGAAAGAGGAGACCTGGGGACTCCTCGGGCAGCCTGGCAGGAAGAGATCAGGGGACAGAGACGTATGGGACATAAGAGGGAGAGAGGAATCGGTGAGCGAACACTTCAAGGAGAACTCTTCAAATCCATTAATCTTCAGTAGTCTTCTAAATTCATAGATTCTTTGTGAGTGATTTATTTGGTGTTTGTTGTAAAACGTACGTAACACAAAATCAACTTTTTAATAATTTTTACATGTATAATTCAATGACATTATATATATATATATATATATATATATTTTTTTTTTTTTTTTTTTTTTTTTTTTTTTTTTTTTTTTTTTTTTACTATTTGGCTGAGCCCACAGCATGTGGAAGTTCCTGGGCCGGGGATCGAACCCACACCACAGCAGCTGCCCAAGCCACGGCAGTGACAGTGCCAGATCCTCAACCTGCTGTGCTGCCAGCTAAGTATATTATGCAGCCATCCCCACTATCCATCTGCAGAACTTTCCCAGGATCTCAAAGAGAAACCCTGTACCCACTAAGCAATAACTCCCCCTTCCCACAGTCTCTGGTATCCACTACTTGATTCTGAGTGACTTTTGAGTCGTGGTAATGGAAAAAAAGGCAGATGTGTGACTTATGCCTGGGTCCGTGTGATGTGGCATATGGGGAGCTGGGATGCAGGAGACAGAGATGGCCAAGAGGGGGAGAAGCCCCAACCCTGCTTCCGTCTCAGGGGCTCAGGGAAGTTCATGCATCTTACAACCCATGTAATTGGAGGATTTAAGGCAATGTAAGTTACCTTTCAAGCAGGAGAAGGGCTGAAGATAAGCTCAGCAAAGGTACTTGCTAGTTGCTGCAAGGCTAGGATAATTCACTTATTTGTTCAATAAACATTAACTAAACACTTTCTTTGTGCCAGGAAACTGAAATGAATACAGTGTACAAGACGCATTTCCTCACCTTTACTATCTGAGAGGAGGACAGAAAGTAAGAAAATATCCCCCCAACTTTATTAATTATAATTATAATTAATTATACTTGTAATTGACATCAATATGAGTAAAGTCCTCAAAAAGCTTACGATCTACCAGAGACAGGGTTGGGAATATCTCCGAAAACATCAGTGTGTTCCATAAAATCCTTCTGGTACCAGCTAAAATATCCCTGCCTAGGGTGTTCTCTGGTGGTGGCTCAGTGAGTTAAAGATCTGGTGAAGTCACTGATGTGTTTCTCTTTACTGTTGTGCCACGGGTTCAGTCCCTGGCCCAGGAACTTCTGCATACCCAGGGCACAGCCAAAAAAAAAAAAAAAAGGCAAACCATAAAGCAAAAGAAACATTAAAAAATACATCCCTTCTTGGAATTCCTGTTTTGGATCATCAGGTTAAGAGCCCGACTAGTATCCATGAGGACATGGGTTCGATCCCTGGCCTTGTTCAGTGGGTTAAGTATCCAGTATTGCTATGAGCTTTGGAGTAGGTCGCAGACACAGCTCGGAGCCCATGTTGCTGTGGCTGTGGTGTAGGTCGGTGACTACAGCTCCGATTCCACCCCTAGTCTGGAAACTTCCATAGGCTGCAGGTGTGGACCTAAAAACACAAAAGACAAAAAAAAAAAAATCCCTTCTTCTCTGAGACTTCCTGGACTTCCACCTTTGTAACTGGAATCAATCAGTCCTTTATCTGTTTTAGTGCAGTTTGCACCACACTCTAATTTTTGTATGCCTGCATTGGACTTAAATTATTTATATGCATTTGCCACTAGATTGCCAGTTCCTCAAAGGCCATGAGTTTACTCAACTTTGCTTCATTTGTCTATTAAAATTTAATAGACATTGTTGGGAACCTAGTAAGCAGTCCCCCTTGTCAGCTGGGGAAATATTCCAAAACACCCAATAGGTACGTGAAACCATGGAGAGTACCAAACCTTAGATGATATATGATATGAACTGTTTTTTCCTATACATACATACATACCTGTCAGTAGCTTGATATATAAATTAGGCACAGTAGAAATAAGACGGAGGAAATCACAATTGGAAAGCAGTCACTTAAATAAGCCAGTATCACAAATGAACCTTTCCACAGAAAAGAAACTCATGGATTTGGAGGAGTTCCCTTCGTGCCTCAGTTGTTAACGAATCCGACTAAGAACCATGAGGTTGCGGGTTCGATCCCTGGCTTTGCTCAGTGGGTTAAGGATCTGGCTTTGCCGTGAGCT
>PVHT021183661.1:551189-603882 GCA_004024745.2 Catagonus wagneri
GTGGGGTGGACTGGGAATCTGGGGTTAATAGATGCAAACTGTAGCCTTTGGAATGGATAAGCAATGAGATCCTGCTGTATAGCACTGGGAACTATGTCTAATCCCTTGTGATGGAGCGTGATGGAGGATAATGTGAGTATGTGTGTGTGTGTGTATATATATGAATATGATGGGTCACGTTGCTGTATAGTAGAAAATTGACAGAACACTGTAAACCAGGTATAATGGAAAAAATAAAAATCATTAAAAAATTAGGCACAGTAGATTAACAATAGCTAAATAAAATGGAATAACTTTAATTTGAGTAAAATCATTTTAATAAAAATAAAAGTAAATGATTTTTTCAATAATTTTAATTGTGTTCATATACTGTAATAAAAGTTATGTGAACGCCATCTCTCTCTCTCTCAAAATATCTTGTACAAACTTAGTGCCTTTTCCGTCTTAACTGAGGACACCCTGTGGCCATAACTTTTGCAGTTTGAGGTGGGACAGCAGAACTAGCAGAAATTTCTTTCTTTGCAATTAGAAATATTAGAAAATTGATTTATAAATATTAATATTAGAAATATTAGAAAAATGATTAGAATATTTATTCATACCTCAGCTCTTAGCAACCTTAGCATGTGATTTCTTTTTCTTTCTTTCTTAGGTTGTGCACTTTCATCTTTTCACTTAAAGGAAGCACTTTATGTCTTCCCTTTGGCCCGTCTGATTGGCAGTCTCACCATTCTTCAGGGCCATTCCTTTTTTTTTTTTTTTTTTTTTTGCCTTTTGTCATTTTAGGGCCGCACCCGTGGCATATGGAGGTTCCCAGGCTGGGGGTCTAACAGGAGCTGTAGCTGCCGGCCTTTGCCACAGCCACAGCAACGCGGGACCTGAGACGCATCTGCAACCTACACCACAGCTCACGGCAACACCAGATCCTTAACCCACTGAGTGAGGCCAGGGATCGAACCCGCAACCTCATGGTTCCTAGTCGAATTCGTTAACCACTGAGCCATGACGGGAACTCCTCTTTGGGGCTATTCATAAGTGAAATAAGGGTTACTTGGAAACCAGCACCGTGATGCCAGAGCAGTTGATTTGAGAACCAAGAGGGCTGCTAAGTGACTGGCAGATGGGACGTGCTGGACAAAGGGATGAGCTGGACCGAGCGGATAGCAAGAGATTCATCATGCTACTCACAACGGCACACGATTTAAAACTTAGCAATTTTTTATTTCTGAAATTTTCAATTTAATATTTTTGGGACTGCAGTTGACCTGGGGTAAATCTAAACCACAGGTAATTGACTGAACGAGGTCCATTTGCCTGACCAGCAGCGAGCCAGATGCTGAGATGCCAAGGTCTGCAGCGGAGAAAATAGTGGGCGAAATTTCTTCAGTTATTTGAATTACTGCAATAAGTCCAGAGTATATTTAATGTCATGTAGTTGATGAATGCAAATATTACAGTTGCTGCATAGGGATAGGATTTTTTTTTCTGATTAAAAAAACATATTAATGGAGTGCCCAGTGTGGCTCAGCTGTAACTAACCTGAGGATGTGGTTTCGATCCCTGGCCTCGCTCAGTGGGTTAAGGATCCAGCATTGCCATGAGCTGTGGTGTAGGTCACAGATGCGGCTTGGATCCTGAGTTGCTGTGGCGGTGGCATAGCCGGTGGCTATAGCTCTGATTTGACCCCTAGCCTGGGGACTTCCATGTGCTACAGGTACAGCCCTAAAAAAAAAAAAAAAAGACAGAGTTTTTTATCTCGGATGATGCAAATAGTGTTGTTGGTGGCCCCTGACCTACACACTTAAAAAATGATTAAAATGGTAAATTTCATGTTATGTATATTTTACCACAATAAAATCTTTTTAAAAAATGAAATACTTTTTAGATAATTGGCATTTATTTTTTTACACAACTGCAGGATGTATTGACGTCATAGAGATTTCAATTATATGACACAGTGTGTATCAATGCATAATTTTCTGGCATGCTTTAGATAATTAACTCCCACTGGTTCACTGCAGAATGTGAGCAAATGGCTTATGAAGAGGGTTAATTTCATTTTTTTAAAATTTATTTTTTGTCTTTTTGTCTTTTTAGGGCCGCACCTGCAGCATACGGAAGCTTCCAGGCTAGGGATCTAATCGGAGCTGCAGCTGCTGGCCTACACTACAACCACAGCAATGCCAGATCTGAGCCGCGTCTGCGACCTACACCATAGGTCACGGCAATGCTGGATCCCCAACCCACTGATGGAGGCCAGGCATCGAATTGGCAACCCCATGGTTCCTAGTTGGATTTGTTTCCACTGTGCCACAATGGGAACTCCAATTTCATTTTTTAAAGCTACTCATTGATTACCAGACTTCACACACCTTATCTCATTTACCGCTGATACAATCACGAGGCAATCACTAGATCCATTTTTAAATGTTTTTTTGATTGTGGCTAGGTTGTTTTCAGTAAATCAGCATTGTCAGGTTTGCCATTATAAATTGAAGTGCAGAGCTACTGACTCTTTTTTTTTTTGTCTTATTAGGGCTGCACCCCTGGCATATGGAGGTTCCCAGGCTAGGTGTCTAATTGGAGCTGTAGCTGCCGGCTTACGCCACAGCCACAGCGACTCACAATCTGAGCCACATCTGTGACCTACACTGCAGGTTGCAGCAATGCTGGATCCTTAACCCGCTGAGCGAGGCTAGGGATCAAACCCGCATCCTCATGGATGCTAGTCGGGTTCATTTCCGCTGAGCCACAATGCGAACTCCAGGATGTTATTTTCAAGAAATAATTTTTCTTACTTTTGCATGTGCACACTGGAAAATATGAGTAGTTATACTAACTTATTTGTAATATTCATTCACCTAAAATTAATGACTTTATCATCATCATTATTATTATTGTTATTATTATTATTATTCAGGGCTGCACCCAGGGGCATATGGAAGTTCCTGGACTAGGGGTCCAATTGGAGCTGAGGTGCCGGCCTACACCACAGCCACAGCAATGCCAGATCTGTGACCTACACCACAGCTCACGGCAACATCCAGGTGGTACACAGTCCTCTTTTTTAAAAAAAAAAAAAAAATTTATTTTTGTCTTTTTAGGTCAACACCCGCGGCCTATGGAAGTTCCAGGCTAGGGGTCTAACAGGAGCTGTAGCTGCCGGCCTTCGCCACAGCCACAGAAACGCGGGATCTGAGCCGCATCTGCGACCTACACCACAGGTCAAGGCAACGCGGGATCCTTAACCCTCTGAGCAAGGCCAGGGCTCGAACCCCGCAACCTCATGGTTCCTAGTCGGATTCGTTAGCCACTTAGCCACAACGAGAACTCCTGATTTTTTTTTTTTTTTAACTAAGCTGAACAAGCTACAAATTCAATAACAGAGGATGGTTCAAGAAGTTACAGTGCTCTCATGTAACTGAATACAAAGTCACTTAGATCGCTAAGAATATTTACTACGTAATACGTGTTCATGATTTATGGCTAAATGGAATACCCACATCTCACTGAAAAAGATGTACTTTCTGCATTTTTAGTGTCACTTGCAAGCCATCTCCCCCTTCTCTGAGAGCTGTTCTTCACATCATAAAGCTTCCGGTCCACCTTTTCACTGATTGAAATGGAGGCCAGAAACCGTGGGTTCTCAGAGAGTTCTAATGACCAGTTTCAGGTTCTAATCCTGATCTTGGAGTTCATTTGATGCCCCTGTTTGCTTTTAATAATTCTTTGTATTCTAAACTGGTCTGACAGGTTTACTCTTTTTTGCAACCACCTATTTGAAACCTGGAGAGCTATTTCTAAGAAAATTAGCAGTACCATTATTATGAGCTATTTGGGCATTTGTGTTAGTAGACAGGCAACAGATGTTAAAAGTTGTTTCCTCATTCTCTTAACTTGATGAAACTCTTATGGGCAAGGTTTTTAGCAAATATTTTGGGGAAGGCTCTTTTGGATGAAAAACATATCTGGTCTGGTCTGTATAGCTATTTTCCTGTTGTTAGGAGCCTAAAAATCCCATGGAAATATTACAGGAAACCATTGCAAGAGGATTTCTGGAACTCAAGTTTGAGTCTGTTGCCAAATAGAACATCGAGAAGATTATTTTGGAGAATTTTATGATAAAATGTCTTTGTTAGTCTCAAAAAAGTGATAAGGCATTTTTATCCCATTTCATCTACATCTATTTGCAAAGCGGTTTTATCTGCACTTTTGAGTTGTGAAGAAGACAAATTACTTAAAAGGATTTATGTTACACTCAGCTGGCCAGACTAACTATAAGAGTTTGTAGCAATCAAGCAGCTTCAAACACTCTTGTTGATATGTTTTCAAAGTGAAAAAAATCTTGTTTTACTCAGACTTTACCTTGAAATTTGAAAATACATTTTAAAAAGAGGGTTTGGGGTATGCGTCTTTATGGGAAGAGGCCTTGATTTTTAACAATTGGAAAGATTACTGTAATAGCATATAGTCTGTGTATCCCTAGATGGGTTTTAGTATTCTGGGATGTTGACTATGTCTATGACAAAACAAAGACGTCGGGAATATGATCCACACACACTTCAGACAGCTTCCTAGTCCCATGGAAATTGAGCCAAACAAACAGATCTTGCAGGACCTCAGCTCTGCTCCTGGAATCACCCTCTGCCCACTTCACACATTCCTGGCATGTTTTTCATTCTCTTGTGGCAGAGAGCAAGTGCAGTTGCCAGGTTACTGTTGATGAAGAATAATTTTTAGAAGCACAAAGTCAGTGTCCTGCTTCTGAATGATTCATCTTGCCCTCTGGGACATGTTACACAGTAACTATTGGTTGATGCTTAATCTGTTGCATCTTGCTCAACTCTTAATTTGAGAGTCCAAGATGGATATATCGATGGATATATCGCTTTTTTCCTTTTCACTATTTTTCAAGTATAAGAGATGGATGGACTACATTTCCCTTCCAATGGATTCAGAAGTAAAAGGTACAGTCATCTGGCATAAAACGGCAAAAACAAGATGAATGCTTACTAAATTAAGTAAAATAAGAGATGAACTTTTAACCATCCACACCAACTATTTTTTATTTAAATATAAATTGACCATCCGCACCAACTATTTATTTCAATATCAATTTGGTTCTTATAGTCTCTAAAACCTGAAAATTTTGGAATATGAGAAACTGGTCTCAGAAGTGGGGGGGGGGTCCCATTTTTCAGCCACTTCGTTTTCTTCATAGGCAGTTTTCAGCGTCAACTTTATTTATTTATTCGCTTTTTAGGGCTGCACCCTCCCAGGTTCCCAGGCTAGGGGTCCAATCAGAGCTACAGCTGCCGGCCTGCGCCATAGCCACAGCAACGCAGGATCCGAGCCACGTCTGCGACCTACACCAGAGCTCACCACAAAGTCAGATCCTTAACCAACGGAGCGAGGTCAGGGGTGGAACCCGCAAGCTCATGGTTCCTACTCTGATTCGTTTCCTCTGCGCCACAACGGGAACTCCTCAGAGCCAACTTTAATAGGATTTTTATCAAGTTATGCGACCTTGGGCAAATCTCCAGTTTCCTCACCTGTAAAGTGGGAATTAGCAATATCTACTTCACCGAATTGCTGACAGCAGAAAAATGTAAGCAAAGCATCCATCTATATTACTGTACGGATATACGCTATTATTATAGTAGATATATGCTATTATTATAATAGGCTTCCAGGAAATGGTAGTGCCTACTGCTTCGTTTGTTGAAAAGATACTTTTCACTCTGTTCAAAGTTTAAAAGACACAAAAAGTTATACGTTGTACCTTTTGAAATCTTTTCCACTCTGTTTCCTAGCCACATAATTCCCCTCCCTGGGATCAACTTACGTTACAGTTCTTGTGCCTCTTGCTAGAGATATTTTGTACATATAAAAGCAAAAATGTATATTTATTTTTCTCCATTTTTTTTTTTGCCACGCCCCTGGCATCTGAAAGTTCCTGAGCCAGGAACTTAACCGGTGCCATAGCAGCGACCCAACCAAGCCACGGCAGTGACAACGTGGGATCCTTAACCCTCTGTGCCACAGAACTCCTTACCATCTTTTTTTTTTTTAATGTGAAGAGAAGCATACTATTCGGTTTTTAAAAATCACTTAAAAACGTATCTCCGAAGTTGTTCATACAAGTTAAATTTGTTTTTAAACAGTTGTGGCATAGCTGTGTGTGTGTATTTGAGAAAGGGGGGGAGAGGGAGAGAGAAAGAGAGAGAGAGAGAGAGAGAGAGAGAGAGAGGGAGAGGGAGAGAGGGAGCGGTTCTGCCATTACGCAGGCGTGTTCTAATTACCAACCCTAACACTTAACTACTGGATGTCCATTCACTTATTCAACAAATATTTACTGAAGGCCTGCCATGTGTCAGGCTGGGCCCTGGCAAGACAGCAAAAAAACAAGGCACAGTCACTTCTTCCACATTTCTGGTGAACGTGAGGCTGCGCGTGCCACATGCCCATCATCTAGCGTGCGGGGCTTCCGAGCCCCACGCTGGCCCTCGGTGGGTGACAGTCAGAGCTGGATTCGCCGGGTCGTTCGGGGTCCTTCTAGTGCGAGTGGGGGTCCTAGAGGCAGGGGCTGGCCGACAGCCAGGAACGACCGGAACCCTCCGGGCACTCCCAGCTCCACGCCCCCCCAGGTTCGGGGACGAAGGTGCGCCCCGGACCGGGTGAGGAACCACAGCGCGAGGGCGGGGAGTCCTCGGGATCTTTGGGGCGTCCGTCCCAGGGGTGAGAATGGACACACACGCCTGCGTTCGTGTCCCCTCTGAGCGGCGGCAGCACTCGGGGACCTCGGAGACGTCTTCCTTAACTACCCCATTTTACACAGTTGGGAAACCGAGGTCCGAGAAGCCGAAAGGCTGGGACTGATGACCGTCTCAGCCTCGGAGGGAGTCGAGGGCGCGGAGAGGGTCAGTTCACAGCGAGGCCAACAGCTGGGCAGACGCGAGCCATTCAGAAAGTCGGCACCTCTGGGTGTCTACTAGAAGTCGCAGGAGGAAGGCCTCGATGCCCGAGGAGCTGGTGGCGGGAGCCGGGGGCGGGGCGGAATGCCTGGGCCCCAGCCCTTTAAATTCCCAGCCGCGCGGGAACCGCGGACCAACAGCCACAGGCGGGTGGGGCCGGGGGACGCGCGCCCCTGCGGGCCAACGACCGCCCCTGGCCCCGCCCCCGCCGACACCTCTCCAATCGACAACTCTCCTGACGCCCGTCCCCGCCCATTGCCCCCGCTCCTCCCACCCCGACGACCCGCTCTGAGGACTGGCGGGGCGGGGCCCCGGCGGGTGTGTCCTGGCGAGTTCGGACGTCGCGCGCTCCCGCGGAGCTTCGAACGCTTGTTGGCTCTTTCGGCAGAAAAAAAATACAAGAGCGGCGACCAATGGCGTGGCAGAAAGGACCCGCGCGCAGATCCGGCTCCACCCCCCCGCTGGCTAGAAAGGGGCCCAGGCCCGGCCATTGGCTCGAGGGACCTGTCACTCTCCGCCGCGGCCAGCGGGCAGAGGCCTCGCGGTGATTGGCTCCGCCCAGGCGCGAAATGTAACGCGGGAAAAACTGGAGCAGGGACCCCAGCGGCAGGTTGTTATTTTCCGGGGCTCGGCGCCGCGCGTCCTGCTTTCCTGTCATCGCAAGGCGAGCCGCCAGCTGTTACCCGCTGCTGCAGCCTGCGTTGGGGGTACGAAGAGCGGAGGACCGGCCTGACCCAGGGTTGGGGTCCGGCTCTGGCCGCCTGGTGCCAGCCAAGCCGTTCCGCTCCTTCGTTGGCCGCGGCGCAGGAAGGTTCCAGGAAACGTCCGCCTGCCATGAGCCGGCGGGACTGAGAGCCGGGACTCTGAGCAGCGCGGGCGAGCGGAGCCAAGGACCAGACCCGGGCTCAGGGAGTGTGGCCCACGGCCGCTGGAGCTGCTGATCCAGGTCGGGCAATGATCCGGGGTGTGGAGGCGCCAATGGCGGACAACCCGCCGCAGCCGCCGCCCGTCATCTTCTGCCAGGACTCCCCGAAGCGGGTGCTGGTGTCGGTCATTAGGACGACCCCGATCAAGCCCACATGCGGCGGCGGAGGGGAGCCGGAGCCGCCGCCACCTCTCATCCCTACCAGCCCCGGCTTCAGCGACTTCATGGTGTACCCGTGGCGCTGGGGTGAGAACGCGCACAACGTGACGCTCAGCCCCGGGGCCGCCGGGGGCGCCGCCTCGGCGACCCTGCCCGCTGCCGCCGAGCACCCGGGGCTTCGGGGCCGGGGCGCGCCCCTGCCCACCCCCTCGGCCGCCGCCGCCTCGGGAGGTGAGGACGAGGAGGAAGCGAGCAGCCCGGACAGCGGCCACCTCAAGGTAGGCGGTACGGGCTGGCGGGGCGCGGGGCGGCGGGGGCCCGTTAACGGCGCGACCAGAAAGCCGGCAGCGCCCGCGGACTCGGCAGGCGGGGCGGGGCTGAGTTTAAAACGCGAGGTTGCTCCGGCGGGGGTGGGGGCGGGGCGGGTGACAGGGCGCTGACGTCACTGCCGCGCGCCAAAAAGTTGCCCCCGGAGGCGGAGCTTCAGTCACATGATACCGGCCAGAGGGGGTGGGGAGGCACAGCAGACCCGAGGCCGCTGGGCCGCAGGTGCCGCGGGCGGGCGCGAGGTTCTGCCAGTAGTTCGGCAGGCCTCGGGGTCCACTCTGGCGGGAGTGGGAGAGAAGGGCCGCGGACCTTGAACAGTTCCTCTGGGTGCGGCGAGGGACAGGTTGCCCAGTTTCTGTTTCATCACCACAGATAACCCGACCCTGCTAAAGATGCTTTGCTGAGATGGCCGAAGAACAGGAAGGGGCTTAGGAGGCCTCGCTGTCTTTCGTGCATCCAGCGTACCGCTTTGCTAGGTCCTGAGAGCAGGCAGTGGAATGGGACGCTGTTGTCACCGACCTGGAATTGCTCGAAATGTCAGACTGTTTTAGACCTGGGAAGGATGTGACTACCTCGTTCAAAACCTACAGTTTAGGAATCGGGCAGCTGAGGCTTAGAGGGTTTGGTGAAGGGAGCTCCCCCAGGTACACAGCTGGGTAGCGGGAGTGCTGGGATCATAGTAGAGTTTTTGTGGCCCCTAGACTGGAAGCGTGTTTTGGGGGAGCCTCTCTGCTGACATATACTTACGTCTATATGCTCTAAGTTCCAGGAGTGCCGGGTTCGTTTCTCTCTGGTAGACTTATTCGACTTTAATACCTTACGCTCTGTAAATGCTCAATAAATGTGCTCACTTAAGTATTTGTGTAATGAATGGTGCTAATATAAGGTCAGTATTCAGGTTCAGATTGTTAAGTGGCTGTATGAGAAGCAGTTTGCTAAAGGTAAAAACAAGCAAGTCATCTTGGAATGAGTGCATGTATATTGGCGAGTATTGTATACATTGAAACAAGAGCAAAGATGTTGAAACTCCGTTTGGAGCCCAGAGGAAATTGAGATACTTTGTTATTGAGGAAATAGAAAGTTGTAAAACCATATGCCTGACATACTTCAACTCTGAAACTGCACTTCAGTATAGACTTGAAAAAAACAAGCATTAGAGGTATTCATAATAGTGCTGAGTGAGTTTGTGAACACTGTGCCTTCTCTAGGCAGTCCTTGGTGAGGTGGCTGAGTATCCTAGATTTTTTTTGTGTGTTAACGTATTTACATATTTAGTACTTAAGAAACGCAACATAGTTGAGATAATCTAAATAATCTAAAATAAATACATGTGCAGGAGTTCCCTTCGTGGCTCAGTGGATAACGAATCCGACTAAGAACCATGAGGTTGCGGGTTCGATCCCTGGCCTTGCTCAGTGGGTTAAGGATCCGGCGTTGCCGTGAGCTGTGGTGAAGGTTGCAGACGCGGCTCGGATCCCGCGTTGCTGTGGCTGTGGCGAAGGCCGGTGGCTACAGCTCCTGTTAGACCCCTAGCCTGGGAACCTCCATATGCCGTGGGTGCAGCCCTACATAAAGGCAAAAAGACAAAAAAAAAAAAAAAAAGATAAATAAATACATGTGCAAATGCTTGTGGAAGATTTTGCATCTATTATTTCATCCTTAATAACTGAATCTAATTTTGGATTATCCAAGAAGATTAATGTTTTCATAGATAAGTTGATTCTATAGGTGTGTTTGTTTTTGTTTTTGGCCTGAAACAGGCTTATCCTCATACAAATCTTTCATATAAGTTGCTTAATAATACATGGGTTTGAATTTTACTTCCACTTTGCCTCTTTTTAGAGGTAAGCCATACCGCAGATTACAAAGAACATGTAAAAATGAAAAGATTTTTATTTATTTATTTTGTCTTTTTGCCTTTTCTAGGGCCGCCCCCGTGGCATAGGGAGGTTCCCAGGCTAGGGGTCTAATCGGAGCTGTAGCCACTAGCCTACGCCACAGCCACAGCAACACGGGATCTGAGCCATGTCTGCAACCTACACCACAGCTTATGGCAACGCCAGATCCTTAACCCACTGACCAAGGCCAGGGATCGAACCCGCAACCTCATGGTTCCTAGTCGGATTCGTTAACCACTGAGCCATGATGGGAACGCCCATGAAAAGGCTTTTATATATTTCACTTTTTTCCCTCCTCACAGCCTTTCACACTGTTAACTGTTTCATGTTATTAGACTAAATGATTTTGACTTGCCCTTTTATCAATGAAGCAGTCCAAATACAGCTCCAAAAAGGCATTCATTTAGCTTCAACTTGAGGGGGATTTAAGGAAGTTACCTAGTTTGATTTGTGATCCTTACATTCCAGACCGCAGATAGGGAGTTCCAGCCTCCTTTACTTTGTTTTGCTTCTCTAAAGTACTTGCAGTTCTCCATCTCCATTCACATCAATCATTGCTGATTGAATCTGCTCACGTTTTAGGAAGACAGGAGACACATTTGTAAAATAGATGCTGCCAGTAACATGCTTCTCTTAACCCCCTTTTCACTACCTTCTCTAACTTGGGTTAGAGGCAGTAGCTGTGGGTTTGGGAACAACCTTTTCTTCATTTGTATTCTATTTGTTCTCACCGCTCTCAAAGGAGGTGTTAACATTTGAGTCCTGCACGGTTGGTGTCAGCTTTCCCTTCCTTTCTTGTTGTTCCCGCCCTACCTGTGGCAAGAATATCTGTCATCAACCAACTTGTTTTGGCCCCCTCATCAAAAAGATTGTTTAGTACTATTGGGGTGTAATTCTATATCAGCATTACCTCTTCCCTATGTTGTAGAATTCTGGAAGGGAAGGGAGCAGGTCTGTTTTCCCTCTGCCATGACGTATTCCAAGCCACCACACCTCGTGCCCTTGTGCCCTCTACTCAGGCTGCATATATGAGGTTACATCTCCACTCTGGAACCGGTGTGGTTTGGCTTCTCTGCAAATCCTCTGGTACCAGTCACCCTTCAGGACCTGCCAGCTGCCTGTCCCTTTTCCCCTTTCTATGACTGAACATTTTAGGTATCCAGGCTGCACCTAGCCTTAAAAATAGCTGATTAGTACAGGGCAGTTTTTGATCGCCACCATGTTTAAACATAGCATCATGTTAACATGTTTATGAACATAGTATAGCGGCCATCATTTATTTATTTATTTGCAGAGCAAACTGCCGGGCTCTGTGTTGAGGGTTCTGAATGCTTTTAATTTACCTTGTTTCCCTGATGAAAAAGAATGAATTAGAGCCCCCGTGGTTCAGCTTAGTAGGCATCACGTGCTAAGTGGCAAAACTGATTGGGACCTTTAGAGCCCTTGCTCTTAATCCACATATACATAATTGCTTCTGCATATATCATGTGTGAGTTGACTTTAGGGGTTTATTATTTTTTTAATATTATGAAGATGCAAGTAGACTTATGAAACAGACACATAACCACCTATATCTCAATTCAGATGCTTTATGGGAGTACACACAATACAGTAGACAGATGCAAATTAAGACTTGGAAAGTTGTGCAGATAGGTCAAGGGTGGGGAACAGAGTTAGGAAACAGATATGTGGGCTATAGGAAATTAGGATCTAAACCTGAATTCAAAACAGGAAATAAGATTATCTAACTATCATTTATTTATTTATTGGTCAGTGTGCCTCCCTATGATATCTATTTTTCTTTTCCCTTTAGGTTGTGTTTGTACACTTTATTTGAATTTTATTGCATAAAAAATGTGTCAAGGACTCTTTTTTTTTAGTAGTCACGTGAATATTAAGTTTCAATATAACTTTTTCTAAAGCCTGGGTTAGTGTGTACATTATTCTAAGTGGCTTGAGAAACAACCCAAATTTTATTAAATAACTTTTTAAAGTTAGTTATTGACACTGAAAAACATTTATCAGGGAATGTTTTAGAGAACACTTTGAAAATCACTAACCTGTCTTCTGGAGGTGCTGAGATTGTTGTAAACATTAAATTTGCTATAGAATGCAAATATTTTTGATAACTTTAATCATTTCACTTCTTTCTGGTAGCTAATTTTGCAGCAGTTGCCACGTAATAGCAATAGGAGGTCGTAGAATTTCTTTTTAGGTTTGCTTTTTTATTGGCTGAAAGGTGTTCTCTACTCATCTGTTTAGGGTATTAGATGATGCTCTGCTTAATTTTCTTAGTTGAAAGAATGCACTTAGTGAATGAAGCCTTATCTGCGTATGGTTGTATTATATTGTATTTTTCAGCTCTTTCTCATTTGGAAAATGTAAATGTGTGGTTTGTACTGGAAACAAGATCTTAGAGTTACTGGGAAGCAGTCAAATAGTTAAAAAAAGTTTTTTTTAATATTTTCCCCCCACTATTAAGCATGCTCGTTAATGCTTTTTTAACCAGAAACAGAAAATAGTAATGGATGCTGTTAAAATTTTGATACTAGATAATCAGTTATTTCAAATTGTAATAGAATCAACAGTATATTTTTATGTATTTAAAAAGATTAGGAAAACAATCCTTTCATGAAAGAGGAGTTGTATCACTAAAGTTTTTAATTAACCTTATTTCAAGTTTCATCTCTTTCTTCACAGAATCCATAACCTGTTTTGTATGGATCATAGATACCGTGTTCATTTTGTTTTCAACAAAATTTAAAATTCGTGATGAAATCATAACCAGCAACATTTTATACAGTTACTGTGGAGAACTTAGGAGGTCTTTATCCCATCAGCAAATATTTACTAACAGTGTACCTGAGTCAGTTAGCTTAGTCTAAAGCATGCTGCAGAATGCAACCTCAAAATCCCAATCAGCAAGGCTCGTGTCATACATCCCCTGAGGGTTAACAGCAGGTGTGCTCTCTTTCTTTTTTTTGCCTTTTTGCTTTATCTAGGGCCGCACCCGTGGCATGTGGAGGTTCCCAGGCTAGGGGTCTAACAGGAGCTGTAACTGCCGGCCTTCGCACAGCCACAGCAACGCGGGATCCGAGCCGCGTCTGCGACCTACACCACAGCTCACGGCAACGCCGGATCCTTAACCTGCTGAACAAGGCCAGGGATCGAACCCACAACCTCATGGTTATTAGTCGGATTCGTTAACCACTGCGCCACGACGGGAACAGCAGGTGCGCCCTTCATCCTATTCATCCTGAGACCCAGAAGCAACATCCTTTCTACCTGGGACCTGTGGTTCTCAAGGCAGAGAGGAAAGAGACGATAGCGCCTCATGATAGCTTTTGAAGCTTTTGTTCAGAAGTCACACATGCAATTTCCACTCACATTTTATTGACTAAAGCAAGTTCTATGGCCAGGTTGACCTCACGGGGCCCTCCTTGAGGAAGGGACAGTGAGTATTTTCACAATAATATAATCTGCTGCAGTGTTTTCCCGCATTCTTTTTTCTTTTGTGACAAAGAAACATGTAACATAAAATTTGCCATCTTGACCATTGTTGAGTATTAACTATACGAACGTTGTTGTATAATAGAGCTCCAGAATTGTCTTGAGCCCCCCTTTTCTCCCACTCTATGGCCCCTGACAACCGTCATTCTGCGTTCTGTTTCTAAGAGTTTCATAAGTAGAATCATGCAGTGTGGTATTTGTCTTTTTGTGATTGCCTTATTTCACTTAGGATAATGTCCTTAAAGTTCATCCATATTACAGCATATGGAAGAACTACCTTCTTTTTTAATGGTGAATCCTATCACATTTTTTTAATTCATGCATCTATCTCTTTCTTTTTTTTTTTTTTTTTAGGGCTGCACTTGAGGCATATGGAAGTTCCCAAGCTAGGGGTCAAATTGGAGCTGTAGCTGCTGGCCTATGCCACAGTCACAGCAATGCCAGATCCGAGCCACGTCTGCAACACCCGATGTTTAACCTACTGAGCGAGGCCAGGGGTCGAACCCGCGTTCTCATGGATACTAGTCAAGTTTGTTCCCTCTGAGCCATGACGGGAACTCCCTATTCATGCATCTGTCAGTGGATGTTTAAGTTGCTTCTACCTCTTGGCTATTGGGGAAATAGATGTTAATATCTAAGATTAAAAATTTTTTTTCACTTTTTTTTTGGGGGGGGGCATGCCCATGGCAAATGGAAATTTCCTGTGCCAAGGATTGAACCCATGCCATAACAGTGACAATGCCAGATCCTTAACCCACTGAGTCACCAGGAAACTCCAGAATCTAAGAATTTTTAAAACTGACTTATCCTATAAGATAACTTATCCATGTTGAAATTGAGCTTTTCTTTCAAGGTGCAAATTGATCGAAGGGAATTTTGCTGACGCTTATTATCAAGGTTTCAGGCTGATGTTTTTTAAGCTTTGGGAAGGCTTTACATTTTTGTAATGAGAGCTGTAAAAACATCTTTAGTTTGGAAGTAGTTGTACATGATCCTTTTGTGATTTTTTTTTCCACGTGATACTTTTATGATTTTTTTTTCCATATAACTTGTATGTGTAACAATTTAATTTACCCGGGAAGAAAGTTTTTTTTCCAAGTAAATGCTTATTTTAGACATATAGAAATGTTAAAAGACAGTACAGAGAATTCCCACAAACCACATGGCTAGTTTCCCCCATTGCTAACATCTCACACTAAGGTGGGATGTTGGCAGTGGGGGATGTTAGTATGCCTTGTTACAGTGAACCAAACTGATGCATTATTATCAACTAAAGTCCATAGTATGTTTAGATTTATTTTTTAAAAATTTAGCTGAAATTCACATAGCATAAAGTTAACCATCTTTAAGATATTACATTTATTAATTCACACTGTTGTGAAATCACCACCTGTATCAAGTTCCAAAACATTTCCATCACCCCAAAAGAAAGTCCTGTATTCATTAAGTAGTTACTCTGTTTCCCTTGTACAGGCAGTCTCTGAAAACCACCATTCTGTTTTCTGTCTTTACGGATTTACGCATTCTGGACATTTCATTACATAGAGGCATAATATAATATGCGGCTTTTTGTGTCTGGCTTCTACTTAGTATACTGGTTTTGAAGTTTATCCACCTCGTAGCATATATCATTTCTGTGGCTGAATAAATTCCGTTGTGTATGTATTACGTTGTGAATGTATATGCACATAAGCATATGACATATCACACTGCTAGACTTTTCTACGGTGATTAAACCGCTTTATAGTCCTACCAGCAATGAATGAAGGCTGCCAAAAAAAACCCTTTTATTTCCTACTTATTTTCCTTTTTTCCTTTTTTTATTTTTACAGTAACCTAGTTGGTGTCAAGTGGTATCTCTCTCCCTCTCTTTAAGTTCCCTCCCCCCATCCCTTAGAGCTTTACTGAGATATAATTGATCTCATTGTGGTTTTTAATTTGCATTTCCCTGATGACTAATGCTGTTGAGCATCTTTTTATGGGCTTGCTGGCCATTTGTATAACTTCTTTGAGAAATGTCTGTTCAAGTCCTTTACCCATTTTTAAACTGGGTTATCTTTTTATTATTGTTGTAAAAGTTTTTTTTTTTTAATATATTCCGGATATTAGAACCTTCTCTTCAGTTTGCAAATACTAGATCCTGTTCTGTTGTTTCTTGATAATGTCCTCTGACACTCAAATGTTTTTAAATTTAACTGTACTTTATCGATTCTTTTGTTGCTTATGCTGTTAGTGCCATATCTAAGAATCTATCACCAAATCGAAGGTCATGAAGATTTATTCCTATTTTCTTTTAAGAGTTTTAAAGTTTCAGCTCTGCCATTTTGGTATATGATGCATGTTGAGTTAATTTTTTGTGTATTGTGAAGTCTAGGTCCATCTTCATTCTTTTGCATGTAGGAATCTAGTTATTTCAAAACTGTTTGTCGATGAGCTATTCTTTCCCCACTGAGTATTCTTGGCACCCTTGTTGAAAATCAGTTGACCATAGAATAAGATTTCTTTTTTTCTTGACTCTGAATTTTGTTTCATTGTCCTGTATGGCTTTCCTTATGCCAGTACCAGATTGTCTTAATTGCCATTGCTTCATAGGGAACTGTGAGTCCTCCTCCTTTGTTCTTTTAAAATATTGTTTTACCTACACAGAGCCTCTTATAGTTCCAAGAGTGTAGGATTTTTTTTTCATTTTTGCAAAAAAGGCCTTTGGAATTTTAATAGGGATTGTACTGAATATGTAAATCTTTGGGTAGCCCTCGTATCTTTTTTTTTTTTTTTTTGGTCTTTTTAGGGCCAGCTCTGCAGCATATGGAGGTTCATTCCCAGGCTAGGGGTCTAATTGAGCTGTAGCCGCTTGCCTACGCCACAGCTACAGCAACGCGGGATCCGAGCCGCGTCTGCGACCTACACCACAGCTCACAGCAATGCCGGATCCTTAACCCACTGAGCGAGGCTAGGGATCGAACCTGCAACCTCATGGTTCCTAGTCAAATTCGTTTCCACTGCGCCACGATGGGAACTCCAGCCCTCATATCTTACCAGTCCAAGAAAGTATTCCATAAGTTTTGATATATTGTGTTTTTATTTTCATTTGTGTCAAGGTATTTTCTAACTTCCTGTGTTATTTCTTCTTTAACCCACTGGTTGTTTAAGAGTGTGTTTAATTTCCACATATTTATGAACTTTCCAGTTTTTCATCTGTTACTGATTTATAGTTTCAGTCTTTTTATGTCAGAGGAGATACTTTGGCTGATTTCAAGCTTTTGAAATGTATTGGTGATTGCTTTGTGACCTAACATATGGTCTATCTTGGGGAATGTTCCATGTGCACTTGAGAAAAATGAATATTTTGCTGTTTTTGTGTGGAGTGTTCTGGATATGTCTGTTAGGTGTAGTTGGTTTATAGTGTTAAGTTTTCTACGTCTTTGTTGGCCTGTCTAGCTGTCCTATCCGTTAGCTGAAAGTGAAAGTCTTGAGCTATTTTTGAACTCTTTCTTTTTTCAATTCTGCTAATTTTTGCTTCATACATTTTGAGGGTTCTGTTGTTAGGTGTGTATGTGTTTATAATTGTGACCTCTTTTTCCACCCTCTCACTTTTAAAACGTATTTGTGTTTTTGAAGCTACAGTGTGTTTCTTGTAGACAGAATATAGTTGGCTCATTAAAAAAAAAAATCCATTCTGCCAATGTTTGCTTTTTTACTTGCAGAAATGAATCTATATACATTTAAAGTGCTTACTTATAAGGAAGAACTGCCATCTTGTTTTCCATGTCTTATATGTTTCATTTCTCAATTCTTCCATTGTCGTCTTCGTGATTAATTGATTTTTTTACAGTGTACCGCTTTCTTTCCTTCCTTGTTTCCTTTTCTGTTTGTTTTTAGTGGTTACCCTGGAAATTTCAATTAGCTTCCTAAATGTAAAACAATCTGTTTTGAGTTAATGCCACCTTAGCTTCAGTTATACAAAAATTCTACTGCCGTACAGCTTTGTTCCTCTCCCTTTTTGTTACTGTTGTCACAATTACATCTTCTATTGTGTTCCTGTTAACAAAAATTTATTAATTTTAAAATACATGTGGCATTTGTCTTTTTTTTTTTTTTTGTCTTTTTAGGCCCAAACCCTCAGCATATGGAGGTTCCCCAGCTAGGGGTCAAATCGCCAGCCTACACCACAGCCACAGCAATGTCAGATCTGAGCTGTGCCTGCGACCTACACCACAGCTCATGGCAATGCAGGATCCTTAACCCACTGAGCAAGACAAGGATCAAACCTACGTCCTCACAGATGCTAGTCAGATTTGTTTCCTCTGAGCCATGATGGGAACTCCACATTTATTTTTTTATAGGAAAGAAAGGAGTTATAAACCCAAAATACAATATTTCTGGCTTATGTAGTTACTTAGTGTTGTTTATCGCTTTGAGTTATTGTCTTGTGTCCTTTCATTTTTGCCTAACTACCATTAGATTTATTGTAGGACAGGTCTACTAGCAATGAACTCTCTTAGCTTTTGTCTGTCTGGGAAGGCTTAATTCCTTCTTCATTTTTGAAAGATAGATATTTGTTGACTATGAGATGACTGCTTGAGTTTTTCCCCCCTTTCAGGGAAAAATGAAACGTGTCTTCCCATTGATTTGTATAGTTTCTCCTAAAAAATCAGCTATTAGTCCTTGAGGACTCATATGTGCAGTGAGTGAACTCCTTCTGTTGCTGCTTTCTAGAGTCTCCGTTTGTCTTTGTCTTTTGATAGTTTGATTATGTCTCTGCATGTATTTCTCTTTGTGTTTATTCTCCTTGACGCTGATTGATCTTCTTGGGTGTCTTAACACATTTGGGACGTTTGCAGCCATTATTTCTTCAAGTATTTTTGCTGCCCTTTTCTCTCTTGCCTTCTGGGTCTCCAGTTGTGTGCATGTTGGTATGCTTGATGCTATGCTGTTCCTCCAAAATTCACACATTAAGATCCTTACCTCCCCAAAGATGATGCTGTTAGGAGGTGGGGCCTTTGGAAGGTGCTTAGGTCATGGGGGTGGAACCCTCATGAATGGAATTAGTGCCTTTATAAGGACACAGCAAAAAGGTGCTGGCTACGAGCCGGGAAGTAGTCCTTCAGCTGACCGTGCTGGCACCTTGATCTTGGACTTTACAATTCTAGAGCTGTGAGAAATTAATTTCTGTTGTTTACGAGTTACCCCAACTGTGTTATTTTGTTATAGCAACCCAAAGGGACCCATAAGACACTTGATGTCCTGCAGGTGTCTTAGCCCTTTTAATTCCTTTCTCTTTCTGTTCCTCAGACTGGATAATTTCAGCTGACCTATATGTTGATTCCTTCCTCCTGCCAGTTCAAATCTGCCATTAAGACTCTTTAGTGAATTTTTTTCAGTTATTTTTTTCAGTTATTGTATCTTTTCAGTTATTTTTTTCAGTTATTGTATCTTTTACATCCAATTCAAAACTTTTTTTAGAAAAATATTTGAGTTAATACCGCAATGTGGCAGGTTAAGGATCCAGTGTCATTGCAGCTGTGACATAGGTTGTAGCTGTGGCTCAGATTCACTTCCTGGTCTGGGAACTTCCATGTGCCGTGGGTACGGCCAAAAATTTTTTTCTTGTTTCTTTATTTACAGTCTTTGTTGAAATACTATTCTTCTGGTTTTCTTTTGTTCTTTGTTCATGGTTTCCATCACCTCTTTTAGCATGTTTAAGACAGTTTATTTAACATCTTTGTCTAGTAAGTCCAGTGTCGGCTTCCTCATGGTCTGTTTCTGTTCTCCTGCGTATAGGCAATATTTTTGTCTTTGCATGCTTTGTAATGTGATGTTGAAAACTGGATGTTGTGAAAATTATAGTGAAGTAACTCTGGAAATCAGATACCTCTCTTTCCTTGGGGTTTGCATTTGTTGTGTGCTATGGTTTGTAGTTTGGTGACTTTTCTAAACTATTTTTCTAGGCTCTGTTTGTTGTGTTCATTCTCTGAAGTCAGTTTCTCTTTAGCTTGTGGTCAGCTCCTATTTTGAGGGAGACTTCCCTGAATGCTTGGATACCCCTTTCTTCCCCCCAAAGAAGAAAAAAAGAAGAAAATGAGGAAAGAAAAAGGGAAACTTTTCCTAACTGTGCAGAATGGCTCTATGCTGTGGCTCTCCATCTGTGCTTGGCCAGACTGTCTTGGCCTTCCTTTCCTGCTTGCGTTGAGCCTAAAGATTATTCAGAGCTGCACGCTTAGGTTCTTTTCAGGTCTTTTATTTGTTTATTTTTCATTGAAGTATAGTTGATTTGAAATGTTTCAGATGTAGGAATTCCCACTGTGGCTCAGCCGTAACGAACCCATGAGGTTGTGGGTTCGATCCCTGGCCTCACTCAGTGGATTAAGGATCCAGTGTTGCTGTGAGCTGTGATGTCGCAGACACATGGTTTGGATCTGACATTGCTGTGGTTGTGGTGTAGGTTGTAGGCTACAGCTCCGATTCGAACCCTAGCTTGAGAACTTCCATATGCCACAAGTGCAGCCATAAAAAAAGAATAATAAAATAAACAGAAAATAAAATGTTTCAGATGTACAACAGTGATTCAGTCTTTTATATATATGTATTTTATATACATACATACGTATATTTTTTAGATTCCTTTCAATTATAGGTTATAAAGTATTGAATATAGTTCCCTGTGCCATTCAGTAGGTCCTTGTTCATCTAGTTTATATTTAGTGGGGTGTATCTGTGAAGCTCAAATTCTCAGTTTATCCCTCTCGCCTTCCCCCCTTTTCAGGTCCTTTCTGAGCAGGCTTCCTGCCCTGGGCAAGTGTGTGGCTTTCTAAATTCCCACGTTTAGGATGTATGGGCACTCTTTAATGCCCTCATTTGCCAAAGAAACAATCTCCCCAACTTTTTCTCCCAGGCTTTTGGTATGTCTGTGTGCCTTAGCTGAAATCTTTTCCCCCAGGGGGCAGCAAGTCTTACAAGGCTTTTTTTTTTTTTTAAACCACGCCTTTTAATTAATTAATTAATTAATTAATTTTGTCTTTTTGCCTTATCTAGGGCCGCACCCACGGCATATGGAGGTTCCTAGGCTAGGGGTCTAACAGGAGCTGTAGCTGCCGGCCTACACCACAGCCACAGCAACGCGGGATCCGAGCCGTGTCTGCGACCTACACCACAGCTCACGGCAACGCTGGATCCTTAACCCACTGAGTGAGGCCAGGGATGGAACCCGCAACCTCATGGTTCCTAGTCAGATTCGTTAACCGCTGAGCCACGACGGGCACTCCATTACAAGGTTTTAAGAGATGCCCTTTATTTATGTAGGTGCTTCTCTGCCCAGAGAGAGTTCAACTAAGTTAGGCAAAACAAAGACAAGCGTCTTGCGTTAGACCTTCAGGTAGCCCCCAGGCTGGTCCAAATAGACTGACACAGTTATTTCATTATAGAGTCTTTCTCTCTTCTCCCTTGAACCAGGGACTAGGTTTCCCCCGCTGAGAATGAAGGCATGAGAGCCGTTGTCTTCAAAGACGGCTGCAGGGAGGGAGGTAGGCAGGGGCGGTAAAAAGCACTGCAAAGCTTTCCTGCTGTTTTACATTGTTTTTTCTTGATCCAGTGTTTGCGGAGCTGCTGTCCATCTCCGATTACTTTTTGGAGTTGGGGCAGAGTTGATTCTGAACAGTTTTTGCCTGATTTTTCAGCGATCTGTGGCGGGGTGGACCCTTAGACGTACCTGTTCTGCCATCTCAATGATGTCACCCGAGAAAGGTTTTATTTTATTTATTTATTTAGTCTTTTTTAGGGCTGCACTCTCGGCATATGGTGGTTCCCAGGGCCAGGGGTGGAATTGGAACTGTAGCTGCTGGCCTACGCCACAGCCACAGCAACGCCAGATCCGAGCTGCGTCTGTGACCTACACCACAGTTCACGGCAACACTGGATCCTTAACACACTGAGCAAGGCCAGGGATGGAACCTGTGTCCTCATGGCTGCTAGTCAGATTCGTTTCTGCTGAGCCATGACGGGAACTCCCAAGAAAGGTTTTTTAAAAGTATTTCTAAGCATACCTTGGAAATATTGTGGGTTCAGTTCTAGACTGCTGCAAAAAAGCCAATATTGCAGTAAAGCCAGTCCCATGAATTTTTGGGTTTCCCAGTGCATAAAAAATCATGTTTACACTGTACTGTAGTCTCTTAAGTATGCAGTAGCATTATGTCTTAAAAAAGATGTGCAGGAGTTCCCATTATGGCTCAGCAGTAATTGACCCGACTAGTATCCATGAGGAGGCGAGTTCCATCCCTGGCCTTGCTCAGTGGGTTAAGGATCTGGTGTTGCTATGAGCTGTGGTGTAGGTCACAGATGTGGCTCAGATCCTGCATTGCTGTGGCTGTGGTGTAGGCCTGTAGCTGCAGCTCCGATTTGATGCCTAGCTTGGGAACTTCCATATGCAGCAGGTGCAGCCCTTAAAAAAAAGAAAAAAGTACCTACCTTAATGAAAAAACATTTTATTTCTAAAAAAAAAATGCTAACCATCATCTAATAACACCACAAATCTTCAGTTTGTAAAAATGCAGTATCTGCAAAGTGCAGTAAAGTGAAACATAGTAATAAATGAGGTATGCCTGTATTATATTTTGCTTTAATGAGTAGAGTCCAAGAAATTATATTAACGTCTATACAAATTGTTAACAGGATGGAATCCGGCGTGGCAGACCCAGAGCAGATACTGTACGGGATTTAATCAATGAAGGAGAGCATTCGTCCAGCAGAATCCGCTGTAACATCTGTAATCGCGTGTTTCCCCGGGAAAAATCGCTCCAGGCTCACAAAAGGACTCATACGGGTAGGTTGAGCAAGTTTTAGAGAACCCCAAAAGTGACCCTTTACTGAAAGCTCATCTGATTTTTGGGCCTTTAAGTTAATATTTTACTTGCCTTACATTTCCTTATTGTAAAGTTTTTAAAACAGGCGCCCTGTGGTCAGTTTCTCTTTTGTTGGGGAAGGATGGTTTTCTGAGCATTGATACCATGTGACGGGTTGGAGTTCCCGTCGTGGCTCAGGGGTTAACAAATCCAACTAGGAACCATGAGGTTGCGGGTTCGATCCCTGGCCTTGCTCAGTGGGTTAAGGATCCGGCGTTGCCGTGAGCTGTGGTGTAGGTTGCAGATGCGGCTCGGATCCTACATTGCTGTGGCTGTGGTGTAGGCCAGCAGCTACAGCTCCAATTAGACCCCTAGCCTGGGAACTTCCATATGAAATGAGTGCGGCCCTAGAAAAGGCAAAAAAGACAAAAAAAAAAAAAAGTTATGGTAATTAATGCAATTGTCACAGGAATGTTACTACTAAATTTGATTCGATTCTTTTATCTACCTGAATTTTACCTGATATGCCCTTAAGCTGTCTGTATAATTGACAAAACTGATTTGTAGGCCAAATCCTAAATCAGTAATGGTCACATTTTTAATAGAATTTCTAGATTCTTCAGTGTGCCATCTGAATGCTATTTGACCTAACCCTTAAATCTAAGGCGAAGCATAATTTTTCAGAATTAAATGTATTGCAGGCAGCTATCCCAAGACTATCATACATCTTTATTTGTGTAGAGAAGTTATATTTGCATTTAAAATACTATAGAGACATAAATATATATATATATATATATATATATATATATATATATATTTACATAAAATAAAGAGGGCCTTATTCTTTCCATGGAGAATGCTGGCCCCAGAAGAAGGAGCCATAGGTTTCTGATAATTATATCAAGTGATTTATGGATAAGGAAACGGAGTCACCCAAAAAAGCCAGTTACTGCTGAGTTACAACTTGTCGTACCATTAAGTCTTGAACTGCACTGGCCACTCTAGTAACACATGTGGCTAGTGAGCACTTGAAACGTGGCCAGTCTAAACTGAAATAAGCAGTCGGTGTAAAATATACTCAGTATATGAAGAAAGGAGGGTGAATGATGTCCCTAATAACTTTTGATATTTATTACAAATTGAAATGGCAACTTGTTAGATATATTGGGTTAAATAAAGTATATTATCCATTAACTTCACCTCTTTCATTTTACCTTGTTAATGTGACTACCAGAAGCGGTTCTCATTATGTTTCTCTTGGGACACTATATTGGTCTAGAACTTGTACTTTTAAAACCCTCTGTCCCCTATTTGTTCCTCTATGTTTGTAGTCATCACCTGTTTCTTTTTTTCTTTCAGTTTTTGAAAAGATACATTTTAATAATATGTTAGAACAGATTTTTCTTAGCTAAATCCCTGAAAAAGGGTAAAGCAATTTTTTTTGGGGGGGTGTCTTTTTAGGCAAAACAGCATATAGAACTTTCCAGGCTACAGGTCAAATCATAGCTGCAGCTGCCAGCCTACGCCACAGCCACAGCCATGCCAGATCCAAGCCGTGTCTGCAGCCTACACCACAGCTCATAGCAATGCTGGATCCTTAAACCACTGAGCGAGGCTAGGGATCGAACCTGTATCCTCATGGATACCAGTTGGGTTTGTAACTGTTGAGCCACAGTGAGAACTCCTTGATTCATTGTACACTAAGGTGGCCAAGAGGTGTTGGCTTTCGAGAATCTGATTTTTGAGAATTTTTGTATTTTTTACAATCAACTTAGTCTGAAATAACTCCAGGTAACTGGCTCACAGCTGTCGAGTTCATGCTGCCGGTGTAGGTGACATTCAAGGCCAGATGGCATCATAAAAAGGTCCCAGTCCTGAACCACCACTAACCCACTGTGTGTCACCCAGTACTTCCAGGTCCACTAGGCAGTATGCCAGGAACTGAGTCGAAAAGTATAAGCTTTGCAAAAAGCTTTTCTCATACTATTTTCAGTAACTGGTATCCTGTGTTTTATTAAATTGTGTCCAACTATCACATTCATTTAGTGCATGTCTTTCTTTCAAGTTGGCCATGGTATGCAGTGGCTTGATGTGGGATCTCGGTTCCCAGAACAGGGATTGCACCTTTGCCGCGGCAGTGAAAGTGCTGAATCCTAACCACTAGACCACCAGGGAGCTCCCCATTTAGTACATTTCTCAAGAATGAGAAATCTGTGGAAAACTCATTACTGTTCTTTGAATCATATTGGAAGGACCAGTGTATAATCGTTGAACAAAGAATGTTTATTCAAAAAAGTAAGTTTAGGAGTTTCTATTGTAGCTCAGTGGGTTACAAGAAATAGTTTAGTAGTTTCAAGAAATAAGTTTAGGAATTTCTGTTGTAGCTCAGACCCAACGCAGTCTCTCTCCGCAACGTTGTTGTGAGGATGCAGGTTCGAACCCTGGCCTCGCTCACTGGGTTAAGGATCCTGCATTGCTGCAAACCATAGTGTAGGTCACAGATGGCAGCTTGGATCCCGCGTGGCTGTGGCTGTGGCGAAGGCCGGCAGCTACAGCTCTGATTGGACCCCTAGCCTGGGAACCTCCATAGGCCGCAGGTGCAGCCCTAGAAAGACAAAGAGAAGAGATAGCTAAACAACCTAGGATACTTGTTACATGATCCATAAACCACACAGGATGCTGAGTTACCAAAAGGATACGTAGCACAATTATTTAGACGTCAGGAGGAGGTTGGAGAAGCTTCCCTGAGAGCTTCCTGGAGTGGAAAGATTTGAAAGGGCAGAAAAGATAGGGATTTCGAAGAGCAGAAGATGGGGTACTGCCTCATAGCTGGAATGACTCTAGGAGGGAAGTAAAGATAAATCCTGTCCCCTAACCCAGTAGGTATAGTGCAGGTGTTAAAGGACCATTTAAAAGTTGGCAGAGGAGGAGTTCCCTTCCTGGCTCAGTGGTTAACGAATCCGACTAGGAACCATGAGGTTGCGGGTTCGATCCCTGGCCTCGCTCAGTGGGTTAAGGATCTGGCGTTGCCGTGAGCTGTGGTGAAGGTTGCAGATGCGGCTCAGATCCCGCGTTGCTGTGGCTGTGGCGAAGGCCGGCGGCTACAGCTCCTGTTAGACCCCTAGCCTGGGAACCTCCATATGCCACGGGTGCGGCTCTACATAAAGGCAAAAAGATAAAAAATAAAAAAAATAAAAAAAAAGGCTCAAGGCCTAATATTAGGGCCCTAGCAGCTCTGTAGGGGCTGTGACATGTTTTGCTGTTGTTGGGAGTCATGAATCTCACTCCCGGCCCCTTCCCTTTCTCACTTTTAATGTCTCAAAAATAATATGTAACATCCCTCTACTTAGGTGAGAGACCCTATCTGTGTGACTACCCAGACTGCGGAAAAGCCTTTGTTCAAAGTGGACAGCTCAAAACCCATCAGCGTCTTCACACCGGAGAAAAGCCTTTTGTGTGTTCAGAAAATGGTATGATGTCGGCAGTTAAGTTTATGGGCTAATTTGATGAGAATTACGAGTTAATAAATACCTTTTGCTTGCCTTTGGGGGGAAGATATTTGTCATAAAGATTTTATAAAACATGATCTTAAGTTTTCTTCCTTGCTAACTTGTGATCCATGGCAAATGATCGATTAAAAGAAAACTTTTCTTTTTAGATAAAAATATTAAAGGGCAGTTAAAAATGCTATAACCCGTTGTCATCAGTAAGAAAAAAAATCTGTAAAAGTAAATGCAGCCTTTAGAGTAGGCTTTTACTTTGGTTTTAAGCTGTTAAACTGAAGGAAGCACTTTATGGTCTTAAATTTTCAGTACAGGAGGGGTGGGGGTGGGGTGGATTTTATCATCTAATTTCTGTTATTAAAAACTGCTGTCAATAACTGCTATTAATAGCTGCTTTTTTAATAATTTCTTAACACTTTTCTTGTGTTTTTTTTTCACCACACTTTCTTAAGGTGTCTTTCTTACGTGTATCTTTACACAGTTATATTTGAAATACAATAGAGTTTTGTTCTGTTGCTCCATGATTTTTCTTGATTATCATCCATTGCTGCAAGCATAGCATCTAGTGCGTTTGCTTCAGCTTCTACGCAGTGATTGCCTCAATCTTAGATACAGAATATTTGTTTTAAAATATGCTTGTTACCAACGAATGGGAGGGGGCGTGTTTTCTTACTTAAAATAAAGCTTTGTTCACCTTTTGGGATGTTTTTAAATGATAGATTCCGAGAATGAAATTCCTGGGTCGGAGATTTCGAACATTTTTATGACCTATGCTAATAAATCACTTTCCAGTGGGCTGGAATGCATTTGCAATGACCAAGAGGTGAAGGCGCTGTCTTTACGTGCCTTTCAGTAGCATTGATAATACCATGCTTAGGGTTATTTTTTCTTCTTCTTCTTCTCCAAGTTAGAGAATGCTAAAGCTCATCATTTTTTTTTTTTTGGCTTTTTGTCCTTTTTAGGGCCACCCCTGCAGCATATGGAGGTTCACAGGCTATAGGGGGTCTCCTCGGAGCTGTTGCTGCCAGCCTACACCACAGCCACAGCAGTGAAGGATCTGAGCCTCGTCTGCGACTCCACCACAGCTCACGGCCACGCCGGATCCTTCACCCACTGAGCGAGGCCAGGGATTGAACCCTCAACCTCACGGTTCCTAGTCGGATTCATTTCTGCTGCTGCGCCAGGACGGGAACTCCTAAAGCTCGTCATCTTAATTTACTCTTCTCAGATCGGATAACCGGTGCAGCTGCATGTTTCCCATCTCTGCCCGATGGTCAGATTCTGATCAGTATTTCCGTCTGTGTTTTGAAGGCTGCCTAAGCAGATTCACCCACGCAAACCGCCACTGTCCGAAGCACCCTTACGCCAGGCTGAAGCGAGAGGAGCCTACAGATGCGCTCAGCAAGCCCCAGGCTGTGGACAACCAGGCTGCCGCGGAGTGGTTGGCAAAGTAAGGCCCTGCTTACACGCTGCCCAGCGCAGGGGTTGATGTCGGGGACGCTGACAGTTCTCTCAATTTAAATAAGTTGCGTTTATACACATTTTATAAAATGACTGTTAAATGGCGCTTTATTTCCTTAAACTGCAGAATTGTCGGGAGTTTTCTTTGGATCTGTGGGTGATAGAAAACAATGAATGAGTGCCCAGGATACAGTTTATCTTAAAAGTAAGAGTATATCCCACTTGATAAGTATGTTGTATATGTCGGAGTTCCCGTCGTGGCACAGCGGGAAGCCAATCTGACGAGGAACCGTGAGGATGCTGGCTGGATCCCTGGCCTCGCTCAGTGGGTTAAGGATCCGGCGTTGCCGTGAGCTGTGGTGTAGGTTGCAGACGCGGCTCAGATCTGGCGTTGCTGTGGGTGTGATGTAGGCTGGTGGCTACACCTCCGACTACAGCTCCGATTTGACCCCTAGCCTGGGAACCTCTATATGCCGTGAGTGTGGCCCTAAAAAGAAAAAAAAAAGTATGTTGTCTATGTATTGTAATTTTGTTTTGTTTTTTTGGGGTTTTTTTTTTGTGTGTGTGTGTTTTTGCCATATCTAAGGCTGCACCCGTGGCATATGGAGGTTCCCAGGCTGGGGGTCTAACAGGAGCTGTAGCCGCCGGCCTTCGCCACAGCCACAGCAACGCGGGATCTGAGCTGTGTCTGCGACCTACACCACAGCTCATGGCAACGCCGGATCCTTAACCCACTGAGCAAGACCAGGGATCGAACCCGCAACCTCATGGTTCTTAGTCGGATTCGTTAACCACTGAGCCACAAAGGGAACTCCAAACTTTCTCATAGTTAACTCTGTGAGAGGCCACCATCCATTTCTGGGTAGGATAAATAGTTTTCTAATGATTATTCTACTGTTTCTGTAGTTCATTTTTTTTTAATTTTTTATTTTTATTTTTTGTCTTTTTGCCTTATCTAGGGCCGCACCCGCGGCATATGGAGGTTCCCAGGCTAGGGGTCTAACAGGAGCTGTAGCCGCCGGCCTTTGCCACAGCCACAGCAACGTGGGATCCGAGCCGCGTCTGCAACCTACACCACAGCTCACGGCAACGCCGGATCCTTAACCCACTGAGCGAGGCCAGGGATCGAACCCGCAACCTCATGGTTCCTAGTCGGATTCGTCAACCACTGAGCCACGACGGGAACTCCTGTTTCTGTAGCTGAATGACAAAACCATGAGATTAGAGAGTTGAAGATGAGACCCCGAACTGCTGTTTGATTTTGGAAATCTGAGCAAGTCCTTCAACTTCTGAACATGAAGTGTTTTCCCTGTTATAGGAAATACTTGTAACATATGTGAAATTCACTTTATAGCTTTATAAGCTTGAAACCCATAAGATAAAATAATACTGTAGTAAGACACCCCCCCCCCGTGCCTTTTTTTCTCCTTTTTTGTCTTTTTAGGGCCTCACCTGCAGCATATGGCAGTTCTCAGGCTAAGGGGTGGGATGGGAGCAGTAGCCGCTGGCTTAAGGCACAGCCACAGCAACATCAGATCCCAGCCGCATCTGCTGTCTACACCACAGCTCATGGCAACACCGGATCCTTAACCCCCTTGACCCAGGCCAGGGATCCAACCCGCATCCTTACAGATGTTGCCAGATTCATTTCCACTGAGCCACAAAGGGGAACTCCCCCCGTCCCTTTTTCTTAAAAAAAGGAAAGTGAACCTTGGAGAATGCTCTGTATGCTGTACAATAACCGACGCGGCTGCATTTCGCATAGGTATTGGGAAACACGAGAGCAACGTACGCCCACCTTAAAAGGAAAGCTGGTTCAGAAGGCCGATCAGGAGCAGCAGGATCCTTTGGAGTACCTTCAGTCTGATGGGGAAGACGACGAGAAGAGCGGTGCCCAGCGGCGGCTGCAGGAGCAGCGAGAGCGCCTGCACGGAGCCCTGGCCCTCATCGAGCTCGCCAACCTGACCGGAGCGCCCCTCCGTCAGTAGCCTGAACACTGGCTCCCCCACTGTACAAAAAGTCCTGCCCGGCGTCCGTAAACAGTAGATCCTTGGGCATAAGCTAAAGCACCTTATTTGCTTATATCATAGGCTGCTATTCTGTAGAAATTTATGAAGAATGTCATTTGCCCCAGAATTTGGGGCGAGAGAGAATTGCACTTTTTTTTGTACGGTAATGGATTTGTTGTAAAGTTTAAAGTATTTTGTAAATACGGGACTTCTAGAACAGGGTAGAAAACTACATATTGTGGGAAGCTAGATTTTGCAAGTTTTAAGGCATTCATTGGAAGCAGTTCTCGCAGGAAGCACTTTCTGAGGAAGACACTTGTGTGGAAAAGAAAAAAAAAAAGAAGAGAGCATGGTACATGTAGCCAAAGAAGGTTTAAATAGATTATTTATAAGATCATTTTAAACAATGTATATTAGTATGTTTAACAATACTGTAAACACTGAAGCAAGCAAGAAGGTAAAAGATATGTGTATAAGATAGATATTTTAAAATTGCAAACGGCGTGCTAAAAAGACAAGAGAAATGGAAAACTGACTATTGTGGAAGAATTTCTAACTCATGGGCCTTGGAAGCAGAGATATTTGAAGAGCTTGGTAAGATGGACAGTAGTTCCGAATTCTCAAAATTGGAGTTCAATCAGGCTTATTCTATCTGAGGCTTTATGACTCACTATAATGTTTCGGCTTGAAAGCACTTGTTAACTTGGGAACTTTTGCACATTTCATATTTCTCGTTTGCTGAAATTGAATGATTAATCTTGCAAAGTCTAGGTAATGTGGTAATTGGTTTTTATTTTTTTTAATGTAATGGGCCCTGTAATGAGATTTGGCACTTGGATTTTAAGTAACGAAAGGGACACCTACAGGGTTGTGTGGTAGTGAACTGTTGTAGATCTTTTGTTAGCAAACACTAAATTTAAATGTACTGCTTGTTTAGAATTATTAGCAAATGGAAGTCTCCTATCTATATTTTCAGTGCATAAAGCCACCTTGTAGCTTTACTTCAGAGTAACATGTCAAGCTATTTTGTTTTCACTAAATTTAGCAATCAGTTAAACACTGCAGACAATATTAGCAACTCAAATAAGTAGGCTTCTGGAATAGTTTTAACTGCAAGTGTGTTAACTTGTGTGGTGGTTTTTAAATCATTTTTTTCCAAATAGATGAAGTTTTTAAACACCATTTTATGTACTGAAGCATGTCTAGAGAAATCAATAGCAGGGTAGTTCACTTCCTTTATGTAGGCATAAACCTCGATCATTTTAGCTTTTGTTTTTAAGCAGAAACGACATAACATGCATAGCATGGTAATTTCATAGATTGCTTAATTGGAGTAAACCTCAGAATAACAGAGGGAAGTAATCTGGCCTCTTCAGCGCCCTTTTTCCTTTTTGGATCGAAGTGATAGCCTGCAGATGTAGTTTCAACATGATCGAAAATGTAGGCTTCTTTATCCAAACATCCCAGTGTCTTGCAGTACACAGATAGTTTCAAAAATATGTAGCCATGGGGGAGGGGAGGTGTGTAAATGTGTTGAAATGGAGCTAAAGTGTGAAAGAAGATAGAAATAAATAATGTGTATGAGGAGGACATACTTTAAAAATGTAATTCCTCTGTACAGTAAATTACAAATCTTGAGGGATTTTTTTTTTTGTAATAAGAGAATTTATATTTGTAATGGTCTTAAGAATTCTGTTGGTAATCTGGTATATAGAATTTTAACATGGAGCACTTATGAGAAGCAAAGTAAGAGACTCTTAAAGCATCTGGATTTTCCCATTTTCGGCTTCAATGTTTTTCCTTAAAATTTTTCCTCTCAAATATGACTTCAATGAATTATAAAAGGCTTCATCAGTCTTGGGTAATTTAAAACGTGATGAACTTACTTAGAGGGCAGTAAGAATTTTAAAAGTAAAAATACTTGTCTATTCACAGATAATAAAATTTAAGGACTTCAGAAGGAAGAGTGTTTCTCCTGTCAGCTTTTGTCAACTGTACTAGTTATATTCACAAACATTTTTTAATTCATAAAATTGGAAGTTTAAGAAATTATTGCAACTATTTGCTGTGGAAATATTTAAAACGTTCCTTTTTTTGATATAAGCTATTTACTGGGACAAAATATATTGGCATTTAAAATTTGGGATGTGTTAAGACTTTTTTGTTTTAAAAATGTGGTTTACATTCAGATTTTTGAAGTGTTTATGCTTCACATGGCTAAGTTGTAGTTTGGCAGAGTTAACAGCATAAGAATAAACATGCTGTAATTTTAAAAGATGCTTTGAATAAAAATTTATTTTAATTTACAGTTTAAAGTACACGTTAATTCTTAAGCTCTTTATAATTTATTTTCCCTTTATACTAACTGGTAAAAAATTTAACAGATAAAAAGAAATGTTACCTTTGAACTTACATTCTCCCATCATTATTTTGGTGCTTTTTAAAAGTTTATTTTTTATTTTTGGGGGAGAATCTTTGCACAGTTTTTTTTTTTTATTATGGTTGATTTACAATGATCTGTCAATGTCTGCTGTACAGCAAAGTGATCCAGTTAAACATATATATATATATATATATATATATATACACACACACATTCTTTTTCCTCACATGGTCCTCCATAATTTTCTATCACAAGTGGTTATAGTTCCCTGTGCTATACAGCAGGAGCTCATTGCTTAACCACTCCAAGTGCAATAATTTGCATCCACTAGCCCCAAACTCTCAGTCCATCCCACTCCCTCCTCCTCCCCCTTGGCAAACACAAGTCTGTTCTCCAAAGCCCATGAGTTTGTTTCTTTTTTGTAGATAGGTTCATTTGTGCCCTATGTTAGATTCCAGGTATACATGATATCATATGGTATTTGTCTTTCTCTGTCTGACTTACTTCACTTAGTATGAGAGTCTCTAGTTCATCCATGGTGCTGCAAATGGCACTGTTCCTTTTTTACGGCTGAGTACTATTCCACTGTGTATATGTACCACATCTTCTTAATCCATTCATCTGTCAATGGACAGTTAGGATGTTTCCATGTCTTAGCTATTGTGAAGAGTGCTGCAATGAACATAGGGGTGCACGTATCTTTTTGAATGAAACTTTTGTCTGGATATATGCCCAGGAGTGGGATTGCTGAATCATATGGTAATTCTCTATTTAGTTTTCTGAGATACCTCCATACCGTTTTTCCATAGTGGTGGAACCCATTTCTGTTCCCATCAACAGTGTGGAAAGGAGGCTACCCTTTTCTCTACACCCTCGCCAGCATCTGTGATTTGTTGACTTGTTAATGATAGCCATTCTGACTGGTGTGAGGTGGTATCTCATAGGAGTTTTGATTTGCATTTCTCTAATAATTAGTGATGTTGAGCATTTTTTCATGTGCCTGTTGGCCATCTGTATATCTTTGGAGAAATGTCTATTCAGGTCTTCTGCCCATTTTTTGATTGGGTTGTTGGTTTTTTTGCTGTTGAGTTGTATAAATTGTTTTTATATTTTGGAGATTAAGCCCTTGTCAGCTGCATTGTTGGCAACTATTTTCTCCCATTCTGTAGGTTGTCTTTTTTTTTTTTTTTAATGGTTTCCTTTGCTGTGTAAAAGCTTGTACGTTTGATTAGGTCCCATCGGTTTATTTATGGTTTTGTTTCTATTGCCTTGGGAGACCTAAGAAAATTTGTGTGCGTGATGTCCGAGAATGTTTTACCTATGTTCTCTTCTAGGAGTTTAATGGTGTATTTTGGTGTAGTTTATATTTCATTCCAGTCTCATCGCAGGCATCTTTTTAGCATAGTTGAAACCGTGGTGTGAATTCCTTTTCCTTATTTGGAAGTTATGGCCTTTTTTGGTTTATCTTTTTACGCCTGTAGCATATGGAAGTTCTCATGTCGAATCAGAGCTGCAGCTGATGCCTACATCACAGCCACAGCAACACAGGATCCGAGCTGCATCTGCAAACTACACCTTAGCTTGCAGCAATGCCGGATCCTTAACCCCCTGAGTGAGGCCAGGGATTGAACCCATGTCCTCACAGAGACTACACTGGGTCCTTACCCGACTGAGTCACAACGGGAACTCCAAATGATGGCCTTTTAGACTCTAGTTATTCCTTTAACTTCTTTATCTGTTTCATTATTACAGCTTTAAAAATGCTGGTGTAGCTAAAGATTAAACTATTACCAGCCCTAGCCCAGAGTTTATATTAGAGTAATCAGCAACTGGGCTTTCATTTCACTTAGATTCAGGATGTGTTGAATCTGAGGTCACCCCAGAGGATCCAATCAGGGCCTGTTTACTTTTCTGAGTCAAGTAAGTTGGTTTAATATTTTCATTAGTTATTTTTGGTAGATCATTAGTTGTACCCTTGCAGTGGCAAGGTTCAGCCTGTCCAGGCTTTGTGCAAAAGCCTTCCACAAACAACTCTTGGTGTGAGTTGCGGTTTAAACAGAGTAAGAATGAGATTTTGACAGTGACTTAAGTTCCTGAAAATATGTACATAGAAGCCAGTTATATGCAAATATGATTAAGACTGTTGTTAAAAGTGACTGGCAGCCAAAACTTATTTGGAGGGTCACTGGAAGCTTGGTTGATTCTTTTTGAGGAAATTAACCAAAATGACTTACCAGTTCAGATTTTGGGTTTAACTTGATTATGAATTCATTTTCTATTTTAAAACAGTCTTATATGTGTTTCCTGTTTTCAGTATGGCAGATTCTTCCTTTCTGGCTTTTTTACTGTTAGTTATTTGTCAAAAGTTGTGCTTTAGTTCTTTTCAGTGCTGAAATTGTTCTTGGTTGTTCAGTGCCTCCAATGGAAAACCACTGCATGGCTTCGATATGGCTAGGCTCAAATATATATGTAACTTGAGAGCTTCAGCTTTTCCAAAAAGCTAGAATTTCAGATTTTTAAAATTATTTAGAATGAAAATATGGGACATTTAACTGAAAAAGTTCTACAGCAAGTAGACTGGTCAGAGAAGGCAGTTCTTGGGCGGCTCGCCCTCCATGAACACAGACCACAAACTGATCCTTAGATGTACCTGTGCAGAAAAGAAATGGGCCCTCAGGGGGAGAACCTGCCACGATGCACCCAGAGGCAAGAAAACCTGGAGACATCGCACCCATATCAACCCATGGCATTTCCCAATGATACCTAAACATATGCATTTACATAAGAACTTGTACGTGAATATTCACGGACCGTTTTTGGTTTTGGTAGTAGTCCCAACCAATGCCCATCACCAAATCACCTAGGGAACAGATAAACGAATTGTGGTACTACTCCACAGTGAAAAGACTCAAACCTGGGTGAGTCACAAAAATAACAAACCGAGGAAAAACAGCCTTGCAAGAATACTTGCTCACTTCCATGAAATTTCTCAACAGGCAACTCTAACCTAGGGTAGTAGAAATCAGAATGAATGGAGGGGATCGACCCACCGCAGTAGGACACAAGGGGCACTTCCTGGGGTGACGGCCTTGTTCTATGTTTTGACTTGGGTGGTTACATGGGTTTCTCATTTGTCAAAACGTCAAACCGTGGACTCACAAGCTGCATTTCATTGTATGTGCATTATACGTTTAAAAAACTGGGTTTGGGTTTGTTTTGTTTTTTAGGACTGCACCCAAGGCATATGGAGGTTCCCTGGCTAGGGGTCCAACTGAGCTACAGCTGCCGGCCTGCGCCACAGTCCCAGCAACACCAGATACAAACCATGTCTGTGCCTACACCACAGCTCACAGCAATGAATGCCAGATCCTTAACTCACTGAGCAGGGGCCAGGGATCGAACCCGCAACCTCATGGTTCCTAGTCAGATTCGTTTCCGCTGCACCTGGAAGGGAAATCCGACAAATTGCTTAAAAAAAAAAAAAGACAAAACAAAACAAAAATCTCAACATTTCTCCCCAGTCTTTGGTGGGAGATTGCGTTTTTCAGCTCTGCCAAGCCCGTCTCTATCCTCCTTTCCGGACGAGCGTCAGAAAGTGGTGCCGCGGCCCAGGGTGTTTCCGAGCACGAGCTCCCGGCCACACCCGCTCCTCTCCCGCCAGCAGCTTCGGGGCGACAGCCGCCGGGGGCGCGCGGGCGCCTGGGGTTCGCGCCCCGGGCCTTCCTGTTCGGGCCGCGCCCGCGCGCCTGCCGCGGGGCGGGGACGGAACCGGGGCGGGGCGTCCCCGGGTGCGGCCGCGGGACATGACGGCCGGCGGCCCGGCGGAGGGCTCGGGCGCCGACCCCGGCTCCGCGCGGCTGCCGTCGCGGGCGGCCAGGCTGCTGTCCGCGCTCTCCTACGGGACCTGCTCCTTCCTCCTCGTGCTGGTCAACAAGGCGCTGCTGACCACCTACCGGTGAGGCGGGCGCAGAGGTCCGGGCGGGGGTCCGCGGGGGCGCCCGGCTGCTGGGCGGCGACCCTCCCCGGGGACCGTCCCGCTCCGATGCGGCGCCGTCCCGCAGGACCTGGCCGGATCCCCCGAGGTCCCCGGGCGCCGCCCCCGCCCTCGGTGCACTTGGGCAGCGCCCCGGTCAACCGGCGGGCGGGGACAGCGAGCCGGGAGTGTCCCCGCCGACTCCTGTGCCGGCGTGGGTGGCTTCGAGCTTGGCACCTGTACCACGTTTTCACGGGCCGGGACCTTCGCGGAGTTGTGTCAGCCGAACCGCAGTCCAGCAGAGTCACTCCACTGTCCTTGAGCTGGGACACAGCACCGCTTCTGCTGCCCGGTCGCTGCGCAGCGGCGCTTGTAGAGTTCTCACGAGCGCCAGTGAGCTGAAACGAGTGATCTGAATGTGTTCTGTAAATGCGAACTTTTCTTTATACACTTAGCAGTGTTCCAACAACCAGAAGGGTTCTGAGGGGATAAGTTTATTTTGCATTGTTTGATCATTCAAAACGGGGGAAAACCAGAGTTCCTATTTTATACTTTTTTTGATGAGTGTGCAGTAAACCAGCAAACCTGTGGTTCCTTGAATCTGTACGTAAAGACTAGAATATCCTGTTTTTAATTATGCTTTCATTGCATCGGCATTGAAAGCCCTGTGACTTTAGACCCAACTGCAGTTCCAATTAGGCCCCTGCCTTTCCTGGGAACTTCCCTGTGCCCTGGGTGGGGCCCGAAAATGCAGAAAAAGAAAAAAGAAAACAAACACCTTCCTATATATAAAACAAGAGAATGCTATTAATAGGCCTTTGGGGAGTGGTTGGCGGTTCTATCAGCTGCAGTTTGAAGATAACTACTTTTGCACTTGAGGGAGCCTGTGCTCCCCGACAACCACAGCCTGTGCCTCCAAAAACAAACATGTATTTTCTTGTTGGAAGCAGAGACCCGCTGGTGGGTAGGTACTTAGAAGATTAAGGACAGTGTCTGACCAGAAAGAATGATACGAGACATCTCATGCCCTAGTCTTTCCGTCTTTAAAATTCTGAGTTCTGTGACTGAAGGAAGAAATCGAGTTTTTGTCTTAGCAAGGCAAAAACCCTTATTACTTTATAAGTAAAACTTCCACACTTCCGTAATGTAATATACAGTTGGAGGAAATCAAAAGGCTTTAGGAGCAGGTTTTTAGAAGGCGGTTGGAGTGATTTGGGTATAACAATAGACCCTAGAAATCTGATCCAAGCATTACTTGTTTGAGGATAATTCACAGGGTTATGGGAAAGTAGCCCAGAGAATTTTTTTTAAAGTTTTATTATTTTATTTCTTTTTTATCTGTGGCTGTACTCGCAGCATGTGGAAGTTCCTGGGCCAGAGATTGAGCCTGCACCCACAGCGGTGACAGCGTGGGGTCCTTAACCCCACTGTACCACCAGGGAACGCCTATTTTTTTTTTTCCTCTACCAGCTTAAGCAGATTGTGTCTGGTTGCCGTACGAGACTGGGTGGTCTTATTTATTCGTTTTGCTTCATTGAGATACTAAACATACCTGGTTGGACCGAGAGGAGCCTTTGAAGTAATTGAACTGTAAGACACTGTTGGGATGAGAGGGTTCCAGGCCCTGAAGCATCGCAGCTTGCCTTGTCACACTTCCTGAGGTCACTTCCCAGGACTTCGGCTCAGCATGACCCTGCCAGGAGCAGGATGTCACCTGGCTCATTTTTGCCACATCTGCCCTCCAGGCATCCGTTCCGTCCTGGCCCAGCCTAAGAGCCTCTTTGGAAGCCACGTGACTCCTTTTCCACTCCTGCCTTAGCTGAGACTTGTCCTGAACCGCCTAGCGCCAGCATCCTTCCTTTAGTATTGAGCAGCTCTGACTGTCCTGGGAGAAAAACCACTTCTGGGATGGCTGGGTTGACGTTATTATTATTATTGTTGTTGTTGTTATTTGTCTTTTAGGGCCGCACCTTAGGCATATGGAGGTTTCCAGGCTAGGGGATGAACTGGAGCTGTATCTGCTGGCCTACGCTATAGCCAGAGCAACGCGGGATCCGAGCGGCGTCTGCAACCTACACCACAGCTCACGGCAACGCTGGATCCTTAACCCACTGAGTGAGGCCAGGGATCGAACCTGCAACCTCACGGTTTCTAGTCGGATTCGTTTCCGCTGCACCACAACAGGAACTCCACTCCTGGGCTGACTTTAAATTGATGATCGCAAACCTCAACCGGCTCTACTACCACCTGCTAAGCTTCTTCTGGGGACTGCTTTCCTTGTCTCAGAAATGACCGGGGGAGTTCTCCTTCACCTTGGACCCTCCCCCACTCCCACCCCCCACTCTCTCTGATGCTTCCTTGAGGAAATAGAAACTGTCCCCTGAGGCTGTCTTCGAGCCCCTCCTCCTAAGCTGGAGGGAGCATTTCGTTCCTGTGAAAAAGGTCCAGGTCCCCGCTTCTGGGTCTGCCCGCCTCCCTGCTCCTTTCGTCATCCTCTGTTCCGCGTCCGTAGTTTCTGTCAGCTTAAAACACGTTCAGGTTTCTCCAGCCCAAAATAACCCTCCTCTGATCCACGTGGACACACCGTCTGTTCCTTTCCGAGTCACCCCGCAAAGAGTTGTGTACCCTTCAAAGCGCTGTCTTCACTTTCCTTGCCTTCACTCCTGCAAGAATTCAGTTGAAAAAATTGGGAGTTATTTTGGGAAAAAAACAAAAAACAGGAGTTCCCGTCGTGGTGCAGTGGTTAACAATCTGACTAGGAACCATGAGGTTGCGGGTTCGATCCCTGGCCTCGCTCAGTGGGTTAAGGATCCGGTGTTGCCATGAGCTGTGGTGTAGGTCGCAGATGTGGCTCGGATCCCGCGTTGCTGTGGCTGTGGTGTAGGCCGGCAGCTGTAGCTCTGATTCAGCCCCTAGCCTGGGAACCTCCACATGCCGCGGGTGCAGCCCTAAAATGACAAAAGGAAAAAAAAAATTGGGAGTTATTTTAAATACAGAAATACAAAGGAAGACTGTAATAATTATCCCTCTTCGCACTACTTAGAATCAATATCTTTTTTTTCGAACACGTGCTGAGGCTTGCCCAAGCTGCTGCAGTGACAATGCTAGGTCCTTAACCTGCTCTGCCACAAGGGAACTCCTAGGGTCAATATCTTGAAATTTTTTTTTTAAAGAAAAGTCATTCTGGAGTTCCCATCATTCAGTGGTTAACAAACCCAGCTCGTATCCATGAGGACGCGGGTTCGATCCCTGGCCTTGCTCAGTGGGTTAAGGATCTGGCGTTGCCGTGAGCTGTGGTGTAGGTCACAGATGTGGCTCAGATCCCATGTTGCTGTGGCTGTGGCGAAGGCCGGCGGCTGCAGCTCCCATTTGACCCCTAGCCTGGGAACCTCCATATGCCATGGGTGGGGCCCTAAAAAGACAAAAAAAAGAAAAGTTATTCTGTTGTTATCATTATAAAGAAATCGAACAAAAGGAAAATATTAGAGTAAAATTTTAAAAATTACTGCAACTGCTATTAGGCAATGACTTCAGACATCTTTTCAGGTGGGTGGACTGGAGACAGATGAATAGACTGAATTACTTTTTATGTAAAATGACGTTATAGATATTACTTATTTAAATTGTTTTCTTTAATCCAAAAAAAGGAGTTGGTTTTCCAAAAGGGGGGAGGACTTTCATTTAAGTAAATTTTTTGAAGGTCACCTAAGTCCCTCCACCACTTTTTTTTATTTCCTTTTTTTTTTTACTTTTTGCTTTATCTAGGGCCACACCCGCGGCATATGGAGGTTCCCAGGGTAGGGGTCTAACAGGAGCTGTAGCCGCCGGCCTTCGCCATAGCCACAGCAACGCGGGATCTGAGCCGCGTCTGCAACCTACACCACAGCTCACAGCAACGCCGGATCCTTAACCCACTGAGCAAGGCCAGGGATCGAACCCGCAACCTCATGGTTCCTAGTCGGATTTGTTAACCACTGAGCCACGATGGGAACTCCTCTCCGCCACTTTTTGGTACGAAAAGTTTCAATTACACAGTAAAATGGAGAAAACAAAGTCCGATGAACACGCGTAAACATACCAGTGAGATTCAATACTTAACCTCTTAATATTTGCATTTTCCTGCCTGAATCCTTGAATATAAGCTGTGTACGTCATGATTTTACACTTTCTACACTCTGAAATATTTCAACTTACCTCTTTTGGAATATGGTTATTCTCCTACATAGCATCATTTTTGCTCTTCAGAAACTGAAGAATAATTTCCTAAAATTATCTAATACCAAATCTGTAATCGTCCCCAAGGTGTTTTTCTGGTTGTTTTGAATCAAGATCCAGTCAAGCTTCATCTAATGCATACAGTTATGTTTTAGTTTAATTTAGAAAAGCCCCCCCAGTCCCGTTCCTTCCCCCTGATATTGATTTTGAAAAGCCTGGGGCAGATGTGTTGTGAAATATCCCACATTATGGGCTGTGCGATTTATTTTTGGAAGTCTCACTTAACTTACTGTTTTTTCGTTTTCTTTCCCCTTTCCTCCTTTCTTCCTCCCTCCCTCCCTCTGTTTCTTCTTTCCTTCCTTTGCCACGGTTGCAGCATATGGAAGTTTCCAGGCTAGGGTTTGAATCGGAGCTACATTTGCCAGCCTGCGCCACAGCCTTGGCGACGCCAGATCCGAGCCGCGTCTGCAACCTACATGGCAGCTCATGGCAACGCGGGATTCTTAACCCACTGAGCGGGGCCAGGGATCGAACCCTCGATCATTTTGGGTACCAGTCGGGTTTGTTTGCACTGAGCCACAATGGGAACTCCCACTGTCTGTTTTTTAACTGAAAGTTAAATATGAAGACTTGATTACATTCAGATTAAACAGTTTTTGCCAAGACTGTAGCTGCCCTGTAAACTTTTGCTTGCATCATATAAGGGGCTGGCCTACCATTAGTCGTGCTGGCCGCCTGGAGGCTTAATTAAGGTGAGGACTTGCAGGTTGCATATTCATATGAGATTTAGTTTTAACCAAATTGGAGGAAAGAGAAATTAATGTTCAGTGAAAAGAATTGTTGACTTTCAAATATGTATTTCTTTAATTTTTGGTAGTATGTGTGCCCTGCTATGAATGATGACACTTGCACTTGTCTTCTGTCTCCCCTCCTCTCCGTGTCTTCTCCTAAAGTGTAGCATCCTTTTGTGTAATTATAACCCTCAGGTTATAATATAAATATAATCCTTAGGTGGTAATATAAATATTATAACCTAATCCTTAGGTTATAGGTTAAATATAAATATTATAACCTAATCCTTAGGTTATAGGTTAAATATAAATATTATAACCTAATCCTTAGGTTATAAATATAAATGTAATCCTTAGGTTATAATATAAATACAATCCTTAGGTTATAATATAAATATAATCCTTAGGTTGTAATATAAATATTATAACCTAATCCTTATGTTATAGGTTAAATATAAGTATTATAACCTAGTTCTAGGTTATAATATAAATATAATATAAATGTAATCCTTAGGTTATAATATAAATATAATCTTTAGGTTATAGGTTAAATATAAATATCATAACCTAATCCTTAGGTTATAATATAAATATAGTATAAATACAATCCTTAGGTTATAGGTTAAATATAAATATTATAACCTAATCCTTAGGTTATAATATCAATATAATCCTTAGGTTAGGGTTGGGGTTGGGGTTAGGGTTAGGGTTAGGTTTGAATCCGTTCTTTATGAAATGGGTACGGTAAACAGCACTCTTTTATCACCGTGTCTCACTCCAGAGTTCATTAGGGTTTGACTCCTGATGGCTTTCCTTGTGTGCTAATATTTTGATGGAGAGTTCACGGCTGCTGTATGAAATCATGTTGAACGTTCGTAACAGATTTTATTTTTTTGGTAACAAATGTGCCTTTAGATCTGGAGAGTTTATTTACTTCTTTTCCTCATGTCAAGAAAACCAGTGTGTCTTTTATCTCTGAATCACTCTCTCTCTCTTTATTGAGCACTTTAAACCACGCACCACGATTAGCCCTCCACGGTGGTGTCTGTCTGTCTTCTGTGTCTGTTTATCTCTGAGAGTCTGTCTTTTTCCTGTGTGTACACTGTGATGACATCGTCTTAGCAATTCAATTTTCCATGTTGTTTCTAAATTATTCATGTGGCAGGTATGTCATTTGGATGCTCAGTTGGTTTCCTTAGATCTGTAGTCTCCCGTTTCACCTTATTTGATTGCTTTATGTCACTTTTGAGCTCCTATTTTATGCTATCATCTGTTTTTTTTGGGGGGGCTACACCCAAGGCATGTGGAGGTTCCCAGGCTAGGGGTTGAATCGGAGCTGTAGCTGCCGGCCTACGCCACAGCCACAGCAATGCGGGATCCTTAACCCACTGAGCAAGGCCAGGGGCTGAATCTGCATCCTCATGGATGGTAGTCGGGTTCATTACCCACTGAGCCACAACGGGAACTCCACTATCATCTTCCTAAGGTGTTCTGTGGTCATGTGTTATTGCTATCATCTGTTTTCAAGAAAACTTTTATTATAGTTGATTTTCTTTTCCTTTCTTTGCCACACCCATGGCATACGGAGGTTCCCACGCTAGGGGTCGAATCAGAGCTGCAGCCGCCGGCCTACACCACAGCCACAGCAACGCGGGATCCGAGCCGCGTCTGCAACCTACACCACAGTTCACGGCAACGCTGGATCCTTAACCCACTGAGCAAGGCCGGGGATCGAACCTTCATCCTCATGTATGCTAGTCAGATTCTACTAAGTCACAACGGGAACTCCACATATATAGTTTTTTATGTAGAGGTATTTCTTGGAGATCTTTTATTAGATTTGTACCTGGGTATATTATTTTCAAAAAAGACAGTATAACGAGTCTCCATGTAGCCATCCTCCGGATTCGTCAACCTTGTTGTGTTTTTATTTTTCCTCCGCTCAATCCCAGCATCTCCCACAAGGTTATTTTGAAGCAAATTAAAAATACATCATCCTAAGCATTTCAATATGTATTTCTAAAAGATAGGGACTTTTTGTTTTAAAAAAAAACCACCCCAGTATCATTTCATAAATAAAAAAGCAAAAATAATTCCTTATTACCATAAAATATCTAGTTAGTGTTATTTGGTGTTGGGGGGGTTGCTATTATAAATAATATCTTTAAAATCTTCATGTTCCTTGTGTCTTTCTAATACATAGACATCGAAATTATTTTCCATGTGTTCGTCTTGTATATAATCACTTTGCGAACGTTTCTTATTAATTCCAGTAATTTATTTCCAGCTTACTTTTGGTTTTCTGCATATTCAGTTGTTTGTTAGTATAAGGACTGTCTGCCTCACGGGGCAAAAGAGGTTTGCCAGGGTTACCAATGATAAGTTTGAAAAATGGAAAAGAAATGCACAAATGAAAAGTGAGCAAATTTTATGTTTTCATTAAAGACTGAAAAAAAGTCTAAGCCTTTTAAGTCCCTCCTGTCATTGTGTGTGGCATAGTATCTTCAGATTTTTAATCAGTTGCTAAAATTATTTGTTATTCTGTATTCTTTTTAGTTTCCCATCACCGATTGTTCTTGGAATTGGACAGGTACGTGGAAAAAAACATAAATTAACTTTTTTTTTTTTAGGGCTGCCCCCATGGCATATGGAAGTTCCCAGGCTAGCAGTCGAATTGGAGCTGAAGCTGCCGGCCTACGCACAGCCACAGCAGTGCCGGATCTGAGCCGTGTCTGCAACCTACACCACTGCTCACGGCTACGCCGGATCCTTAACCCACTGAGCGAGGCCAGGGATCGAACCTGCATCCTCATGGATGCTAGTCAGATTCATTTCTGCTGAGCTACGACGGGAACTCCTAGAATTTAATTACTGTAAAGCAAGAGAGCAGCAGATTGAAAGGCTTCAAGGTCAGCTGGGTAACTAATGTGTGTGCACAGTTTAGCGTTTCGTGCCTGAGACAAAGGGGCTTGGGCAGATGAGGTGAGGTCCTCTAGGAATCAAGGAAATGTAATTTTTATATTAAATCTCTCAATTTGTACGTGGTGGCAACACATTCATTTTTTCGTAAAACTCTATAGGCGAAAAAAAAAAAAAGACATTTGCAGTTTCCTTCTTGAAGTTTGTGTTGTTTGTTCTCAAGTGTAAGGATGAACTTAGAAAAACTTTCAGACCAACCCTGTTTGGCTGTTACTGAAAGTTTCCATTCCTATCAATTTGTGACTTGTTTACTTTTTTGGTCTTACGTCGGAAAATGATATCATAATTTTTTTATTAACAATCTGGAGTATTTCTGATATACACGGTGTCCTCCAGATTAATAGCTTTTTTTTCTCCCTGTCTTTTTAGGGCCACACTTGTGGCATATGGACATTCCCAGGCTAGGAGTCGAACTGGAGATGCAGCTGCCGGCCTACACTGCAGTCACAGCAACACAGGATCCAAGCCATGTCTGCCACCTACGCCACAGCTCACGGCAAGGATGGATCCTTAACCCACTGAGCAAGGCCAGGGATTGAACCTGTGTCCTCATGGATGGTAGTCAGATTTGTTTCCTCTGAGCCCCGACAGGAACTCCATCCAGGTTAATAGCTTTTAAATGAGACATTTTTGCAATACTGGCTAGATTGGAGAGAAAAAGAAATACCTTAAAAATTTTTTTGTCTCTTAATTTGTCTTCTGTATTATAGAAATATTGGACTTTACAAAATATGTTTATGTGTGCAGTTAGCCCCTCCCAGGCCCACACACTTATGTTGTGGGGGAAGGTTAGTACCTGGGAAGAACAGTCCGGGATCAACCAGTGGCCTCACTGACTGTGGTCGCTCTGGTCAGTTTTGGGGACACTGTTCCTTATTCTGTCTGTTGTCGTTCCTGGAGTCTCTTGAGATAACATATGTTATGTGTGAGTCCGCTTGACATTTTGTCTATAGTTCAGATGCAATCCATACAGTGGCAAGAAAAAGAAATTCATTATTTCAAGGAATAACAGTTTTTTGAAACCTTAGAAAACAGATTTTTTCAGATGTCTTTGTCTTTTCTGGCCATGCCCTCTGCCCCTGGAAGTTCCCGAACCAGGGCTCGAACCCGTGCCATAGCCGTGACCCCAGACCCTTGGTATCACTTGATCCTTAACCCCCTGTGCCACAAGGGAACTCCAGATATACTTCTTTTTGATGAACCTCCTTTCTTTTGATGATGTGTTGGCACCTCACACAGACTTTCCAGGTATTTTGCTAACGTTTTTCTCTCCCTTTTTCTTTAGATGGCAGTTACCATTATGATTCTGTATGTGTCCAAGCTAAATAAAATAATTCACTTCCCCGATTTTGACAAGAAAATTCCTGTAAAGGTATGTGATGATAGGTACCCATGGCTATGATGGAGTATGCGAAAATGCTATAGAAATTACCAGTTGTTCTTAGGGTACCTGTCCATTTGTCTATATACTTTGCTTCCTGCTGGCACTGGATAGAAGCATCTTGGTAAAGATTTTGTATCATTCAGGTGTCCACCGATGGAACACAATAATAGTAAAACTGCACGTTTGATAGTGGACATTCATTCAATACTATGTGTCTTCTGAAATGGCAAAGCCTCCAACAGGAATTGATGAGCTCTTTTGGTCAGTGGGAAATATTTAGGCTTCGAGGGCTGGACCATCTCTGTCACACATATTCAGCTCTGCCACTGCAACGAGAAAATGGATGATACGACAGCTATAGATGTAAGTGTAGATGTGAATGACCTGGTATAGTTGTGCTCTAATAAAACTTTATTTACGTAAATAAAAGCTGGGCTAGATTATCTCTTGGGCTCTCCCAGTTTGCTGATCCCTGCTTTTTTTTTTTTTTTTTTTTGTCTTTTTGCCTTTATGTAGAGCCGCACCCGCGGCAAGTGGAGGTTCCCAGGCTAGGGGTCTAACAGGAGCTGTAGCCACCGGCCTTCGCCACAGCCACAGCCACACGGGATCCGAGCCGCGTCTGCGACCTACACCACAGCTCATGGCAACGCTGGATCCTTAACCCACTGAGCTATGCCAGGGATCGAACCCACAACCTCATGGTTCTTAGTCAGATTTGTGAACCACTGAGCCACAAAGGGAACTCCCTGCTGATCCCTGCTTTTAAGTTTTTGTTTTTAGCTTGGATTGATAAGCTCTATGAGTGGAATGAAGAATAAATACAATTTGATATACTTAGTTTTTTTTTTTTTTTTCATGATGGAACCAGAAACAAAGACCTGTCATTCTCTCCTGGGATTGTGGAATGGAACTAACTTTTATTGAACAGTTGCTGGTGCCAGGCGTGAGGCCAGGCATTTAATTCCTAGAGCTATTCTGTACGACAGGTGGTATTGAACGGGTCGTGGTGACATTTTTGGATTTAGGGAGGAGGTTAAATCAAACCGCAGTTCCTTGAGGGTGAGGCCTTCACCTGGCTTGTTCCCTGATGTGTCTTTTTTTTTTTTTTTCATTTTTTTGTGTTTGTTTTTTTTCTTAGTGAATTTTATTTCAATTATAGGTGTACAAAAATAATCACAAGTCAATCTGATAGCATTTGCGTCCCCCTGACATGTCTTTAAGGCCTGAAAAAAATGCTGGCATCCAGCCCTGGGTTATTCGTCAGACTGATGAATCACTTGTTTACAGCATCAGTAAATCAGGGGCAGCCACAAAAAGAGAAAAACAAAATATTGAAGTATAGGAAAGTTGTTAACCCAGTCTTCCTAAGAATGATTACACTTAGTTTATTGATGTATTCTAATTATCAGACACTTTAAACATTTTTAAATTGTGGGAGTTCCCTGGTGGCCTAGCGGTTAAAGACCCAGTATTGTCACTGCTGTGGCTCAGGGTTGATCCCTGGTCTGGCATTTCTGTATGCGGTGGGTGCAGCCAAAAAAAATGGTGAAATATGATCTAGACAAAGAGAAAAAGGTGTCCTACATGAATGTATCGTTGAACAAATAATTACCCTTGTAATTATTAGGTAGGTCATGAGATGAGATCACAAAATCCTCCTTACCCACTATTCTGACTCCCGTAGTAATAATTTTCTTTCTATCTTTGTAAGTTTTCTAAATCTGTATATAGCCCTGAATTATGTATTTTAGATTTGCCTATTTTGGGATATTATGTAAAGGGAATTAAACTTTCTATATTTTTTTTGCATCTTGTTTCTTTCACTTAATGTTATGATGGTAGGATTCATCCATATTGTTGTGAGTAGCTGTATTTTTTTATTTTCATTGTGTAAACACACTGCAATTTATTTATCTGTTTTCCTGTTTACAGTAAATGGGGGTTGTTTCTAGTTTAGGTGCTAGAAAAATAAAAAGTGCTGTTCTGAACATACTGATGGACGGATCTCCATCAGTATTAGACAGCTAAGGCTCCCATGATAAAATACCATAGACCAGGTGGCTTCACAGAAATTGATTTTTTCACATTTCTGGAGGTACGTCTCTTTTTTGTTTGTTAGTTTTTTAGGGCCGCACCCTCTGCATACGGAGGTTCCCAGGCTAGGGGTCGAATTGGAGCTGGAGCTGCCGGCCTGCACCCCAGCCACAGCAGTGCCAGATTCGAGCCGCATCTGTGACCGACACCACAGCTCACGGCAACGCCGGATCCTTAACCCACTGAGCGAGGCCAGGGATCGAACCCGCATCCCTGTGGATACTAGTTGGATTCTTTTCCGCTGAGCCACAACAGGAACTCTCCCCCCCTTCTTTTTTTTTTTTTTTTGCTATTGCATGTAGATATCTTAACCAGATTATTTAAAAAGTTAGAGGTGCATATTTTAATCTTTGTTGTGTATATTGTCATTGTATCTGTAAATTAATGGGATATTAATTATGATTTAATTTTAGTTGCTTTAAAATTTTTCTAGATTCACTATCACATCCTCTTTAATAAATGACTGTTTTGTTTTATTCTTTCCAACATTCTTTTATTTCTTTTACTTGCCTTACTTTATAGCAGAGCACCTCCAGTGTGATGTTCATAGAAATGATAATACTGGGCACTTGTATCTGACCTCAAAGGGAAAGATTTTATTGTTTTTAATTTTTTTATTGTTTTGCTTTTTAGGGCTGCACCTGCGGTGGACGTTCCCAGGCCAGGGGTCAAATCAGAGCCACATCTGCCGGCCTACGCCACAGCCACAGCAATGCAGAATCCGAGCTGGCTCTGTGATCTACACCACAGCCCACGGCAACGCTGGATCCTTAACTCGCTGAGCGAGGCCAGGGATCGAACCCACAACCTCATGGTTCCTAGTCAGATCGGTTTCTGCTGCGCCACGATGGGAACTCAGGGAAAGCTTTTAATATCTCATCATTAAGTATGTTGTTTGCTATAGGTTTTTTTTTTGAGATACCTTTTATCTGTGTTTCAGTTACCTTTTGCTATGTAACTCAAGGGCTCAAAATAATAATTATTGCTGTACTGTGGTTGGGGAATTCGGGGAGATCAGCTGGGCGGTCCTGGCTTAGGGCATCCATGTAGCTGTAGACAGACAATGGCAGAGCTGAAATGATGAGGGCGGGCTGGTTAGTACAGCCGGAGGCTGGTTACACATCCTTCTCTTATTCCCATAATCTCAGCCGTCTCCGTGCGGTCGGCTGCGTAGGCGAATTTGGGCTTCCTCACAAGATGGCGGGCTCAGGGGAGTCAGAATGGTTGCACGGTGGCTTAAGCTTTCAAGGGCGAGGGTTCTCGCAAGCAAGGTCAACTGCACGGCTTTTTCAGGCCTAGCCTTTAGCGGTCACATGGCCTTTCAGCCGCACTGTGTTAGTCAAAACAGCCCCATCCAATCTGAAGAGGAAGGGACACCGCCCTTAGCTCTGGATGAAAGGCAGTTTCAAAGTCACACTCTCAGAGTATGTGAGAAAGCAGATCGTGTCACCGTCATTATCCCTGATTAGGGAGTTGTCTGTTTCTCCTGGTATTTCTGTAAGGTTTTTTGGTTTGTTTTTGTTTTATGTATTTTGAGACTATGTTATTAGGTGAGTAAATTTATTTATTTATTTATTTATTTATGTATTATCATCATTATTATTATTGTCTTTTTAAGGCTGCACCTGTGGCATATAGAGGTTCCTAGGCTAGGGGTCCAACTGGAGCTGTGGCCACTGGCCTACGCCACAGCAATGCCAGATCCAAGCCACGTCTGCGACCTACACCACAGCTCACGGCGATGCTGGATCCTTAACCCACTGAGCCAGGGATGGAAACTGAGTCCTCATGGATGCTAGTCAGATTGGTTTCTGTGGAGCTACGATGGGAACTCCAGTCTTTAAATTAGTTATAGCTTTCTGGTGAATTAAAGTATTTGATTATACGGGGTGGAACTCCTCTTTTTCCAGTTCTTTGTGTTGCCCTAGAATTCACCAACAGGCATACCTAACTTATCAAGTTATAAGGTTGATTAATAAATGTGTTCTCCCTCTCAACAATGCAGAGATTTTTCACTCCATTTACTGCTCCAACCAGCTTCTGTGTTCTCACCATGTAATCCTTTAAGGCTCTATTTAAATCTTATAATACATTTTTTTTTAAAACCCACCAGTGTTCATTTACATTTATCCACGTGTTTACTGCTTGCCTTGTTTTTCTTTCCTTTGCGGATCTCACCCTTTGCATTTTCCTTCTGAATGAAGTAACTTCTTTAGAAGGAACTTTACTGCTGGTCTGCTTACACTCTTTGTTTTTTATTTATCCGAAAAGGAGAAAAAAAAAACAAAACTGGCAGAACTTCAAAGATGGCAATTCTGCATTACTAACGGTGTGATGTTTCAATGACAGCCGCGAATCTTTGTCCAGAAAAGTGCAACGTGGGCACGGAGAGCAGAAATTGGCACAGCTTTTCAACAGCCTTCTGAACCTTATGTACAAACGATAAACACCCATCTTCAACTCACCGACCTAGCTAGGGGTGGGGGGTCTCCATTCCAGAGGGGTGTCTATTCAGAGCTTTCTCTTAGGGAAATGTAGTCTACTAATATGGGCAAGGTCAAGATTTTCATTTCTATCCAGCACTGTCCCGCCCCCACTGACTCCCACTGCAGTGATTACGAGTATCTCTGCCTACCTACCTGCTTCGGTCACGTAGAGAAACCTGTGTCGTGTTCTGGGTTTCAGATTTTGGAGAGCTCACCGTCATGGCAAGGAAGGGAACGCAGAACAATTGCTTTGATTACTGATGGGGAGTGAATGTCACTGTTTTTATATACAAAGGGAAATATTATTGGAGTGCTAACCAAATATTCTTCTTCTTCTTTTTTTTAATTGAAGCTATTTCCTCTGCCTCTTCTCTACGTTGGAAACCACATCAGCGGATTACTGAGCACAAGTAAATTAAGGTACAGTGTGAGATAATGGTCAAGAACAGATTCTTGATTCATTAGCTTTTACGGTCACAAAGACCAAGTTTGGTTTTTTTTTTTAAGATATCGCTTGGGCTACACATAGAGGACAATAATATTTCATAATTAAAACAATAAGGTGAAAAGGCAAAAAAAAAAAAAACAGGTGGAGTTTTGAATTTAACCTGATAATGCTTTAGTCATGTTAAAAAACTAGTATGTTTACGAGTTCCCTTCGTGGCACAGTGGTTAACGAATCCGACTAAGAACCATGAGGTTGCTGTTTCGATCCCTGGCCTCACTCAGTGGGTGAAGGATCCGGCGTTGCCGTGAGCTGTGGCGTAGGTCGCAGACGCGGCTCGGATCCCGCGTTGCTGTGGCTGTGGCGAAGGCCGGCGGCTACAGCTCTGATTAGACCCCTAGCCTGGGAACCTCCATATGCCGCGGGTGCGGCTCTAGATAAGGCAAAAAGACAAAAAAAAAAAAAAAAACTGGTATGTTTTTTCTTTATGTCTAAGTCTGAAGATAGAATGTAAGATCTGTAGAAGTCGATATAAGAAGGTATGATTTATCCAGGAAGATTCGCTTGTATGAATATGGTTCTGTGTAAGTTTCAGTTTCATCAGTTTTATAAAAGCAGGAACATTCTATCAGATTTGGAAGAGGTCAGGTTAGGTCCAGGGAAAAAATAAATGACAGACATTCTTTTCTTTTTTTAAAATTACTTAATTGTATTACATTTATAGGTATACAAAAATCATCACAACCAAATTTTTATAGCATTTCCATCCCAAACCCTCAGTGCATCCCCCCACCCCCCAACTTGTCTCATTTGGAAACCAGAAGTTTTCCAAAGTCTGTGAGTCAGTATCTGTTCTGCAAAGAAGTTCATTGGGTTCTTTTTTTAGATTCCACATGTAAATGGTAGCATTTGCTGTTGGTGTCTCTTTGTCTGACTGACTTCACTTAGCATAATAATTTCTAGGACCATCCATGTTGCTATAAATGCTGCTATTTCTTTCCTTTTAATGGCTGAGTAATATTCCATTGTGTGTATGTACCACATCTTCTTTATCCACCCCTCTATCGATGGACATTTAGGTTGTTTCCATGGCTTGGCTATTGTATAGAGTACGTGTGTTTTTTCGAGTCATGGTTTTCTCTGGTTAGATGCCCAGGAGTGGGGTTACTGGATCAAATGGCGATTCTGTTTTTAGTTTTCTGAGGAATCTCCATACTGTTTTCCACAGCGGTTGCACCAATTTACATTCCCAACCAACAGTGTAATAGGGATCCTTTTTCTCCACACCCTCTCCAGCACTTACCGTTTGTAGATTTTTTTGATGATGGCCATTCTGGCCTGTGTAAGGTGGTACCTCATAGTGGTTTTGATTTTCATTTCTCTAGTAATGACTGATGTTGAACACCTTTTCATATGTTTTTTGGCCATCTGTATGTCTTCTTTGGAGAGTTGTCTGTTTAGATCTTCTGCTCATTTTTTTTTAATAACAATGAATTTTATTTCAATTATAGGTGTACAAAGATGTACAAAGTTCTGCCCATTTTTTGATGGGGTTTGTTTTTTTGGTATTGAGCTGTAGGAGATGTTTGTAAATTTTGGAGATTAATCCCTTGTCATTCGATTCATTTGCAAATATTTTCTCCCATTCTGTGGACTATCTTTTCATTTTGTTTAGGGTTTCCTTTGCTGTGTAGAAATTTTTAAGTTTAATTAAGTCCCATGTGTTTATTTTTATTGTCACTACTCTAACCAGTGGCTCTGAGAAGATGCTGCTGTCATTTATGTAGGAGAGTGTTTGGCCTATGTTTTCCTCTAAGAGTTTTATAGTATCTGGTCTTATATCTAGGTCTTTAATCCATTTCGAGCTTACTTTTGACAGATGTTATTTTCAAATGTGTGTTGTATACTGTTGATATTTGCATTTGCATTTCTTTCATGGTCCTTTGATTCCTTTTGTTGAAAGTTACTATAAAAATGAAAAGGGTTGTGTGCAAAGACCAAGCCATCCTGTAAGCCAGAAAGACAGGGTGTGAAATACAAAGCCTAATGAACACACATGAGGGTGGCAAAGATATGAATAATGAGCAAATTTTGTGCAAGCGGTGGCCGAAGTAGAAGAAAACTTGTTTGCAGAGAGTGGAAAAGAGGCGGGTAGTAGAAGGTAGACCAGAAGGAAAAAGGACACATCAAACAAGAAAGGTGAATGAAGCCCCTAGCCTTTCACTCTTGTTGAAAAGGACTGATGGTGGAGTTCCCTTCGTGGCTCAGTGGTTAACGAATCCGACTAAGAACCATGAGGTTGCGGATTTGATCCCTGGCCTCGCTCAGTAGGTTAAGGAT
>PVHT021183661.1:604882-661888 GCA_004024745.2 Catagonus wagneri
ACCTGTGGTTCTGACTTTCCTGCCCTCTGTTGCCGTCTTCTCAAGGTCACGTTGGAAGCAGAAGGAAGTGGGTTCTTCCAGCCCTGGCAGCCTGTGGCTGTGCCCTGAGCTGTGTTCTAGAATCTCCAGGTTTTGAGACTGGGTGAAAGGGTCATAAGTATGTTTAAGAGGCAGTGGATGTGGCCTCCTTAAAGTTTTTTGGGAAAAAAAAAATCACTCATAATTTTATCCTCTAACATGCTATTTTAAATATTCACTTTCAGTCTTTTTCTGTATACAGACTATATCTTATTACAGTTGCAGACTCTGTGTAGTTTTATAACCTCCTTGATTTATTTAATATTCATTTTCTAAGAGTGGTAAAGTTTTTTTTTGTTTGTTTGTTTGTTTGTTTGTTTTTTTGCTCTTTAAGGCCGCACCTGCAGCATATGGAGGCTCCCAGGCTAGGGGTTGAATCGGAGCTACAGCTTCTGGCCTACACCACAGCCACAGCAACACAGGATCCGAGCCGTGTCTGTGACCTACACCACAGCTCACGGCAACGCCGGATCCTTAACCCACTGAGCAAGGCCAGGGATCAAACCCGCAACCTCATGGTTCCTAGTCGGATTCGTTTCTGCTGCCTCACAACAGGAACTCCAAAGAGTGGTAACAGTTTTATATTACAGAGTTGGCATATAATGTTCCCTCAAGTGGATTTAATTTATTTAATCATTATCTTGTTGTCTGATATTTAGACTGGTTCTGATGTTTTTCCCAAAGATACTACCGCAATGAACGTGTTTTTGCACGTGATTTTTTTCTTTCCTTTGCATTATTACCCTGGGATAAATTCCCCAACAAGACGTAATTAAGTCCAAGGTTGGGACCGTTTAATGACTGTCCATACGTAGTCCCAGCTTGATTTGTCAAAGGACCCTTGGTTCACATCGCATATAATCTTTTAGTACAATCTTTGTGGCTTCAGCACAGTCTTTGTTGTAGTTGGAGAGTATGATGTTTTGAATGTCAGCTAATAAGTGAAAGTGCCTGAGATGATTAAATCTCTATTTGTGTTTATTATTTAATATGACTTGTTAGTGACGTATGTGAGAATTCAGCTTAAGTCCTTATGTTTAATTTGGACAATTAACGGGCTTCGTTAAAACGTAAGACATTTCAAAAATGCTTGGTGTCTGACGCTGTTATACTTGAATCTTTTCCTGACAGCTTACCCATGTTCACCGTGCTCAGGAAATTTACCATTCCACTTACTTTACTCCTGGAAACCATCATACTTGGGTGATTTTTTTTTGTTTGTTTTTCCTCTACTCCTCTGGTGTCCTCTTCTCTCCCCCCACATTATTTTTACTTAGAAAATCCTCACCATCTAGTCATCTTTCCAGATAGCTGATCTGAAGTGCCGGTAGCAATAACTTCAGGACAGATGGCTTATTCATGTCAAAGCAGTGTCCTATTTCCATAAATCCCTAAGAATATAATGAGTGGTTTTTTGATTATAATTTTACATGAGACAAATAATAAATACAGTGCGTGGTAGAAAAGTTATATTAAAAAAACAAAAACCCCGCAATAGATGTGAATCTTTTTCTTGAGCCGCATGGAATTGACACTGATAATGGAATGGACAGGAAAAGTCCACACAGACAGAACAGGATAGGAGAGCAGAAAATCATGGCAATTCATTCATATGCAATGAGTATGAGCTGACATCAGAATAACCTCATTTTTATAATGTTGGTTTAACAATGTCTCGGAAAGATCTTCGGTCTGACATCCAAAAATGTGATTCTTGATTTTGCTGTGGGCGTGATTTAACATGGAAATTGGGATGATGCGCCAGTGTTTTCAGTTGTGCTACTGAATTTTATCCAGCCTTTGGTCGCTTGACACCAACTAGCTAGACCCACGGCAGTCGGTCTTAGGCATTTTGTCCCAGCATCTCTCTAGTGAGAACAGAAAAATATGTTTGTTATTAGATTAAAACAACTACTAAAGATGTCAAGTAAATTTGGTCTGATCTACTCATCTGTTTACAGGTACTTTTAGCGCTCTCTCCTTGTTAAAACATTTGTCGATTAGGTTCCACCTTTAAAACTGTCAGTCATGTCTACTTTCAGTTTATTTGAAAAACATCATCTCTATTTTTCCTCCCTTCCTTTCTCCTCTTCCTTTTCTTACCTACCTCTCTATCCACCCACTCATAAATGTATTTGTTTATTACAGGAAACAGTATTCCTTGAGCGTCATTGTCAGTGTCTGCGCCATCATTCTTGGTGCTGTCATCGCAGCTGGGTAAGACTTTCGACTACTTCTGCTCAATAACTTCTTTGTGTCTCCGACAATAGGCCCAGCCCGGTTCTCATTTTTTCATTTTCCATCTGGCTGCAGCTGAATGGAGCAGCCAAGAGACAAATCTGTTGAGGCTGGTGGGATCCCCCGTGTCTTCCTGTGAAAGTCAGACTGGGTTCCAAGGTGGCCAGAACGTTTCTGAGAAATAGAGGGAGCGTGACGAGATATCGGTACTGCCCTTCTTCATAAAAGGAGTGAGCTGTGCACTTTTATTGCTGAATGTTTGTCTTCAAGATAAAAAATTTACAAAGAATTTGAAAAGTCCTTAGGCATTCGACTAAGAAGAGTAACGGATTTGTGAAGCCCTTGTCTGCTGATTTGTTTTATCATCCTGTGTGATGCCTTAGTCGTCAGTAGTTCCCAGGGTGGGACGCTTTCATTCAATGTGTTTGTATTTTTGAGACATGAGCCCATACCACTGAAGGACTACTGTCTTATTCATTAACATGCCCGACCAGAAATAAGGACTCCAAGTTTGCATATGAAAGCAGGTACTCAGAATTCTTTTTTTTTTTTTTTAGGGTCGAACCCACGGCATATGGAGGTTCCCAGGCTAGGGGTCCAGTCAGAGCTGTAGCCGCCGGCCTACACCACAGCCACAGCAACGCAGGATCCAAGCCGCATCTGCAACCTACAGCACAGCTCATGGCAACGCCGGATCCTTAACCCACTGAGCGCAAGGCCGGGATTGAACCCACATCCTCACGGATGCTAGTCGGGTTCGTTAACCACTAAGCCACGACGGGAACTCCCTAGAGTTCTTTTCTAGCCTAGTGGTTAAAGCATGTGTGCAGTTCCATCCTTGGGTTTGAAACTTCGCTCCGCCCTCTGACAGCTATTTCTTAGCCTCCTTTTTTTTAACCTCGGTTTCCTTAAAGTATAAGTGATATCGCTGGCCCTCTGTATCGGAGGCTTCTGCAATCTGTAGATTCAACCACTGGTGGATCAAAAATATTTCTGGAAAATTTCCAGAAAATTCCCCAAAGCAAAACTTGCATTTGCCGTGGGCTGGCAGCTATTTACATAGTATTTACATTGTATTAGGCATTATAAGTAATCTAGAGATGATTTAAAATATATGGGAGGAGGTGCATAGGTTATATGCAAGTACTGCTGCATCGTTTTGTATAAGGGACTTGAGCATCTGCAGATTTGGGTGTCTGCTTGTAGAGGGTGTGGGGTAGGCCGGCAGCTGCAACTTTGATTCGACCCCTAGCCTGGGAACTTCCGTATGCTGCAGGGTGGTCCTAAAAAGCAAAATAAAATGAAATGAAATAAAATAGAATAGAAAAAAAAATATATATATATGGCGTGCTAGATGACAGATACTAGTAATAACAGTGGTGTTTATTATTGTTATAAATTTGTTTAGTCCTTTGCCTAGACCAGGGTATATTGTTTGTGTTTTCATCTGCAGTGTCCTCTTCTCCAGTTCTAGCTGGAGCTGAGCTCAGTTGCCTTGAAAGCTGGCCTCTGTGGTTTCAGGGCTGTCTTTCACGCCTGGGGTGGTGCTCGCTGGCGCAGACGTTAATTAAAGCTGCCGCACTTAGAGCCTGTTTTGGTCTTGAAGACTTTCGTTCAAACCAAATCATATGCATAAAGGCAGCTCAAAAAAAAAAAAAAAAAACGGGAGGTGCTCTCTTGAAAGTGCCTGGGTTTCTTCGAGCTCAATTTGAAAAACCACTGACTTAGAGCCAGTTGAAGACTTTCCCCCAAAGTGGTTTGTAAACATGTAAAGTCTTGGAGGAGGCATTGCATTTCAGATGCCGTAGGTGTGGAGGCTTATTTCCAGGAGCAGTTCGAAGGTGTCCAGCTCATCTTGAAGGTGTATGATGCTCTCAGGAGCTGAAAGGGTGCCTGGGGTCTCCCCAAAACATCTGACTTTTACCCGAGAGCCAGCTTGAAATGGTAACCCCTGGCTTTCCCCTTTCCTCAGCACCCACAGAGTGGATGGCACCTCTGTGGGTGACACCCACAGTTCTTAGCTGCGGGCCAGATGGGACCCAGCTCTTCCCTGAACGCACCCAAATTAACTCATCGAATGCCAGTAACTGTACAACAGATTCGGTCAGAGGCACCAGCTCAGGCTGCTGTAACAAGCAGCCCCCACGTCTTGATGGTTTAACATACGGACTATTTTCTGCACACTCTCCACGTGGGAGTCACCCCCCCACCCCGGTCGATGCTGGGGGAGTGCTGTGCTCGCGGTAGCTGCTCAGGGGCCCAGGCTGATGGCAGCTCCGCTTCAGAGGGGGTTCCCTGGCTCATCCAGAGCGAAGAGCGCATGTGGGGAGGTGTGTGCTGGCTCTTGGAGCTTCTCCCCTGGGAAGCGACACCTGTTAATATCTTCTTACATTTTATTTGCCCGAAGCAAGTCACGTGATCAGCGGAAGCTGAAACAGAATTGCCTGTGAACCGCCCTAAATATCGATCACAGGTGTTAACTGATCTGTTCCCGTTTCTCTCACGAGTAAATTCTTTTTGAACTAATGCGCTTTCACGCCTGGCCCAAATGATGTTGGAAGCCCCTGGCTCCCTCCGGTGGGAGACCTGAGAACTCTGAGAGGTCCCCCGCCCCCGAGCCTCTCCAAGGTGCTCAGCTTTGTGGCTCCTCCAGCTCTTTTGCCAAATCAGAGAACGGCAGACTCTTTTTCACGCTGAGCCAAGTGTGGGGAGGCAAGATTCGGAAGACTCTTATTTTGAGAAGTTCTATTTCGGAGAGCTCTGATTTATGATGATCTAAAATTAATGTTTATGTTCTCGCCAATATATCTGGAGGAAATAATGGCCCGTGGGAGCCTAAAGCAAAATCGGATTTAATTTGCATTCAGATTTCTATGCAATCTTTGCCTCTCCGTTTCCTTCTCTTTTTTTTTTGGCTGGAAATACTCATATTGTGATATTGAAGGGGGTGAGGATACGCCACTCCGGACTATGCCACTTTGGCATAAACATTGTGGGAAGTTTATGGAGTGTGGAAGGTGCTTTGAGTATCAAGAGATGTCGGAAGCGTTCTGTGTCCTCCCCTTTTCTGCCTAAAACTAGACCATAAATTTGCCCTTGAGAAGATGCCCATGCGTTCCGGACCAGGAATAGGGCAGCAGTTCTTATCACTGGAGAGAGATCCTCAAGATAAGTCTGCGAAAAGAAACGTTATTAAAGTAAACATCATCGGAATTCCCGTCGTGGCTCAGTGGTTAACGAATCTGACTAAGAACCATGAGGTTGCAGGTTCGATCCCTGGTCTTGCTCAGTGGGTGAAGGATCCGGCGTTGCCATGAGCTGTGGTGTAGGTTGCAGACGCGGCTCGGATCCCGCGTGGCTGTGGCTGTGGCGAAGGCCGGCGGCTACAGCTCCTGTTAGACCCCTAGCCTGGGAACCTCCATATGCCGCGGGTACAGCTCTAGATAAGGCAAAAAGACCAAAAAAAAGAAAGTAAACATCATCTTCCCTTAGCTTCCCATATATACACGTTTCTCATATATAGATACGTATATATAGACATACATACATATGTATTTTTTTTTTTTTAATTTTAGAGCGAGGAGTATGGAACTTCTTGGCTAGGGGGTTGAATCGGAGCTGCAGCTCTCAGCCTGCGCCACAGCCACAGCCAAGCAGGAGCCTGGCCGCGTCTGCGACCTACTGCACAGCTCGCGGCCATGCCAGATCCTTAACCCACTGATCGAAGCCGGGGATCGAACCCGTGTCCTCACGGATAACTAGTCGGGTTCATTACTGCTGAGCTGCCACGGGAACTCCCAGTTTCCCCTATATATTTCTTCGTCCCTTTTCACAATTTACTTGTTCCTTGAAGCCCAGACCCTTTCCTTTGTTAAAACAGATATTGTATAAGCCCCAGAGTCTAACCACTTCTTGGAGTTTCATTGCTTTTCTGTGAAGTCCGGTGCAGGTAAAATGCTTAATTCGGTTTGAACATTTTCTTTTTTTTTTCCCTGCTGTTCGTGTGTAGTCTATGGTCAGTAACATTCACAGGCCCCCAGATATTAACCCCAAAAAGGGCAAAGGAAACCTTCTTGACAGCATATACTTATGAATTATTACATCTGGGCTTAGCTGTCGCTCGCTCTCCTCCCTTTTGCCATGTCCCACCTCCAAACATGTTTCTCTACGAGTGTTATTTATTTAAAATGGAAATTGAAGAGAAGATGCTTCTAAGAAGGGGACCTTAGAGGAGTAGCGAGAAGGAATGGATCCGGTGCTAGCGGATAATGTGACTGCTTGGGGACCAGACGGGGGTGTCCGTTCCTCATTCGACCCCTTTGGCTCTGTGGCTGCCCAGCTGTCCCCACAGGGCTGTCCTCAGGGGATGGCCCTGTTTAACTACAATAAGAAAAGCGCACGAGATGCGTTGAACAAATCACTGCCTTTAGGAAAAAAGCAGCGCTCACCAGTTATCATGCCGATTTATCAGTTAGCCAAAGAAAGGGCTTCACGATTAAAGGAAGATGGTTCGTGGGCCTCTGGTTTTAAGCCCCCTGGGATTAAGTTGAAACCTCCCGATGGCCCTGTTTTGTTTCTATCTGGGGGCCAGCAGAAGAATGAAACATTCATCAGCACACAGGGGTGGGTGGCCCGAGTAAAAGATAGTTACCAGCATCCCAAATGAATTTGATTAGGGATAAAACAGACCAGACAGCCTCCTGAGGCCACATTGTGAGTCTCTGAATAATCACACGCCTTTGCGTCCTCTCTCGCAGTTCCGACCTTGCCTTTAACTTGGAGGGCTATGCTTTTGTGTTCCTGAATGATATATTCACAGCTGCGAATGGAGTTTATACCAAACAGAAAATGGACCCAAAGGTACGAGATCTTCACTCCTGTGGCTTTTAAGGCTCTGTCATCCGGCTCCTGAAATCACATGGACAAATAGAATGGACTCGATTTAATTTCCATGTTAAGATCTGCAAGTCACTGATTTCTTTGGCATTATCTTGTTACCACCCGATCTTGCAAAGTTTGGGGTGAAATTTAGGTAGGAGGGCACTGTTTCAGATGCAAAGTCAGAATGCTCTGGAGAAGGGGTGATTTTGAAAGGTGAATTAAAATTAGAATTTTTTTTTTTTTTTGCTTTTTAGGGCCACACCCAAGGCCTCTGGAGGTTCCCAGGCTAGGGGTCAAATCGGAGCTACAGCTGCCAGCGACACCACAGCCACAGCAACGCAGGATCTGAGCCACGTCTGCAACCTACACCACAGCTCACGGCAACGCCGGATCCTTAACCCACTGAGCGAGGCCTGGGATCGAACCCGGATCCCCATGGATTCTAGTCGGATTCATTAACTGCTGAGCCCTAAAATTAGAATTTTAATTTTTTTATCGTCCTCATCAGTGACTAAGATGAAGTCAGGGGTATTATGAGAGTCTGGAGGTGTAGGTGACAGCTACAAGTTTTGCTGCTGACAGGTTATTCTGACTGGAACCTTCTCCAGACCTTAGTTTCCTCATCTGTGGAATGAGATGATTGGAACAGATAATTTATAAGGTCCCGTGCAGCAGTAACCGCCTCTCCCTGTCCCCGGGGCAGGTGGGCAAATGAGCTTTCCTTCCCTGTGGCTGCCCCCACGTCGGGGCTCCCAGCCCTCACCCCCACCCCAGCTGTTCCAGAAGCTCTGGAGGACGAGCCAGGCATATGTTTCTTTGTCCCGAGTTCTTTGTGTTGCAGAAGGCTGTTGGCGCTGATGGACAGGCTCATTTCTACAAGCTGTTTTTCATCTGCACTGTTTTTTTTTTCTTTTCTTTCTGCATGGCCACTTATGTTTTAACGGTAAGCGGTTTTACAAAACTGGGTTCGTTGGCTTTTGAGCATCAGAGTATGTCACCCTTTATCGAAAGTGGTGGATACAGTGTCTTGAAACGAAAAGTACACGTTTGCACATTTGGAGAAAGGAGATAAAACTGGCATTGGAACCCTGCTGTCCCTTAATAGAAAGAGCAGATGTTTTTAAGGAGTTCTGTTTATATTAGCATCTTAGATGTTATTTTTTTTGTTCCGGGTTTCTCGTTTTTTGAAAAAAAAAAGAATTGAAAGTTGGAGGTGGGTGGAATATCGGAGTCCATCCATCTCCATCTGTTTTACCTGTCATTTTGGGGGTAAAACACTTTTTTTGTTGTTCTGAAATCATGGTATACTTGAAGCATTTTAGGTCAAAAATGTACTGAAAGTGTTCCAGTACAGAACTGGTCAGAACGCGTATTCTGACTCTCTAATTACATGGTTGTATAAAACAGGGGAAAATAAAATAAATGGCTCCAGGAATTCTGATGCTTCATATTCCTAAAGTTAAGTGGAATTTTCTTTTTCATTTTTTTTCCTTTTTTTTTGCAGGAGTTAGGGAAATACGGAGTACTTTTCTACAATGCCTGTTTCATGATTGTCCCAACTGTTATTATTAGTGTCTCTACTGGAGACCTTCGACAGGTAAGTTGATGGCAGTCATTGCATGCTTGCTTAGCAGTCTTTAAAAATGTTAATATTTAACATGTGATACTGTGAAATAAAAAATGTGTGAAGGTAGCTAGGATTACATGAAAGCAAGATGTTGGCTGTCCGCAATTAATACCTTTGGCACGTTCCTTTCATTGGCATTTATCTTTAGACCTGCGGAAGGAGCAGAAAGTAGGCAAAAGAACTCTGGTCTTGAAGCTTTTTGAAAAACAACGACGAAAATCTTGAGTTTGAGGCTCACTTTTCCCTTTTGCTGGTATGGGGACGCTGGGAAAGCTAAGTATCCTAGAAGGGGATTTTTGATCATTTAAAAACAAATTTATTTATGTCTGACCTCTATTATAGCTATTTGGAAGCATACATACAACGTAGAATAATTTAACGATCTCTCATCTAAACCGTCATATAGTTTCAATGCTTTTTGGCATTTATCTGTCCCCATCTGCTCTCGCTCCCTCCCCACCCGGGGATATTTGTTCAATTTTTTTAAAGATTTTAATTTTTTCCAGTATAGTTGATTTACAATGTTCTGTCAATGTCTGCTCTACAGCAAAATGACCAAGTCATATCTTTTTTTTTTTTTTTGTCTTTTCTAGGGCCACACCCATGGCATATGGAGGTTCCCAGGCTAGGGGTCCAATCGGAGCTGTAGCCGCCGGTCTACACCACAGCCACAGCAAAGCAGGATCCGAGCCGCGTCTGCGACCTACACCACAGCTCACGAGCAACACCGGATCCTTAACCCACTGAGTGAGGCCAGGGATCGAACCCGCAACCTCATGGTTCCTAGTCGGATTTGTTAACCACTGAGCCAGGACGGGAACTCCCATCGTGTACAGTCTTTTTCCTCACATTATCCTCCATCATGTTCCAGCGCAAGTGACTAGATACAGTTCCCTGTGCTACACAGCAGGATCTCACTGCTTATCTACTCCAAATGCAATAGTTTGCATCTAACTCCAAACTACCAGTCCATCCCACTCCCTCCCCCTCCCCCTTGGCAACCACAAGTCTGTTCCCCAAGTTCATGAGTTTCTTTTCGGGGGAGAGATTTATCTGTGCCTTATATTAGATCGCAGATATAAGCGATATCATGTCTTTTTCTTTCTGACTCACTTCACTTAGTATGAGAGGATAGTTCCATCTAGTTGCTGCAAATGGCATTATGTTGTTCTTTTTTGTGACTGTGCAGTATTCCACTGCGTATATATGCCACATCTTCTTAATCCATTCATCTGCTGATGGACATTCAGGTTGTTTCCATGTCTTGGCTATTGTGAATAATGCTGCCATGAACATATAGGTGCATGTATCTTTTTGAATGAAAGTTTTGTCTGGATATATGCCCAGGAGTGGGATTGCTGGATCATACGGTAGTTCTCTATTTAGTTTTCTGAGGTACCTCCATATTGTTTTCCATAGTGGTTGTACCATTTGATTCCCACCATCAGTGTAAGAGGGTTCCCTTTTCTTCATACCCTTGGCAGCATGTGTTGTTTGTGGACTTGTTAATGATGGCCATTCTGGCCATTCTAACTGGTGTGAGGTGATACTTCATTACAGTTTTGATTTGCATTTCTCTAATAATTAGTGATGAGCATTTTTTCATGTGCCTGTTGCCCATCTGTATATCTTCTTTAGAGAAGTGTCTATTCAGGTCTTCTGTCCATTTTTCGATTGGGTTGTTTTTTCTTTTGCTGTTGAGTTATATGAATTGTATATTTTGGAGATTAGGCTACTGTTAGCTGCATCTTTTGCAGCTATTTTCTCCCATTCCATAGGTTGTCTTTTTGTTTGTTTGTTTGTTTGTTTAGCGGTTTCCTTTGCTATGTGAAAGCTTGTAAGTTTGATTAGGTCCCTTTGGTTTAATTTTGTTTTTATTTCTGTTGCCTTGGGACCCCCCCTGGAATATTTTAAAGTAAATCCTAGACATTATGGTATTTGTCCCAAAACATTCCAGGATCTGTGTTTGCATTTTTGAGAACGTTTTGCTCTTTTGGTTCACCTGCTCACCTTAGCTGCAGAAACAAATAAAAGGGTAAATTAGTAGAAAGATGGGAAACCCAGTTGTGTGTGTGTGTGTGTGTGTGTGTGAACCAAATCATATGTTCACCCCTCAGCGTCTGCAATGGCCACCTCGAAGCGTGCTGGCTCCTGACAAATCCTAGTTCCTAGAAAGTTTGCCAGACACACCACTTTAGGTTCAGGTGAGAAATGAGGTATGCTGGGCAAAATCCTGGTCCAGTGTGGCCTCTGACCTCCCCCTCAAATGCACCCCCCCCACCATTGGCTAGGCTTAACCCTCCTTAAGTCTGTCATTCATTGCTGGTCAGGGTGGGGCTCACGGCACTTGCGCCCCCAAACCTGTCCCTGGCCCCCCGTGCAGCAGCTGCTAATCCACCACCACATGACGGCATTTCTGTATTTACCAGTCAGCATGGTTTTGTGGTGCACATGGGCTGAGCCTCAATCCCATTTATTGCCTTTTAGGGCTTTGAATGACTTCAGAAGGCTCCTGGGAACCCCTGGGGTGAATGTCAGGGCTTTAATTGTTCTTTCTCAGAACTACGTGTTCTCCCTTCTACAGTTCCTTCCTTAAACAAAACCCGTTTCCACGTGTTTATACTGAAAAGTGTCGGGATACACCCGTTTTGATAAAGGGCTCTCACTGTGTGAACCTGAGCTTCACTGTTAATTCAGAATATTGGACGGTAAAATAAGCATCCTACATGTCTGCAGCAGTGGTGAACCAGGCAGGATACCTAAAAACACAATATTTATTTTTCAGCTGCCATCGATTAAATCTAGTGTCAGTGACATTACATAAACAAAGGGAAATTATGAACCCTCCATGAAGTAGCCCTAGTGGCTTGTCTTATTTCATTGTCATCAACATGAGTTCTGGAATTCCCATTGTGGCTCCGTGGGTTGTGAACCCGACTAGTATCCATGAGGATCTGGGTTCGATCCCTGGCCTCTGGAGAAAAAGCCTATAAAATGATAAAAATGCAAAAGTCATAAAGTTAAAAATTTGGCTCTAATTTAAAACTATGGCATGATAAGAGATGTCAAAAGAGATGAGACACGTTCTGTAATCAGTAATTGTAAAAACCCTGGAGGAAAAATGGTAAGATTTTTCGCTGCTAACATTCACTGCTCTGTGTTCATCGAGTCGTCGTGAATTTCCTCCAATTGGTCACTTTTGACAATGACCGAATCCGTTTTAGAGTGTGAACCAAATATAATAAAGATAAACTTAGGTGACTGGGGGGTGTTAGTCTGCAATCTAAAATTACATTTTCTTTTGCCAAGTTTGGTTTGATTGAATTGAAAGTTGAATGGTGAATTAAAGTGAAAGGTTAACGTCTCTTGTTAATGGAAGAAGTAATTCGATGAGTCATTTTTCCTGGTTGATCTGAGATTGACCTTGTGTGTGACTCATGGTACTGGGGTTTCATTCCTGGACCTTGGTCTTACAGTCACCGGGTCTGATAATAGCACCTTTTTAAAGGAAATTTTTTTTTTTAAATTTTAGTTGATTTATAATGTTCTGTCCATTTCTGCCATATAGCAAAGTGACCCAGTTATACATATATATGCATTCTTTTTCTCACATTACCCTTCGTCATGCTGCATCACGAAATAGCACCTTGATTCTACCTCTGATTAACAAAGTCAGGAATGCTGGCTCCTCTTATTAACAAATTAGGCCCTTGGAAATTAGTGTGTGAACCTTCTTTAGCTATATGAATCACTCAGTATGTTCAGAGGACATTTAGTGTATTGCAGTTGATGGATACAAATATTGCAGTTGATGAATGGGGATAGGACTTTTTCTCTGATTAAAAAAACACATTAGGAGTTCCCGTCGCGACTCAGTGGTCAATGAATCTGACTAGGAACCGTGAAATTGCGGGTTCGATCCCAGGCTTTGCTCAGTGGGTTAAGGATCAGGCGTTGCCGTGAGCTGTGGTGTAGGTCGCAGACGTGGCTCGGATCCTGCGTTGTTGTGGCTGTGGCGTAGGCCAGTGGCTACAGCTCCGATTTGACCCCTAGCCTGGGAACCTCCATATGCCGCAGGTGCGGCCCCAGATAAGGCAAAAAAAAAAAAAAAAAAGAGAGATTTGAGCAGAGTATTACTAATGGAATAGCGACAGTAAAGTGGGACAGGTTTGTGCTGATCAGAGAAGAGAATTTGAACTATAAACTTAAGAAAGATTTAAATGTTTTTTTATTTTTATTTTTTATTTTTTGTCTTTTTGTCTTTTTTAGGGCCACACCCATGGCATATGGAGGTTCCCAGGCTAGGGGTCCAATCGGAATTGCTTTTGAAATGATAATGGCATTAAAGCAACAGCTAAAAAGGAGTATTTTACTCATGATTTGTCCCTTGCCAAAGCTTCCTTTACTCCCTTGTCTTCTTTTTTTGTCTTTTTTTTTTTTTTTTTTGTCTTCTTAGGGCCACACCCGCAGCACATGGAGGTTCCCAGGCTAGGGATCTAATCGGAGCTGTAGCCGCCGGCCTACACCACAGCCACAGCAACTCCAGGTCAGAGCTGTGTCTGTGACCTACACCACAGCTCGTGGCAATACTGGATCCTTAACCTACTGAGCGAGGCCAGGGATTGAACCCACGTCCACACGGATACTAGTTGGGTTTGTTATAGCTGAGCCACAACAGGAACTCCTTACCCAGGAATTTGGAAACTGCATTTTCTCTTTGGAAAAGTGCTTCCTGTTCTAGAGTGTACAAATTGGTAAAACCAGTGTTATTAATCTAACCATTAGTTTTCTTTCTTTTTGATAATAGGCCACTGAGTTCAACCAATGGAAGAATGTTCTCTTTATCGTACAGTTTCTTCTTTCCTGTTTTTTGGGGTAAGAAACCACAGATGCGAAGCCTTTGTCTATGGCATCTCTTGACAAGTCAAATCAAAACACACATTCTGTCTACTCTGGTCAAGCCCCTTTGTCTGTGTTTTCTGTCACTTGACGGGGCCCCGTGCTGTATGTGAGCCCCAAAATATGACGTTGCCTGTTGACTTTTGAAAGTTAATTTGAACTGAAGTCAGCCACCTATCAAATCTGAATGTGCTTTTTGTCTTTGTCACAATGTCCCAAGTTTCCTGAGATCCTCACCTCCCGTAAGTATGTGGAAGTAACCATTTTCTGTAGTGTCGTAACTCACATTCAGCGTGTTTTCTGAGAAAAGATGAGGCCCAGTATATTGCCCCAAAATTTTAGGCTTTTGTTTTTACAATCTTCCTTAGTTCTACCTTCCCATTGAGAGGCCAGTACAGCTTGTGTCTTTTTAGATCTTCAGTCTAACGCTCTCCCAACTGAGTTATTTCGGCTAGGCAGCTTGTGTCTCTTTATATGTTCCCCTGTTTATGTTTTTTTATAAATTCCTTTTCATGAATAGATAATACAGACAACTAGTAAATGATCCATAAACTGCAAAAGGATGCACAGAGAATATGAACCCTGCTCCCATCTTCCCTGCCATGGGGCACTGCCGTTTTCCTCTCCAGAAGCAACCACTGTTTGAAGTCTCTGGAGTATCCTGCCTGGGCTGGGCTTCATGTATACGTAGCACCTGTGTCTTATTCCATAAAACAGGAATAAGACCATAAGAAAGAGTCTTTGGGAGTTTCCTTTGTGGCTCAGTGGTCAACGAATCCGACTAGGAACCATGAGGTTGCGGGTTCGATCCCTGGCCTCACTCAGTGGGTTAAGGATCCGGCATTGCCGTGAGCTGTGGTGTAGGTCGCAGACACGGCTCGGATCCCGCGTGGCTGTGGCTGTGGCGAAGGCCGGCGGCTACAGCTCCTGTTAGACCCCTAGCCTGTGAACCTCCATATGCCGCGGGTGCGGCCCTAGATAAGGCAAAAAGACAGAAAAAATAAAAATAAAAAAATAAAATAGGAACACTGAAGTAACATAGCTGATTTCTAAGGCTATGTGGATTGAATGAGTAAAGCGCACTTAGCACAGTGCTAGACACATAAAAATGTGCAATAAGTGTTAACTATTGTTGTTGTTGTTGTTGTTGATGATAGTTCTGTTTCTTGAGTCCAACCTGTTTAGTTGGGCTGTCTGTTTTCACCACCGGAAGATAGATTTGGTTCTACCTACAGTCCATGACTTCAATAGTTTTCTTCTATTATGTCTACTTTACCTTCACCCATCAAGTTTTAATTCTGAAATTGCTCTAGGAGGAAGCTTTGATTTTTTTTGTTTGTTTCTTTTTGTTTTCCTTTTTAGGGCCACATCTGCGGCATATGGAAGTTTCCAGGCTAGGGGTCAAATCGGAGCTGCAGCTGCTGGCCTGCGCCACAGTCACAGCAGGTGGGTTCTGTGCCACATCGGCAACCTCCGTTGCACCTCACAGCAATGTCAGATCCTTAACCCACTGAGCGGGGCCAGTAATTAAACCCACATTCTCATGGTTACTAGTCAGGTTCTTAACCTGCTGAGCCACAGGAGGAACTCCCTGAAGCTTCACTTTTGACATGGTGGATTTTTCAGAATCCTGCTTTCTTACAGGTTCTCACTCAGCGGACACGGTGATCAGGTCATTTGCTTCCCTTTTTTTTTTTTTCTAGGTCCATAACCGCAGCATATGGAGGTTCCCAGGCTAGGGGTCAAATCAGAGCTGTAGCCTCTGGCCTACAGTACAGCCACCGCAATGCCAGATTCAAGCCGAGGATGTGGCCGACACCACAGCTCACGGCAATGCTGGATCCCCAATCCATTGAGCGAGGCCAGGGATCGAACCTGCATCCTCGTGGTTACTAGTCAGATTTGTTTCTGCTGAGCCATGATAGGAACTCCCATTTGCTTCTTCACAGTGATAGAAGCCATCGTGAGCTTCTGAACCCATCCTTGCCTTTCAGAACACCTGGCACTGGACCTGGGCTGTCCCTTCTCTGTGATCGTGTGCAAGGAAAGCCTCAGGGCTAATGTGTGCACATCCCAACCCTTGACTCCAAAGGACTCTCTCTCAGCTTCTTTCTTATTTTCACAGCTTTCAAGTTTGCATTTCTTTTTTTTTTTTTTTTTTTTTTGGTCTTTTTGCCTTTATGTAGAGCCGCACCCGCGGCATATGGAGGTTCCAGGCTAGGGGTCTAACAGGAGCTGTAGCCGCCGGCCTTCGCCACAGCCACAGCCACGCGGGATCCGAGCCATGTCTGCGACCTACACCACAGCTCACGGCAACGCCGGATTGTTAACCCACTGAGCAAGGCCAGGGATCGAACCCGCAACCTCATGGTTCCTAGTCGGATTCGTTAACCACTGAGCCACGACGGGAACTCCTCAAGTTTGCATTTCAAACCTACTTTTTTTTCTGACCACCAAACCTCTATCCAGAGTTGAAAATATAATTTAAAAATTATGACACTTTAAACATGTATGTTAAGATGCCAGTGGAATGGTGAACAAGGCAGATTTTTGAGTTACGGGGGAGGACTCTGCTTTAATAAATGCTATTTGGAATTAGGAGTCTGTAAGTAAAGCCTGTCTATAATGAAATGAAATTGGATCAGGCAGGTAAACTGAATTGTGGGAGCCATGATAATTTCATGTGGGCAGAGGTAAAAATAAGTGAAATTTAAGTTGACAAACTAGATTTAAAAAAGCTAGCTCTGCCGGTCTTTTGAATCTTGCCAAGAAATGACGGGTTCTCGTTTATTCTCACCAGCAGCTGGCACCAGCTCCCCCCGACTCTGTTTCTGCCCCAGTAGCAGCTTCTTTGATCCCACTGAACCGGTAATATATTCCTTAATAGAAACACAAAAGTATTCATTTTCCGTACTCCCAGCATACAAAAAAGTTCTGTTCTTTGAACCTTCATTGATACCGCCAGGATGAAAGTTCCAAGACAAGACGGGATTCTGCTCATTGCTTGGGCGCAAGGGTCACGGACACTTCAGAGAGTGCAGATACACCCATCATTTTCCAACAAACCAGATCGCAGTGTAAAATTGATCTTCCAGGAGAAAGGATCGTCTTTATCCCGTGACCTTGGCTCAGTCTCAGCACACCGCTGAGGTCTTGCGTAGGAGTGAACTATTAGCAGAGATGAGATGACTTCAAAAAGTCTTTGAAATCTGACATAAGAGAATAATGTGGAAGGAGTGTACGCGTGGCCTTTTTTTTTTTTTTTTTTGGCTTTTTGCCTTTTATGTAGAGCCGCACCCGCGGCATATGGAGGTTCCCAGGCTAGGGGTCTAACAGGAGCTGTAGCCGCCGGTCTACACCACAGCCACAGCAACGCGGGATCCGAGCCGCGTCTGCAACCTACACCACAGCTCACGGCAACGCCGGATCCTTAACCCACTGAGTGAGGCCAGGGATCGAACCCGCAACCTCACGGTTCTTAGTTGGATTCGTTAACCACTGAGCCACGATGGGAACTCCGCACGCTGACATTTCTTAATCTGTTATTATTACCGAGCTCAGTAAAGGCACCTGCTCAAGTGTTTGCTTTCTTTCCCCAGGTTTCTGCTGATGTACTCCACAGTTTTGTGCAGCTATTACAATTCAGCCCTGACCACGGCGGTGGTTGGAGCCATCAAGGTAAGTGGTTGAAGGCTTGGAATGCGCAGGCAGACTGGGGACTTGACTGGTTTTATTGTTGTTCTCAGCGCTGCAGTCAAGTGGAGGCTTGTGGTATATTTTCAGCTGTGCCTAGGTGACCTCTTAGATCCTCGAACCGCCTAATCCCTAAAACAGAGGGAAGGCTGCTAATTTTAAAAGAGGCAGGAGTTCCCGTCGTGACTTAGCGGTGAATGAACCCGACTAGCATCAATGAAGATGCAGGTTCGATCCCTGGCCTTGCTCAGTGGGTTAAGGATCCGGCGTGGCCGTGAGCTGGAGTGTAGGTCGCAGACGCGGCTCGGATCCCGCGTTGCTGTGGCTGTGGTGTAGGCCGGCAGCTACAGCTTGGGTTGGACCCCTTGCCTGGGAACCTCCATATGCTGCAGGTGTGCCCCTAAAATGACAAGAAAAAAAAAATAGGGAAGAGACAAGTTATGACTTTTCAGTTGGGGGAGTTCCTGTTGTGGTGCAGTGGAAACGAATCCAACTAGTATCCAAGAGGATGCAGGTTCGATCCCTGGCCTCGCTCAGTGGGTTGGGGATCCGGTGTTGCCATGAGCTGTGGTGTAGGTTGCAGATGCGGCTCAGATCCCGTGTTGCTGGCTGTGGCTGTGGTGTAGGCCGGCGGCTGTAGTTCTGATTTGACCCCTAGGCTGGGAACTTCTGTATGCCATGGGTGCAGCCCTAAAAAAAAATAAAATAAAATAAAATAAATTGGGAATGGTGGGAAAACCTAGTAAAACAGCTGGAAAAAATTCTAAATTTCTGTGCTCAGATACCTTGTGATCTCCAGTTTGGTTTTCTGGGAGCACCTGCTGTCTAAGAAGGGGAAATCCTTGTGAAGGACTGTTTTCAGTCCGTATCTATGCTCCCCTTATAAGGTGACTAACTCCCGGATTGTGTGTGCGCATATACAAGCATCTGAACACATACAGTAATGATTACGAGAGTGGGGCTGTTCCGAATTCTGTTCTGCAGCTGGCTTTTCTTTCTTTTTAGAGCTGCACCTGCTGTATATGGAAGTTCCCAGGCTAGGGATTGACTATAATCAGAGCTGCAGCCGCCGACCTACACCACAGCTCTTGGCAAGGCCGGATCCTTAACTCACTGAGCGAGGCCAGGGATCAAAATCGTGTCCTCGTGGATACTAGTCGGGTTCATTTCTGAGGAACCACGATGGGAACTTCTGATCAGATGTCTTAAGCTGGTCAAGTTTAGGATTAATATGATTAAAATTCTTACTACCCGATGACGGTAAAGCGATGGGATCTGGGAAGCTGATTGGTTCATTTTCTTTTAAAAGCCCTATGTAATGGTTCTTAGACACTCATTCAGTATTCCTCTAGCCCTACTCTATGCAAAGTCTCTGTGAAAAGTAACCGAAATACTAGTTTCAGATTCCACTATGTATGTATCTATTTTTCCCCTAAAATCCTTTACTTTTAAAATGGCTAGGGAGTTCCCATCGTGGCTCAGTGGTTAACGAATCCGACTAGGAACCATGAGGTTGCGGGTTCGATCCCTGGCCTTGCTCAGTGGGTTAAGGATCCGGCGTTGCCGTGAGCTGTGGTGTAGGTTGCAGACGCGGCTCAGATCCCCTGTGGCTGTGGCTGTGGTGAAGGCCGGCGGCTACAGCTCCTGTTAGACCCCTAGCCTGGGAACCTCCATATGCCGCGGGTGCGGCTCTACATAAAGGCAAAAAGACAAAAAAATAAAATAAAATGGCTAATTCTCAGAGTTCCCACTGTGGCTCAGTGGGATCAGGGTCATCTTAGGGGTGCTAGGACACAGGTCTGAGACCCGGCCCAGTGGGTTAAGGATCCAGTGTTGCTGCATCTGCAGCTCAGATCGCCAGCTGCGGCTCAGATCTGATCCCTGGCCCCAGAACTCCATAGGCTGCGGGGCGGCCAAAAAAGGGAAAAAAAAGGTCAAATAAAAGGACATAAAATCAGCAGTCCTCTCTTTCTCTACAGAATGTGTCCATTGCCTACATTGGCATGTTAGTTGGCGGAGACTACATCTTCTCTGTGTTAAACTTTGTGGGGTTAAATATTTGGTAAGTGGGATTTTTAAGAACTCATTTTAGTAAACGGATGAATTTTGAAAAGCCCGATTAATGTGTTATAAGCGAAAAAGCAAGAGGTGTTGCGACGTGACAACATCTAGGATAAATTTCACTTGAAATCATTCCATTCATCTATTTTTTAGGACCACTCCCTCATGGGGCACGCTCGTGGGGACATGCGTAATAAAAACTCAAAGGGTCGACATCTGAATTTAATTCACGTGTCACAGAAAAGCCCCTAAGTTATGTGTCTTCCTTTTGTGCATGGGCTTCACTAAATCTGTGCTCCATCAAAGCCCCGTATGCTCAGGCTGTTAGGAGGAGCGACCAAGATACCCTTGGAAGGCATTTTGGGGTCTCAAGGGTGAGACACCGTTTCAGGATAACAGCATATTGTGTATTGAAATAATACCCAGGTGCTTATAGTCTCTCTGAATTTCTGTATGAGATTTGATCTGCTCCCCCCCTTTTCTTTTGTCCCCAAGGTTTGTAAAGAAGAGGGTTAATTCTCATCAAGGAATCCACAAATTTGAAGAAATAATCGGGGGGGGGGCTCAATAATTCCCTTCGAATTTAGCTGGCGTTCCCGTGGTGGTCCAGTGGGTTCAGAATCCGACTGCAGTGGCTCGGGTTGCCGCAGGGGTGTGGGTTCGATCCCCAGCCCAGCACAGGGAGTGAAAGGATCCAGCATTACCGCAGCTGTGGCGTAGGTCACAGCTGCGGCTCAGATTCAATCCCTGGCCCGGGGAACCCATGTATCGAGGGTGTGGCCATAAAAAATAAAATCAAATCAGCTGACTGTATTTATAAAGATGTCAGCAAACTGCAGTGGTACCACCTATGGGATTTCTGTATTTTCACTCTTTTTTTTTTTTCCCTCCTTTCAGCATGGCAGGAGGCTTGAGATATTCTTTTTTAACTCTAAGCAGCCAGTTAAAACCGCAACAACCTGTGGACGAGGAAAAGAGCCTTCAAGACTTGAAGGACTAGAGTGGGGGCGCAGAATTGCAGACCGCCTTGCAGCCTGCAAGGCATAGGGAAGCGTTGCCAGCTGGTATGGTTGTGGCTTCCTGCGCCCCTGCCCCCTTCAAGGTGCAACAGAAAGGTCTGCAAAATGCAAAATCTACCTCATGCGCTGCACAGGCACCATCGTCAGCCCCGAGAGATGTCTCTGGGCGAAGCCTTACCAGCTGAAACTGTATCTTCTCAAAGAAGCCATTGTTGAAAGGGAGGAGGTAAAAGACTGATACTGGAGTTCCCGTCGTGGCTCAGTGGTTAACGAATCCGACTAGGAACCATGAGGTTGTGGGTTCGATCTCTGGCCTCGCTCAGTGGGTTAAGGATCCGGCATTGCTGTGAGCTGTGGTGTAGGCTGCAGACGCGGCTCAGATCCCACATGGCTGTGGCTGTAGCGAAGGCCGGCGGCTGCAGCTCCTGTTAGACCCCTAGCCTGGGAACCTCCATATGCCGCAGGTGCGGCTCTAGATAAAGGCAAAAAGACAAAAAAAAAAAAAAAAAAAAAGGTAAAAGACCAATACTGTGGTGCTGCTTATCCGCATCTTGGCCTTCATTTCCAAGGTCCCAGCCAAAGCTACATGCCAGGGAGAACATTTTCCCAGTGTAACCGGACCTATCTCTGTTTTAATACAATCAGCTACTGAACTGCCGGTAAAGTTATTTGTAAGCTTGGATCGGATCCTCTATATTGGCAGCTTTTCCCAATCATCAAAGCAAAATAAAAAAATAATTTATCTGCGTGCCTCCTGTGATACCGTTGTAGACAGGCAGAGAAGCAGCGTGCCTGAAAGGGTAAGATTCCTTTTAAGGCTCATAATGTGCAAAATTACACCTTAATTCAATGGCAAAAACAATACCCCTTGTACCCTGTCAGCTTTTAAGTAGGTCGTATTTCTCTCCTCTTTTTGTTTGGGGGGGGGGCTTTGAAATTCAGATCACGTGGACTTTAATCAGGGTACATTTTTTTCCCCGGTTGCCTGACCTCCCAGACCCGTGGTGTATGGGAAGGAACCCCAGATTGGATAAGAGTTATTATCATCTCCATCAAGAAATGGACTGTTGGAGTTCCCTGGTGGCTCAGCAGGTTAAGGATCTGGCATTGTCACTGCCCTGGCCCAGGAACTTCTGCATGCCGTAGGAGCAGCCGGAAGAAAAGAAGGGGGGGGGAATAAGGGAAGAGAGAGGAAAAGATGGAAAAAAAGAGAAAAAGAAAGGAAGGGAAAGAAAAAAGATGGAAGGAAAGAAAGGAAAAGGGAAGAAAGGAAGAAAGGAAAAGAAAGAGAAAGGGAAAGAAAAAGAAAGAAAGAAAAAGAGGAAGAAAAAGAAAAGAAAAAGAAAGGAATTGTCCCCCCTGGGGTTGGGGTGCAGGTTAGGGTCCCAGTCTGGGCATCAGGAGCCCTTTTTCTAGTCTTGTCTTCACTGCTGACCCACTGAGACCTTCACAGATCACTTTGCCACTTGGCCTCCATTTTTTTAACCTTGAAAATGGAAATAGAGCGCCAAATCCGCACCAGCCCTCACTTCCTAAATTAACAGAAGCTGGGCCAGATGGGCGGGGCAGCAAATGAACGAAGGCTTGTGTTGATGCATTTCAATTTATTTTAAAATTGAATTGTAAAATACACATATAACATAAAACTTACCATCTTTCCCAGTGTACAGTTTGGTAGAGTTCAGTGTATTCGCACTGCTGTGTTGCCGCTCTCCAGAACTTTTTCTTTGTGCAAAACTGAAACTCTATGGCCATGAAACAGTAACTTTCTTTTTTCTCTCCCCAGCCCCTAGCACCCATCATTTTGTTATCTTTCTCTGCAAATATGAATATTCTAGATAACTCATAAAAGTGGGATCACACAGTATTTGTCTTTCAGGGAGTAATATCCTCCAGGTTCATCCATCATGGATCAGAATTTTCTTCCTTTTTAAGGCTGAATAATATTCCATCGTATGCACACTGCATTTTGTTTATCCATTCCTCTGTCAACAGACACTTGGGCTGTTGCAGCCTCTTGGCTATGTGTGCATAATGCTGCTCTGAACACAGGTGTACAAATAATGTCTTTGAAACTCTGCTTTCAGTTCTTTCAGATATTAAAAGGTGCAGGTCCCCTCATGGCTCAGCGGTCACAGACCTGACTAGTATCCACGAGGACAAGGTTTGATCCCTGGCCTCGCTCAGTGGGTTAAGGATCTGGCGTTGCTGTGAGCTATAGTGTAGGTCACAGACGCGGCTCGGATCTGGCGTTGCTGTGGCTGTGGTGTAGGCTGGCATCTGCAGCTCTGATTTGACCCCTAGCCTGGGAACTTCCATATGTCTTGGGCACGGCCCTAAAAAAAAAAAAGATATTAAAAGGTAACATGTTTCTGGAGTTCCCGTCATGGCTCAGTGGTTAACGAATCTAAGAACCATGAGGTTGCGGGTTCGATCCCTGGCCTTGCTCAGTGTAGCCGGCGGCTACAGCTCCTGTTAGACCCCTAGCCTGGGAACCCCCATATGCCGCGGGTGCGGCTCTAGATTAAGGCAAAAAAAAAAAAAGACAAAAAAATAACGTTTCCTCTAAACACAGAACACTTCGAACACACCTCCCATCAAGCAATTCTCCAACTCTCTGGACACCAATTGGGGAGCCTACAATTAAATTCCTGACTCTAACTACCTGGAGTTAGTTTAGACTCCACAGGTTTAGACTTAGCCGGCTTCCATGTGTGGCCAGCAGGGGACACCCTAGGAGCAGCGCAGCAGTCCTGATAGCTGGGTGGCAACTTGCAAATTCTGCTATTCCTCAGAAGAACTAGATTCCAGAGGTGCTGATGGGAGCGCCAACCTGGCTTTGGAATTAAGGTTAGTTGAGAATGCTGGATGCATAGAAGTTGTGCAAAAGGGATCCGTGTCCTCCGAGGAAGATGAAGAGGAAATGTAATCCAGTGCCCCAGGTCTCCAGATTTCTTTTTTTTTCTTTTCTTTTTTTTTAAACTAACTAAATAAATTTATATAAACCGTTCTGGTTGGAATAAGGAAAATTACTTTAATATCCTTGATACTTTGCTTAATTCTGGCTATTTTACTTCTGATCACAGTGGCATGTGTTAATTTGGACTTTCCTGCTGTTTTAATATTTTTTTCTACATATTAAACATGTAAGTTACAAGTACAGGGCAGTGGAGTTTTGTGAGAGCCGAGTTTGCCTAAAGAATAAAATGTACTTTAGAGAAGAGGTATATATTTTACATAGTATGATGACGTCATATTAATATATATTACTATATATTACTTTTATTTATATTTTCTGTGCCCTCAGGAGAATAGCAAAGGTACACATGTCAGCATTTTCAGAGACTTTAGTGACTTTTTTTCCCTTTTGCATGATCGCTTCAACTTTTCAGTCTTGGAGAGTCATTTTTCTGACTCGTGAGTAATTTTTGTTTTCGGTGAATGGATTTGTGTACTTGGGCACACTTTTGAGTGCTGACACTTGCCAGGGTAGTTTTAGGGCAACTGAAGGCGCTCAGGTGCTCAGAATCTCCACAATTCCCTTTAGATACCAAAGCACGTGGTAAAACAAAGCATATGCTCCTTTAAGATGAAGCCAGAGGGAGTTCCTGTTGTGACTCAGTGGTTAACGAATCCGACTAGGAACCATGAGGTTGCAGGTTTGATCCCTGGCCTTGTTCAGTGGGTTAAGGATCCGGCGTGGCCGTGAGCTGTGGTGTAGGTCGCAGACGCGGCTCGGATCCCGCGTTGCTGTGGCTGTGGTGTAGACCGGCAGCTACAGCTCCCGTTAGACCCCTAGCCTGGGAACCTCCATATGCCGCGGGTGCGGCCCTAGATAAGGCAAAAAGACCAAAAAAAAAAAAAAAGTTGAAGCCAGAAACTGCAAGCCGTTCCTGGGAGTCCCAGGGTCGGGAAGTACAACCCGTGTGCCTTCTGACTCTCACCTCCGCTCCAGGTTGATAAGCCCCGTGATAAGCCTCAGAACCTCTTCTCTACAATATGTGTTCCCTGGATCAGAACATCAGCAGTACCCGGGGCTTGTTAGAAATGCCGAGTGCCAGATTCACCCAATGCATTGGAATCGGAATCTGCGATTTGAGAAGCACTACCCCAAATGATTGATTGTCATTTTAGGGCCACACCCGCGGCATATGGAGTTTCCCAGGCTGGGGATCCAGTCGGAGCTGTAGCCGCCAGCCTTCGCCACAGCCACAGCAAAGCGGGATCCCAGCCACGTCTGTGAGCTACAACACAGCTCATGGCAATGCCGGATCCCTAACTCACTGAGCGAGGCCAGGGATCGAACCGGTGTCCTCATGGATGCTAGTCGGGTTTGTTAAATACTGAGCCATGATGGGAGTTTTGCGAAGCCAGGGATCGAACCCGTGTCCTCATAGATGCTAGTCATGTTTGTTAAATGCTGAGCAATGACGGAAACTCCTGGGCCAGAGTTTTAGTACCTTGGGTTCCTAGCCTAGAGTTCACAAAATTATTGGGCTGGTGAAATTGAACAGAGAAAGACTACATCTTGATTTCCCAGCACCAAAATTTAGCATTTCTTTTCATTTGCGTGTGGGCAAGACCACAGGAATCCTGGCTGTACCTGTGACTTTGTTAACAATGGAAGTTGAGATATTTTCATATCAGCTTACAGTTTTTGCAGGAAATTATTTGTGCCCTGCTCAATACTCTAGTAGTTAGAAGCTCCGCTAGCTCTTGTTATTTAATATGTTCATAAAGAAGAGTATTTTTTAGTCCATCATATTTAGAAAATATTGCCGTGACTTTTTATGGCGGTTGGTTTTCTTTGTTATTTTTCATAATTTCCTTATAAACTCAATAAATTTTATCGTATTTATAATTGTACAACGATCATCATAACCCAGTTTTATAGCATTTCCATCCCAAACCCTCGGCCTATCCCTGCTGCCCCCAAACCTGTCTCCTTCGGTGACCCAAAGTTTTGCAAAGTCTGTGAGTCAATTTCTGTTCTGCAAAGTGCATTGTATAGTTTTTTAAGTGATAGCATATGACATTTGTGTCTCACTGTCTAACTTCACTTAACATGATAATTTCTAGGTCCATCCATGTTGGTTTCCTTTATAATTTTAAGTGTTTTCTATCATGCATTTAAAAACATTATTTGCCAGGAGCTCCCATCGTGGCTCAGTGGTTAACGAATCCAACTAGAAACCATGAGGTTGTGGGTTCGATCCCTGGCATCGCTCAGTGGGTTAAGGATCCGGCGTTGCCGTGAGCTGTGGTGTAGGTCGCAGACGCAGCTCGGATCCCGCGTTGATGTGGCTGTGGTGTAGACCGGCAGCTACAGCTCCTGTTAGACGCAGAGCCTGGGAACCTCCATATGCTGTGGGTGCGGCCCTAAAAAGACAAAAAAAAAAATTTGCCATAGTTCCTTGGCGGCCTAGTGGTTAAAGGATCTAGTGTTGTCACTGCTGTGGCTTGGGACGCTGCTGTGGCGTGGGTTTGATCCCTGGCCTGGGAACTTCTGTATGCTGCTGGCACGGCCAAAAAAAAGAAAAAAGCAAAACCAACAACCCAACTATTATCTGGAGAAGGAGGCTGTAGTCATTCTTACACTGCCATGATGGTTCATGACACTGAAAAAAGTAAGAACCCCGCCTTAGCAGGAAAGAAAATGCCAGATGAATACATTTCCTCAAGAAGTTGTTCCATTTTGGAGTTCCCATTGTGGCACGGCGGAAACAAATCCAACTAAGAACCACGAGGTTGCGGGTTCGATCCCTGGCCTTGCTCAGTGGGTTAAGGATCCGGTGTGGCTGTGAGCTGTGGTGTAGGTCGCAGACGCGGCTCGGATCCCGCGTGGCTGTGGCTGTGGCGAAGGCCGGCGGCTACAGCTCCTGTTAGACCCCTAGCCTGGGAACCTCCATATGCTGCGGGTGCGGCCCTAAAAAGACCAAAAAAAAAAAAGAGCGCAGGAGCGTTTTTTACACCTGCTAGCTGGTAGTGAAGTGAGAGGTAGCCACGGCCCTGGGCTGAGAACAGCTGGGACTTGTTGGGGCCAAGTAAACTGGCCTTGTTTCTCTTTGGCACCTCAAGGAAAATGTTAGTTGATGGAGCTGAGCTGAGCTGGAGTCGAGACATAAGACAGGGCAGCGGGGAAGAAGGAGGCAGAGGCGGGAGCAGTGAGATTGCAAGCTGAGTTTGTTGACCAACAGAGCGGTTTCGGGAGCTCTGAGCTGATGAGACGCAGGCTCCCCCGCTGCAGGGAGTACTTGCTTTTTTTTTTTTTTTTTTTAATAAATAGACAAGGAGTCATTTTGTTGAGCCATGTAGCCTGTGACCTTGGGGCTATCTTTGTCTTTGGGAAAACGGGCCTGTTTGCTAAGAAGGCATCTGCATCCTTTTAGGCCTTGTTTCATTTTCCACCTAAGAAAGATGTCCGCTTCTGGAGTTCCCGTCGTGGCTCAGTAGTTAACGAATCCGACTAGGAACCATGAGGTTGCGGGTTCGATCCCTGGCCTTGCTCAGTGGGTTAAGGATCCTGCGTTGCCGTGAGCTGTGGTGTAGGTTGCAGACGTGGCTCGGATCCCGCGTTGCTGTGGCTGTGGCGAAGGCTGGCGGCTACAGCTCCTGTTAGACCCCTAGCCTGGGAACCTCCATATGCTGCGGGTGTGGCCCAAATAAGGCAAAAAGACAAAAAAAAAAAAAAAGAAAGATGAACACTTCCATCACTGCTGGGGGCCAGGAGAGCTCCCCAGTTACTCAAGCGCAGTAAGACTCTCAGGGGTCTGAAATGGAGGGGCTGCCAGGCCATAATAAGTCCTGACACCATCCCGGCATCCTTTGATTTGGAATCCAGCTTTGCCAAAAGACGCACACACTGGGTCCTATGTCCAGTCGGGTGTGAGAATTAAAACAAGATAATTGGCTGAAGGTAAACAAAAGACCCAGAAGAACTGTCCTAAAAGAGTGATTTTTTTTTTTGTGTGGCTACAGCTCCGATTAGACCCCTAGCCTGGGGACCTCCACATGCCATGGGTGCGGCCCTAAAATGACAAAAGGCAAAAAAAAAAAAAAGGTCAGAACAAAGATGGGCCTTGTCACTTGTGTCACCGTCCTCAAACCTCGCTCTTCAAATTCGGCTTACCTGGAGAGTGAGGCTAAGCCTGTGGAAAGATGGGCTGGCAGCACGGGGTGCCCTGTGGGCCCACTCTCCCAGGAAGCAAGAGAAAGTAGAGAAAACTATAAGAACTGTCTCAGGAACTATAAGAACTCTGTCAGGTCTCTGGAATGTGTCTCAGGGGCGATGAGAGATTCGAGGTGTTTTATTTAACGGATGCAGTGTCAACCATGTTTTTGGAGGAGTTCCCATTGTAGCTCAGTGGTTTAAGAACCCGTGCAGAAACCGTGGCAGCCGAGAAGGAGCCAAATGACACTCGGAGATGCAGAAAAGCTAGATTTATTCCGCACCGGTGCGAGCTCAGAGGTGTCACCTCCAGAGTTTGAGCACCAGGTCTTTGTTCTCAGCAACTTTTATAACATACAGGGTCCACACCATGCATACAGGGCCTACACCACAGCTCACGGCCCCGCCGGATCCTTGTTTTTCCCCCACGTAAGGAACTCGGACCTCCTCCTCCTCCTCCGCAGACCAGACAGGGTTCCTGCCTAAAAAAAACCCAGCAAGCAAGGTTACAGAAGAGAAACCGATAAGCAATGCTTGGAGCACGGTTTCCTGGGCTGCTGACTTGGGTCCAGGGCAGGTAGTTGCTGGGCCGCTGACTTGGATCCAAGGCAGGTAGTTGCTGGGCCGCTGACTTGGATCCAGGGCAGGTAGTTGCTGGGCCGCTGACTTGGGTCCAGGGCAGGTAGTTGCTACATAATTACAAGGATGGTATGAGGCCCGGCAGAACTGAAAGGGTCCGGAGCTGCTTTGTCAGACAAGGTGGGGGGGGGGTGGTTATATCTCTTAGTCAAATCTCCCACTTCATTCTCCCCGCTTGAGGTTCAGGGTGCACCTGCACCCATCAGAGGCTATCATCAGTCACTTCGATGAGTAACACGTGGAGGCTGTTTTTCTTCCAAAAACAAAACCTCTTATAATATTCATTGGGAGCGGTATAAGGCAAGGAATAAGTAGGCATCCGCGAGTGTGGCCGTGGTTATTCCCACCATTGTCTTTTTTCTTTTTCGGCTTTTTGCCTTTTCTAGGGCCGTACCCGCGGCACATGGAGGTTCCCAGGCTAGGGGTCTAACAGGAGCTGTAGCCGCCGGCCTTCGCCACAGCCACAGCAACGCGGGATCCGAGCCGCGTCTGCAACCTTCACCACAGCTCACGGCAACGCCGGATCCTTAACCCACTGAGCAAGGCCAGGGATCGAACCTGCAACCTCATGGTTCCTAGTCGGATTTGTTAACCACTGAGCCAGGACGGGAACTCCAAGAAAGTAGAGTTTTTGAGATGAGAGATGCTGCAAGCGTAGCAGGATGGTTTTCTGATTATCAGAGAGAGCAAACAATGAGTGTGTGGTTAATGTCTGCTTTTTATAGCCCAGGGCGAGCAGAGGGCTCAAGACACACCTGCTGACTTGCTGGTTGGTTGGGGGCGTACCAGGCCCTATAGAGACGGGACGAGGCGTAGGCCACTAGACTTACCACCAGGATGCTCAAGGTGGGGGGAAAGCATTTCCAATGAGACAGGTGGGGCCCCATGATGAAGGTGTGGTCATTCTCATCTTGGCCCGAGGCTTTGAGTTCCACTCTTTGAAGGAGCCTTGAAGTCCAACGGCAGGCAGTCAATAAACATCTGCTGAACTTACAGGATTTGACATACTTTTTCGTGTCCCTTTTTAGCTCCCCAATTCAGGCAGGGGACACTGTGCTGCCATTTTCCTTTGTCCAGGCTTTATCTTGCTTCGTGTCCTCTGTTTACTTCTTCTCCGACTCCCCTGCGGTCACAGAAGCCCAACAGTGCTCTAAAGATATTAGACTATTTTATTCCCAAGCCTGTGAATCAGAGGATTGTGTAAAAAAGCTAATCTGAACGCCTCGACACAGTGTTGCGGTGGAAGGTACCCGGTGACCCGGTGCCTGCTGGGACAGTCCTCCCAGACAAGCCACACTTGAAGGCTGGGAATACCCGGACCAGACCTGAAACAACAGCACCTGCCGTAGTGCCGTCATGGGGGACTTTCTAGAACAGTTCTTCGTTTTGGTAGGGCTGCTGGTGTGCCTGGCTTACCTGGTGAAGTTCATGAGATTCTGCAGGTGTATTTTCCTGCACCTCTGGAGAGTTTCGCCAAGATCTTTCCTGAAGTCGATGGGACAGTGGGCAGGTAAAGAAAGCTTCCCAGTTCTGGGTTTTCTGTTGTTCTTGCTTATTCTTTTTTTTTTTTTTTTGCCTTTTGTCATTTTAAGGCCGCACCCGCGGCATATGGAGGTTCCCAGGCTAGGGGTCTAACAGGAGCTGTAGCCGCCGGCCTTCGCCACAGCCAGAGCAACGCGGGATCCGAGCCGCGTCTGCAGCCTACACCACAGCTCACGGCAACGCCGGATCCTTAACCCGCTGAGCGAGGGCAGGGATGGAACCCGCAACCTCATGGTTCCTAGCCGGATTCATTAACCACCGAGCCACTACGGGAACTCCCTTGCTTATTCTTATTTAGCGCTCAAAAGAGATAGTGCCTCTTTCCCCTTGGAGAGCAAAGATGAAATTCCTTGTGGGCAGTTTTAATGGGAGGGGCCGGAAAGCACAAATGAAATTAGAATGCTCTGGAAAGCAAGACCCGGGGCAGCAGGAGAATTAGGGGACAATGTGACGCTGTTCTTGCCTGTGAGCTTTCTTCTCACATCCTCACTGGCTGGGTTTTCTTCTTTTTGGAGTTTCTGATGATACAGATAATAGATGCTACAGAAAATTTGGCATCCTCTTCTCCAAATTTTCAAAAGCCCAAGGTGCTTTCATTTTGCTAACGGGTGTTTCAAAATTCTGAAATCCAAATAATTTACATTCTCTTTATTAAAAAAAAAATGTCTCCGAGTCCTTTCATGAAGTGAGGGTAATACAAAATCAAGGCCATAAAGATCTCAATGGAGTCATGCTGTTAAGATGGGTAGATATGGAATGTGGGTCTGGTTTGTGTCCCAAGTAGATCGAGTAATTGCTGCCCCCCAACAGGATTTATGACTTGGAAGCGCCACGCAGAATTTCAGCCCCAGGACTGGGTTTAAGGTGAAGGGCACGCAGCTGTGGTTTCAGCATCTCCTTGAATGAAATGCTAAGGATGCATTTCCAAGTCGGTGTCATGTGCTGGTCTCAGCCTAGCAATCACCCAGTGTGGTCGGGCTGGCCCTGTGGTTCATACTGTGACTGCAAGATGCCTTTTAGCCACAACCATCAGGAAACTTTAAAAAAAAAAAAAGAAAGAAAGAAAAGAAAAGATTTATTACTTACAGAGATTGGGTTTTAAGTTTTTATTTTTGGCATGTGGAAGTTCCCAAGCCTGGGCTCGAACCCGTGCCACAGCAGTGAGCCACGTCACGGCAGGGACCATGCCCGATCCATAAGCAGCTGAGCCACCAGGGGACTCCAAGTTTAAGCACTTTATCTCCCTTAGCCCCTTCATCTCTGAATTTAGGAAAATCAGGGTCCCTGCTTTATTTATTTTTGAATATTAAATCAGATGGCAGCTGTTAGGTCTACGAATCCCTGCGTTCCTTCTCTTTCTGTAAGCCTGACAAGGAAGCGCTTTACGGGACTTAAGATACCTTGTTCCACTTTCTACCTGAATTCTAGAAGCCTCATCTGTCACCTAGACAAACTGATACCTTCACACTCACCGCCCCCCCTACCCAGTGCCGGTAAGGAGCTACTGGTGGGAGCCCTGGGGGCTCTGGGGCTGTCTCAGAGTTCCAAAGCCGGACCCGGGAACTGAGCAGAGGCGGCACAGAAGGCTTTGCTACGCATGCGTGAGATGGGGCCAGAGGCGGGGAAGGGAGCAGGTGCCAAAACTCTCAGGACCCAGAGCCAAGAAGCTGGCTACCGAATTTCCCTCTCCTCTCTCTCTTCTTTCCACCTCATGCTGTGCAAAGCTGGTGTGTAGTTTAACTTGTAAATAATCAGGTCTAGGCAACTGAAAAGCACCCCCCCGCCCCGAATAGTGCATGGCAGAAAATAGGCGCTCAGTAGATACCAGCCACTTACTGGCGCTGTGTAGACTACAGTGCAGGCCCCTTACTGGGCGACTTTGAGGATGCTTGTAGTGACGAGATTATGTAACCCTGAGCATAGCCTTCTCCACCGAGTGGGATGGGTCAAGTGCGTGGAGTCACTTAAAAATACCCAAATGGGAGTTCCCGTCATGGCTCAGTGGAAATGAATCTGACTAGTATCCATGAGGACGCAGGTTTGATCCCTGGCCTCGCTCAGTGGGTTAAGGATCCAGCATTGCTGTGAGCTGTGATATAGCTGTGGCTCTGGTGCAGGCCAGCAGCTACAGCTCCAAGTCAGCCCCTAGCCTGGGAACCTCCATATGCTGCGGGTATGGCCTTAAAAAGACAAAAAATAAAATAAAATAAAATAAAATAAAACAAAATAAATTAAAATAACATAAAATAAAAGCATTGGCAACTTTGAAAATGAAGATCGCTTTTGCCAGTGTGTTGCTTACAGCTTGTTCAGCTGGGTCGGTTCTCATACTCAAGTAAGCTAAATGGATATGCAGTTTTTGTACACACTTTTGGAAAGCCTGTCCTTCGGCTGTTGGTGCAAAAGGAAATTGCAGTTACACATATACTGAATTGTGCATTTTGCAATTGCGACATTCCCCTGATTGAGCTTTACCCTGCCGTTCAGTCATTACGTATGTATGTGCTTTTGGATATAAAAGGACTTGGAGGCTTGTCCCATTGTTATCTATTAATCAATAGATCACAGATTCTTTAGGTCCCTTCATTTCATTGCATCCTCTTTTTGCATTTCTGTATTTTCCTCTTCCAGCTCTCTGTCTTCTGTGGGCTTTGCTCTTGTCTGTGAGGGTGGGGATAGGAAGTGTGGAGAACTCAGCTTTTAGGAGGAACCTTGAAATAACAAGGTTCACTGTGTGTCCTTGATGAATTCAGGCTTAAGAAATGTCTGCATTCGGGAGTCCCCATTGTGGCGCAGTGCAAACGGATCCGACTAGCATCCATGACGATATGCGTTCAATCCCAGGCCCCGCTCAGTGGGATAAGGGTCCAGAGTTGCCGAGAGCTGTGGCGTAGTTTGCAGACGTGGCTCGGGTCCAGTGTTGTTGTGACTGTAGCGTGGGCTGGCCGCTATAGCTCCAATTCAACCCCTAGCCTGGGAACTTCCATATGCCGCAGGTGCTGCCCTGGGGGGAAAAAAAAGGTCAAAGCTGGAAGCTTCACAGTTGAGCAGAGTGGAACTAGAGAGCAGAAGGGGGCTGCTTTGGAACTTTGAGTCCTAGAGAGTAAGAAAGGGGAAACTTGAAGATGAATCCTATCCTTTAAAAACCATTTCTCCTTTTGCAGTGATCACTGGAGCAGGAGATGGCATTGGGAAAGCTTATTCATTCGAGGTAAGTTGTGTCCTTGGAGAATTTCGTGTTATAGTCATGTGATGCCATCCCAAGCATAAGTTTTCTGATTATAAGAGCAGTAGACATTTCTTTATGAAAAAAATTATTTTCTATAAAAAAAAGAAGTTTAAAAATCATAATCTCACCCCCTGGGGTTAAAAAAAAAAGATTTACTTTTTAAAAAGAATACAACAATATTCAAAAGTGGCAGTATGTCCACTTAGGAGTTGTTTCAGGATGTTTAAATTGTATTTGCATCCCCATACATTGCTCTTTTTTTTTCTGAAAAAGAAAATATGCTGTACTCATGCATATTTTTACTCTTTCTATTGTTCTTTCTTCCTCCTTGGTATTTCAAGGTTTTTTCTTTCGTTATTTTCTTTCAGTTTAGAGAAGTTCTTTAGCTATTTTTTTTTTTTTACAGTAGCTCTGCTGGTGACAAATTGTCTTTGTTTTCCTTTATCAGAGAATGTCTCCATTTTCCCTTCATTCCAGAAGGACAGTTTTTCTTGATACACATTTATTTATTAAAAAAAATTTTTTTTTGGTCTTTTGTTGTTTCAGGGCTTCACCCACGGCACATGGAGGTTCCCAGGCTAGGGGTCTAATTGGAGCTGTAGCTGCCAGACTACACCACAGCCAGCCACAGCAATGCAGGATCCAGGCTGCATCTGCAACCTACACCACAGCTCATGGCAACGCCGGATCCTTAACCCACTGAGCAAGGCCAGGGATCGAACCTGGAACCTCATGGTTCCTAGTCGGATTCGTTAACCACTGAGCCACCACGGGAACTCCCATATAATTGTATTTTTGATGATGTAATTTAAGGGAGGGCATTTTGGCAATACTGTGAAAATGTAAAAAGCATGTACCTTTTAACAATTCCACTTCACCTGTATATACATACTAAGAGCACTGTTGGAGGGTTTTCACTATGGCAATACTTGTAATAGGAAAACTTGAAAACAGCTTAAATGCCCACACAGAACTGAACTACAGGGCACTACAAAGCAATAAAAAAGTCAAGGTGCGCAGTTCTCATCTTGGCTCAGGGAAAATGAATCTGACTAGGACATCCCTGGCCTCGCTCAGTGGGTGAAGGATCTGGCTTTGCCGTGAGCTGTGGTGTAGGTCGCAGACTTGGCTCGGATCTGGCGTTGCTGTGGCTGTGGCGAAGGCCAGCGGCTGTTGCTCTGATTTGACCCCTAGCCTGGGAACCTCCATATGCCCCAGGTGTGGCTCTAAAAAGACAAAAAAAAAATAACCCACCAAAAAAACGACAGAGGGAGCCTAACAGTGGGAGGGAAATGGGACTGTGGGGCAGTGGGGCATTTCTGACAGTCAGAATGTACTTGTGCATTTCACAGCACGGTTTAATACATCAAAACAGAAAAAGACGTAAATGGTGAGGCTTCAACTTCAGAGATTCTAATTTGGATGGTTTCCGTGGGGACTGGACAGCTTCCTGGATGATTCTGTGACCTCGAGCTTGAACACTGGCTTTTGCAGACCACGCATTAAAGCCCTCGATTTGGCTTCTCGCATGTTTTCTATAATATAATTTCTTATTAAAATACGGCACAGTGCTCGCTTTGGCAGCTCAGACTCTAAAACTGAAATGCTACAGAGGAGATCAGCACGGGCCCTGTGCGAGGATGACACACAAATCTGTGACACGTGCCATATAGTTGTTAAGATGGCAAATTTTATGTCATGTGTATTTTACCACCGTTTCAAAAGATGCCAGCAGAAATCATTTAATTTATGCAGAAACACGGACAGACCTAGAGATCATCATACTTAGAGAAGCAAGTCAGAAAGAGAAAGACAAATGCCATATGATGTCCTTTATATGTGGAATCTAAAACATGATACGAATCACCATATCCCCCAAACAGAAGACATACTCACAGATATAGAGAACAGACTCGTGGTTGGCAAGGGTTGTAAGAGAGTGAAGGATCGGGAGTTTGGGATTCGCAGATGCAGACTATTTTATGGAAGCTGGATAAACAGCAAAGCCCTACTGTGAAGCATAGGGAACTATATTCAATAGTCTGTGACAAATCCTAATGGACAAAGACTATGAATAAGAATGCATATGGGAGTTCCCGCCATGGCTCAGTGGTTAACGAATCCGACTAGGAACCATGAGGTTGCGGGTTCGATCCCTGGCCTCGCTCAGTGGGTTAAGGATCCGGCGTTGCCGTGAGCTGTGGTGTAGGTCGCAGATGCAGCTCGGATCCCGCGTTGCTGTGGCTGTGGCGAAGGCCGGCAGCTACAGCTCCGATTAGACCCCTAGACTGGGAACCTCCACATGTCGCAGGTGCGGCCCCAGATAAGGCAAAAAGACAAAAAAATAAAATAAAAATAAAAAATAAAGAATGCATATGTATCATGGAGTCAATGCACAGTACAGCAGAAGTTAATTCAGCATTGTAAATCAACTACATTTTAATAATACCAAAAAAATCATTTCATTAAAATCATAGAGAAATATTTCAATGAACTGGGCCCCTTGTCAATAACTCAAAAGTCATCTGTTTATTTATTTGTTTATCTTTTTTTTTTTTTAGGGCTGCACCTGAGGCATATGGAGGTTCCCAGGCTAGGGGTCGAATCGGAGCTACAGCTGCCCGCCTACACCACAGTGACAGCAACGCGGGATCCGAGGCGCATCTGCAACCTACACCACAGCTCACGGCAATGCCGGATCCTTAACCCACTGAGCGAGTTCAGGGATCGAACCCGCAACCTCATGGTTCCCAGTCAGATTCGTTTCCGCTGTGCCATAATAGCAACCCCTGTTTAAATGAGCGTTGGGGTTTCCATTTGTCCTCAGGAAAAGCCTTATCTTTTTCTCACCTGTAGCATTTTCAGGTATGAGAAATCTTGGGCTGTCAGTGACTGCCCAGCACGGTGTCTCCATGTGCCCCGTGCCATGCGCACTGTCGCTTGGCTCCTGCGAGTTGAGGCAGTGTCCCTTCTCAACAGAGTTCCTTCTGATATGGGGGAGCATCCATTTACCTTCCGGTTCCCTATTCTATTTTCTGTCCTGTTGGGAGCCAGAGAACAGAAAAAAAGGGTTCAGGTCCGTGACTGTGCCCGTGTGAAATGAACCCCAAGAACATCCTCGTGACCAGGAAACAGCTCAAAAGTGATCTGCAGGGGAGTTCTCTGGCGGTCAAGTGGCGAAGCATCCAGTCACTGCTATGACTCAGGTCACTGGGTTACGGCAGGTTCAATCCCTGGCCCAGGAACTTCCGCATGCTATGGGCCTGGCTAAAAAAATAAGTAAATACAAATTCAAAAGTGGCTGCATACGTTCCCATTGTGGCTCAGCGGGTTAGGAACTCAGCTAGGATTCATGAGGATGTGGGTTTGAGCCCTGGCCTCGCTCATCGGGTTAAGGATCCCTGTTTGCCGCAAGCTCCCGTGTAAGCTGAAGATGCGGCTGGGATCCCCTGTTGCTGTGGCTGTGGTGTAGGCTGGCAGCTGCAGCTCTGATCTGACCCCTAGCCCGGGAACTTCCATATGCTGTAGGTGAGGCCCTAAAAAGAAAAAAAAGGGGCGGGGAGGGCTGCAGAAATATTGTTTCTAATTATGAAGTACAGCCCTAGACACTGTTACATGCATTATAGTATAAAATCCAGAGTTCCTGTCATGGCTCAGTGGTTAACAAACCTGGCTAATATCCTTTAGGCTGCGGGTTCGATCCCAGGCCTCACTCAGTGGGTTAAGGATCCAGCGTTGCCGTGAGCTCTGGTGTAGGTCGCAGACGAGGCTCGGATCCAGAATTGCTGTGGCTGTGGTGTAGGCCGGCAGCTACAGCTCTGATTTCACCCCTAGCCTGGAAACCTCCATATACTATGGGTGCGGCCCTAAGAAGACCAAAATAAAATAAAATAAAATAAAATAAAATCCTCCAAATTTTGAATTCCATCACATTTCTGACCCAGGTGCCTCAGAGGGGAGGGCATTCACTTCGTGAATCTGCACAAAAAAAGCACTTAGAGTGATAGTTCTTGGCACACGGCAAACACACACAGACTCCTAGTATGTCACAGTTAGCCTGGCCCCGTGTGGCTGTTTGACTCATAACCCAGAAAACACTGTAATGTTCTACAAATATATGTGTCACCGGGTCACCACGCTGTGCAGTTGGAAAAGTGACAGAGATCTGTAAACCAGCTATAATGGAAAAATAATAAAACAACAACAACAAAAAACTCAGGAGAGGCATGGACATCACGACGCGACCAAGGGAGCGAGAGCCCAATTCACCTTTAAATCAAACCTTCCCGGTCTGCTTGTCATTTCTGTCTCTTTTGGTTTTCCCATCCCCACCCCCAGTTAGCAAGACAGGGACTCAACGTCGTGCTGATCAGCCGGACGCTGGAAAAACTACAGACCATTGCCGCGGAGATCGGTGAGTGACCCCGCTGTTTCTTCCAAGGGGATGTTCGTGGAGCCCGCCCGCCACGTCTGCTCCTGTCCTCCCTGGGGAGGCATCTGTCAGCTTCCCCACAGCTGCTCTCTGGAGCCTGGGGTACCAGCCCTCCTGCAGGGAGCCCAGGTTAAGCGCAGGACTAGGTCGCTTTTGTTCCCTTTTGTGTATTTCACCCATGATATTTTGGGCTGCGTGAAGCAGGACTCACCTCACAAGTAGGTCCCCTCTCTTCTTTGGTCCAGTGTTTCGGTCTTTAGAATCAGACCCCTCATCCAGAAGCCTCCTCTGCCCGATTATCCCTGCTGCTCTTTTCTTTTCCTTTTAAGGGCTGCACCTACGGCGTAGGGAAGTTCTCGGCTGGGGGTTGATTTGGAGCTGCAGCTGCCAGCCTACACCGCAGCCACAGCAAGACTGGATCTGAATTGCATTTCTGACCTACTTGACCTACACCACAGCTCACGGCAACGCCGGACCCTTAACCCAGTGACCAAGGCCAGGGATCAAACCCGCATTCTCACGGGTACTAGTCAGGTTCTTAACCTGCTGAGCCACAGTGGGAACTCCCCGCTGCTCTATTGCTCCATTAGAAAGCAAACTCTATGTTTTGGGACTTCACTTCCTTCTGTCTGGGCTCCTTGGAATAGGGACAATGCTGACTGGTGCTTGTTAGATTAAAAAAAAAAAAAGGAAAGATTTGATCCAGGCCTTCCCTGTATGTTTGTGAAGGTTGTGCACTATACAATCCTACCAGACAGCATTTGTATTACAATGTTTTATTACATGGCCCGCTCTGAAGTGTTCTTAGTTAATAATGATCATCGTATTCCTTTCTGGGCATTTGAATTTTAATCATTATTAATTGAGTAATTAATGAACTCCTTAACTCAAAGGAATGAGTCTTCAGCTGTGAAGGCAGACTATGGCAGGTTGTCTGGGGACGCCATTATATCCCTGGGGGAGATTTGGGACAGGGGAGCTGTGGGGCTGAGCGATCACACTCAGGCGGCTCAGTGCCCTTGAACCAGTGAATTCTACTTGTGTTCTGGGTCTGGATATCAGAAATAACTTTGGCCAGGGGAGTTCCCGTCGTGGCTCAGCAGAAACGAATCCGACTAGTATCCATGAGGATGCAGGTTCGATCCCTGGCCTCGCTCAGTGGGTTAAGGATCTGGCTTTGCCGTGAGCTGTGGTGTAGGTCACAGACGCAGCTCGGATCCCGTGTTGCTGTGGCTGCAGTGCAGGCTGGGAGCTACAGCTCTGATTCGACCCCTAGCCTGGGAGCCTCCATATGCTGTGGGTATGGTCCTGAAAAGCGAAAAAAAAAAAAAACCCAGCAAAAATAAAAAGAAATAACTTTGACAAGGACTGGACGTTCTTCAGTGTTTCCCCACAGTGCTAAAGTATTCTTTTTATTGTCCTTTTGAAAAGCAAGCAGTGTCTGTAAAAATCAAACCCCGCCCCCAAACTATGCCTTAAGATGACTTGGCCCAGAAATATCGGGTCTAACTCCACAGCGGAGCAGGGGGCAGCTGGAGAAATCTTGCTGCTGCTTTAAGATGTATCTGGAAGTTCTTGTACAAGGCAGGTTCGCATAGACTAGTGGGAAGGGTATTGAACTTGGAGGGGCAGAGTGCGGGTGCCCTCGGTGAAGCAGCCAGTAAGCTTCTCTGAGCCTTAGTTTTCTCCTCTGAAAAACTGCAATGGTACCTACTTTACAAGGTTGTAGAGAGGATTAAAAAAGATAATGTGGGAGTTCCCGCTGTGGCTCGCCGAGTTACGAACCTGACCAGTATCCACAAGGACGAGGCCTCGCTCAGTGGGTTAAGGATCTGCTGTTGCATAAGCTGAGGTGTAAGTCGCAGACGAGGCTCAGATCTAATGTGGCTGTGGCTGTGGCCATATACAGGACCCCTGTCCTGGGAACTTCCATATGCTGTGGGTGGGGCTCTAAAAAAAAGAAAAGAAAAGGAAAAGAAAAAGAAAAAGATATTGTGCGTGTAAATGCTTTACAAACGCTAGAGTGCTGGACAGATTCAAAAGGCCTCCATGTCTACGCGGAGGGACTTGACACTCACTGAGCAGAGGCGCCACACTTTTCATGTGTAACCCTTAGTCCAGGGTCTGAGACTTGAGCGTGCACCAGAGTCATCTGGAACACGTGTGAAAACAGATCACAAGGCCCACTCTCACGGTTTCCTGATTCAGTAGCTCTGGGGTGGAGCCTGAGATTTTGTGTTTCTAACAAGTTCCCAGTGATGCCGCTGCTGGCTCCCACTTTGACGACAGCTGCATTCAATCCGTTATAAGGATTGAATTGTTATAAGGGCTTTACCTGTCACTATAGTAACTCTTAAAATCACAGAGAAAGCATCATTTGCAAATCTTTTAACACATCCCCGCATTTCTCGGAGGTCATTTCTCATTTCTCATGAAGACGGTGGGCTCTGTGCTCTTAGGGGTCCGCCCAGGTGGTACAGGAACTTCAGAGGAATGCGGGCAGGAGGGGGTTTGGACTCCTGTTCACTAAAAAAGAAATCTTTGTCTCCAATGCAGAGTGGACGATAGGGAGTAGGGTGAAGATTATACAAGCAGATTTTACCAAAGATGACATCTACGAATATATTAAAGAAAAACTTAAAGGCTTAGAAATTGGAATCTTAGGTAAGTAAATTACAAAATGCAAAGTTTGTTGTAACACGTCGGTGAAACAATGATCTTAGGGGTGCTTGGTTCTCCAGTAGTAGCTTAAACTTAACCCACGACTATTAGCTCTAGCACTCAACCAAATATGTAAGTTCTTTTTTTTTCTCCCAAATATGTAAGTTCAATTCTTCAAGAGGCATCGCTGGATTCACAAATATATAGCAAATCTACATGTTGCAACCTTCCCAAATGTATTTCCTAGTATTAGAATATTTTTCTTTCATTGAACTGATATTGACATTGGGCAGGAAGAAGGAAACGTTGACCTTGAAGATTTAGTTTGGTAAACAAACATCTCTGCGATCGATCCATGAAATAATCGGCGTGGTTATTTCAGGATTGCCTTTCTCATTCAGGAAACAAGATACAATTTTTTTCTGTGATAATTTATCTATACTTTATTTGATAATCACACATACAGTACTGCGGTGTCCAGCGCTGCAGGGCAACAGGGAATCCTGGAAGAGGGACGGCGCGCTATAACAAAACACACAAGACTCTTTTAGATTTAGAAAGTGGGGGACCAGGAGGCACTCTGTTCTGCAGAATGGAGTGAAAAAAGGACCTGGGCTTTGGCCCACACGTCTTTTATTGAGGAAGGTGCTGTATGCAGATGAGTGGGCTGGAGCAGGCATAGGCAATGACAAGCCCACCTCTTAGTGAATAAGAAAGGAAACTATTAGCATCGGTGCCTGCCTCTAGGTGCATAACGTCCTGACTCAGCAGATATGTGCCTTCTGCAGAGTTCAGCTCTTCCGTGGTCTCCAACACAGTACAGTGTTGATATTGTATATGGAAGATTTGATTTCTACACTTGCTGTCAAACTTAAAAATTAATTACATTTTTTTTTTTTTACGAATAAAAGTGTAAAACATATTGTAGGAAAACTGGAAAGAACAGAGGAGCTTTGAATGAATTTCTCGGTGTTCCCATGATGGCTCAGTGGTAATGAACACGACTAGTATCCATGAAGATGTGGGTTTGATCCCTGGCCCCACTCAGGGGGTTAAGGATCCGGCATTGCTGTGAGCTACGGTGTAGGTCGCAGATGTGGCTTGGATCCCGGGTTGCTGTGGCTGTGGTGTAGGCCAGCAGCTGCAGCTCTGATTTGACCCTGAGTCTGGGAACTTCCATGTGCCTCTGGTATGGCCCTAAAAAGACAAAAAAAAAAAAAAAGATTTACAAGTTTCTTAAAATCTAGACAGCCTGAGAGAGCATTTTAGTACATATCCTTCTACACACACACACACACACATAGTTTCAAAATCAGGATTCAACTTATATTCTGTTTTGGAACATTAAAAATACGTCACAAATGTCTTCCCATGTTTTTGAAACTCGGCGCAGCCATAGTGTTGAATGACAGCATTGCACTTCATCACGTAGCTGGACCACGATTCATTCCACGTGCTTTGAATTAGTGGACTGTGGTAGACTTTTTCTCGTCCGTTTTCCTCACTGTCATCGAATCATGTTGCAAGGAATGACCTGGTATATAAATCTTTTTGCACATGTTTCCTTGGAAAACCTCCCAAGAGAAGAATTCCTGGATTGAATGTGACATTTTTTAAGTCTCTCAATAGCTTGCCTTTGGGTGCGTCTGACATCTTTTTGTTTCACCTCTTTTGTTCAGTCAACAACGTTGGAATGCTTCCGAACCTTCTCCCAAGCCATTTCCTTAACACATCGGATAACATCCAGGTAGGCCTGTGCTCTCCTGTGGATGGTTTCCTCTCCCCCAGGTCCTGACCCCCCCGGCTGGCTGATCACCAGGCCCAGGAACCGGTAATGGGAGTGTGGCCAGAATTCTCTATTCCAGGTGGGTGGTTGTCCGGAGGTCTTCCTTTCTGTTCACCTTAGTACTTGACGCATGGTCAAGGGTACCACCACTCATGACTCTAGGATAAGGCCATCCTCCCTCTTCTCTGCACATCAAAATTTGCCTGCCCTCGGAGTTCCCATCGTGGCTCAGTGGTTAACGAATCCGACTAGGAACCATGGGGTTCCAGGTTTAATCCCTGGCCTCGCTCAGTGGGTTAAGGACCCGGCGTTGCCGTGAGCTGTGGTGTAGGTTGCAGACGCGGCTCGGATCCCGCGTGGCTGTGGCTGTGGTGTAGGCCGTCGGCTACAGCTCCTGTTAGACCCCTAGCCTGGGAACCTCCACATGCCGCGGGTGTGGCCCTAAAATTACAAAAGGCAAAAAAACAAAACAAAACAAAATTTGCCTGCCCTCTGTCCCAGTCTTCTGGGGCTCTGCAACCGAGCTTTCTAAGGGGGTAATGCTGCCTAAGAAATTCATAGCTCTGGATTTATGTGGGAGAAGTCCAGCTCTTTGGCTTCTTTTGTCTTCCCAGGTTATAAGATTTGTTCACCTTTCAGTGTGAGAGAAGGCTGTAATACAGACTCTGGCTGGGCGTGTTGTGAGTTCAGCGAACTTGACTCAGAGCCATGACCCGCCATGGTTGGTCGTGCGCAAATATCCTTGAAAGTGCTGTAGTTTGACCCTTCCTTAGCTCGGATCTTCAAAGTCACGGGGCTATACCGATTCGGAATAGGCTGTATCATTTCTGTCCCCCCGTTCTGCAAAATATCCCTATGGCCCTACCTAAGCCCTGAGTCTGCTGGATGGATGGCCGGTGCCAGGTTGCTCTAACACTGCTCAACGTCCTCACAAACCTCCTCCTGGCCACACGTCTAACCCCCTGTTTCCTTTTTTTTTTGTCTTTTTGCCTTATCTAGAGCTGCACCCGCAGCATATGGAGGTTCTAACAGGAGCTGTAGCCGCCGGCCTTCGCCACAGCCATAGCCACGCGGGATCTGAGCCGCGTCTGCAACCTACACCACAGCTCACGGCAACGCCGGATCCTTAACCTACTGAGCGAGGCCAGGGATCAAACCTGCAACCTCATGGTTCTTAGTCGGATTCATTAACCACTGAGCCACGAAGGGAACTCCTCTAACCCCCTGTTTCTGACACAAGTCTGTGTCTTTCCCTTAAGCAGATTCCATTCTTGCTTCTCTTTCTCTGTATAGGCAGCATTTGGGCTTGTCTATGTGTCTGTCCTTCTTCTGTCTGTCTTGGGCGATTCTAGTAGTTTCTTTATCTGGCCTCTGTAGTCCAGAGCCTCTGCTCTGTATTATACAACCATTCACCTTTCTAACCTCTATGCTGTTATCTTCCAGGCCCCCACACGCTAACCTCTCTTCCTTCAGCTGGAAATTAACCGTCTCCATTTGCAAAGCCCATGTCTGTATTTCCTCCCTAAATTTTCAAGGAAACTCTCAATTGACTTTGATTTAAGATCGCATTCTTATAGAATCACGGTATGGATGATTCTGTGCACCCTTGCTGAATATCAACTGGGAGCCTAATTTGCAGGTCCAAAGGGAGGGAACTGCTCGGACACACACTTTGGCCCACTTTGTGGTTCTTTACCGCTGGTGACTTCTGGAGCGAATTTCTCATATGATCTGACTGCTTGGTTTCTGTGATTATTTATTACAGGGTGTCATCCACTGTAACATCACCTCGGTTGTGAAGGTATGCGATCCGTATATGTTCATTATACGTTAACGCGTGTTTGAGGCATTAACATGTAGCAGCTGCTGGAATTTGGCAATTCAGGAGAATTTGCCCCTTTCCCTGCAGATACTGAATTCTTTAAAACTGACTGCACTCAGTTGAGAGACCAGGTAGTGGCCTTTTAATGGTTTTATTCTCTTTCCATCAAGGAAAAAAAAATACAGTGATGGGGAGTACCTGTTTTTGCTCAGTGGAAACGAACCCGACTAGCATCCATGAGGAGGCAGGTTCAATCCCTGGCCTCGCTCAGAGGGTTAGGGATCCGGTGTTGCCATGAGCTGTGGTGTAGGTCGCAGACGTGGCTCGGATCTGGTGTTGCTGTGGCTGTGGTGTAGGCTGGCAGCTGAGGCTCTGATTCGACCCCTAGCCTGGGAACTTCCATAAGCCACAGGTGCAGCCCTAAAAAGCAAAAACAAAACAAAACAAAATGAAAAACAGTAATGGATTCTTTCTCTCTAGCGTCTGAATCCTATTTCTGCCTTCAGTTTTGTCATACGTCAGAACATATTAGGCCTGATGATGTTGAAACTTATTCAGGACTCCAAAGGAACTTTTTTTTTTTTTTTTAACTTTAGTACCTCCCTCTGATTTTAGTCTTTGTAAACAGAGGAGAGCTCGCTCTGTACGGAAAAATGAATGACAGAGAGCGTGGTTTGGATTACGTAGACTCATTGTTCAAAAAATATTGATTGCATTGAAGTTCAAGTTCATATGTATTCTGACCCCAGCTCAGCTACTAGATAATTGGACAGCACTGGGCATGCTATTTAATTCCCTTGAACTTCACATTCTTCACCTACTATTAAATGAGTATAGAACTAAGTGTCAGGTGCCATTGAGCACTCAGGTCCTTTGATTAGAACCAATTGCGTGAGTATTTATAGGCATGACTGCCACAAAGCTATCCTATGCTGTGCCTCTGTGTTAATGAGAAGAAAGCAGGACTTCCTGTTTCGGCTCAGCAGGTTACAAACCTGACTAGTATCCACGAGGATGTGGGCTCGATCCCTGGCCCTGCTCAGTGGGTTAAGGATGTGGCATTGCGGTGAGCTATGGTGTAGGTTGCAGATGTGGCTTGGATCCCGTGTTGCTGTGGCTGTGGCAAAGGCCGGCAGCTGCAGCTCTGATTCGACCCCTAGCCTGGGAACCTCCATATGCCATGGGTGTGGCCCTGAAAAAAAAAAGGAAGAAGAAGAAGGCTCCCTATCTGGGCAGACAATTTGGAAAAAGATGCTACTTAAGAGTGGACCCCAAGCCCCGTGCTTGGTGGGTAGAGTTGTGTGAATGCATCATTTCCCTTCCCTCTGAGTGGCTTGTGAGTGAACCCTGGGTTTCAGCTCACAGTCGCCCCTGGCACAGGGCATGTCACTGGGCACCCTGAGTATACATAATTCACAGCTGTGTCTGGCCCCCACCGTGACTGCTCTGGTTGACCACTGTGGAATTTCAGCATTGAATTAAATATGATCCCTGATTTCATGGAACTGGGACCCTCGTTGGGGAGAAGTAGGGAGCGCAGTCTCGCCGTCACGACACGGCAGTGGAGGATTGCTTTCCAGAGGAACACAGCTTGCTACCGACATAAAAAGGGGGGATGGGAGTTCCCATCGTGGCTCAGCAGAAACGAATCTGACTAGCATCCGAGAGGACGCAGGTTCGATTCCTGGCCTTGCTCAGTGAGTTAAGGATCCGGCGTTGCTGTGAGCTGCAGTGTAGGTTGAAGATGCGGCTCGGACCCAGGGTTGCTGTGGCTGTGGTGTAGGCCAGCAGCTACAGCTCCGACTGGACCCCTAGCCTGGGAACCTCCATATGCCGTGGATGCAGCCATAAAAAAAATAAAAAAAGTAAAATAAAAAGGGAGGATGGATGCTGAGCAGACAAGAAAAATTATTTTCAGGTGGATAAAGCTGAGCCGACAAAAATTACCTTCATCATTTTTATTTTTGGTAAATACACTGGTATTTTAGTTTCCTACTCAATTTTTATTGGTACACAGATTCTTTTTATGCTGCGCAATCAATGGCTTTTTAAAATCCCCAGATGATGTCATCGTGAGTTTTATACGTCCCACTGTCGTCTGTAGCTTTACCACTAAAATCTTTCACGTTAATGTGTACACTGATCTTTCAGTCTTGATTTGCTTGATCACAGGGTTTTCCCAAATTTATTTGACAACCCTCTGACTCCTTTAGCAGAGAAATGCTTTGATTAAAAAAAAAAAATTATAGATGGGTAGACACAAGTTCCTTAAGTAACAAAGAAAACAAACTGAAAGTTAGCTTCTAAGTGTGCCATGCCCAAGCTGGTCTCTCTGGTTGGAAGCATGACTAGATTTCTCTAAAGGGCAGAGATGGGAGAATGAGTTTGAGGGCAAAGGGAAGGTGGAATAAGAGACTAAATACTGGAACCTTCGAGAGAGGGACCCACAGAGTCCAGTGTTGTCTCTCTAGTTGGGGTCACTCACCCCGCTGGGCTTTTCTAAGACTTTGAGAAACGCAATCAACAATGCCCCGATTATACCCTTAGTGAGGTTGGGAGAATCAAAGAAAGGGTGTTGGCATAATCTGGCCCTCATCCTTCTTTCGCTTCCCTCAAAATCCAGGGTTTCAGGGAGTTCCTGTCGTGGCTCAGTGGTTAACAAATCCGACTAGGAACCATGAGGTTGCGGGTTCGATCCCTGGCCTTGCTCAGTGGGTTAAGGATCCAGCGTTGCCGTGAGCTGTGGTGTAGGTCGCAGACGTGGCTCGGATCCCGCGTTGCTGTGGCTGTGGCGAAGGCTGGCAGCTACAGCTCCTGTTAGACCCCTAGCCTGGGAACCTCCATATGCTGCAGGTGCGGCCCTAGATAAGGCAAAAAGACCAAAAAAAAATCCAGGGTTTCAGGAGGTGGTCCAGTGGGATCTAGGCTGCCCCCACCACTCCCACCCCTGCCGCTGCTATGGAGCAGTGGAAACAGCATCTGGGGTGTCCCAGGGATGGGCTTAAGGTCCTGCTTAGGAAGGTGGGTGGTGCAGGACAGAGCATCTGAGAAGCTACGGCAGGTCCCCCAGAGAGTATGAAGAAATAGGCAAAACTGGAGTTCCCACTGCGACTCAGCTGTAATGAACCCCACTGGTATGCATGAGGACACAGGTTCGATCCCTGGCCTTGCTCAGTGGGTTAAGGATCTGGCGTTGCCATGAGCTTTGTTATAGTTACAGGCACAGCTCGGATCTGGCATTGCTGTGGCAGTGGCGTAGGCCGGCAGCTGCAACTCCAGTTCAGCCCCTAGCCTGGGGACTTCTATACGCCTCAGGTGCAGAAAAGAAAGAAAGAAATAGGCAAACCTTGTCTCTGGTCCCCAGTCTCCTCTGTTTCTCTGCCCCTCCCCATCCTTTTGGATCATCTCTGTCTCCACCTGCTCCCAAGCCTGGAGCTGCTCCCACTTAATTGTACTTTCAAGAACATTTCAGTCCATGGGTTTGTCTTTCTCAGTTCTTAAAATGGGTGCCTTGTTATTTTGACATTGAAAATCTTTTTTTGCTTTTTTTTTTTTGGCTGCACCTGCAGCATATGGAAGTGCCCAGGCTAGGGGTCGAATCGGAACTGCAGCTGCCAGCCTACGCCACAGCCAGAGCAGATCCGAGCCGCGTCTGCAACCTACACCACAGCTCACGGCAATGCTGGATCCTTAACCCACTGGGTTGGAACCTGTATTATCATGGATACTGGCTGGGTCTGTTACCACTGAGCCACCACTGGAACTCCTGAAAAGCTCTTTGAATGAAATATTAAAGCTCCAGAACTGGCAGGAAAGACCTCTTCCTGGGGCAGTGGGTTAGGATGCAGAAGAAGAGTTCTCAGCGCTGTTGTTAACTCCAACATAACAGACATTTGTGTCTAGGGAGCTATTTCACGGACCATCTGCAGGCTGCTAACGAGGCTGCTGTTGGGTTGACGAGATGTCCTTCTTTCTCCCTCTCATACCCTGGTGAGATGCTCACGGACACTTGTTAGGTGTCCTGATGGTCCCCTAATTCTAACTCATGGGTGCGTTTCATTACGGCCACCCCACTTTTGCTCGTCTCCCAGAACGAAGCATGTCTGGGAACCTCTGTGTTGGTAACACAGCCACAAAGCAATCTCCTAGTTTTCACTGCCTTCATTGCCCAGGAAGGCTTTAGTTTTATGCAGAAGGAACCAGAGGCGTGTGAACTGTTTGCCATTTGTCGAGGCTGCCTCCTGTGGGTTCTAGCATTGGCAGAGTCACCTCCAGTGAGCATCAGCAGATTTTCAGGGTTGTCAAAGAGGGAACTCGTCCTCCAGTTCTGTCCAGAACCCTCATCCCAAATCTCCACTGCCCGTTGACACTTGGTTCACCCGACAGGGCTTAACTCTGGCCTTCTCTTACAGATGACCCAGCTGATTCTGAAACACATGGAATCAAGGTAAGGTCTTGCCTTGAAAAAGCGTGGCATGGAGCAGTGCAGTCTCCCCAATTTGGTGGTTGGCTGATTTTGGGGACGGGGTGGGGGGATCGTCTTCATGCGCTGCTGCTTTCACAAAAGATCAAGCTATGATGAAAGGACAAGGAGATGACGGGAGAAAGCCTAACACTCCTCACGAGGCCAGCTCTGCAAACAGATAAGCACATTTGAAGGTCGAATACAGCACATAACGGGGGGAGAAAGAGAACAGCAGTTTCAGCAGATACTGTATTAAAAAAAAAAGAAAAGCTCACAGTGAGAGCAAAAAAGAAGCTTCAGAAGTTGGCCCGAGACCAAGACCATCTCTTTGTTATGCATTTCAGCTCTTGTCAGAACGACTACTCCAATTTAGGGGTGAAAAATCACCACCCCGTCAGTATCTATTTATTCCGTGTTTTAAATCACCCAATTACAATGCCCATTTGGGAGCTGATTTTTCTCAGGTGGTATTCATTAAAAGCCAATGGCTGATAGTTTTATCTTCCCTGGAGGGGGAAGGGGCTTGGCCCCGTATTCTAATTTGCAGTTTCTTGGCTTTTCTGGATTGAATCCATCTATTTGGGAAGGATGAAGGGTACTGAATTCCAAAGGGGGAAGTAAGGACCCCCAAAGACTTGCATGGGGTACCTGTGTGAGCAGACGATGGGTTCTACATGTGGCATCTGTCCTCTTGTGGGTCATCTTTATGACGGGACCTTGAGCTCATGTGGTCGCCTGTGAGAGAGAAAAGGATCCCTCCCCCCTGGGGTCTTGTCTGGGCTGAGGTGGTTCCCTGCATTTTGCGGGGCGTCTCTGTTGTCACAGAGCCCCTGTTGCAAGTCCCAAGCCCCTGATGTCAACAGACCACCCGGTGACGTGGCTGTGTGGTGTTGTAGTCCAAGACGGAGGCGGAATTTCCACTCACAGTTCTTGGAAGCAGAAGACTTGGGGGGGAACCTGGAGTGGATGGGATATTCCCAGATTGCACACGAACCAAGATGTCTTCTTCCTTTTCAAGGGGTCATCAGGCAGCAGAGCGATTGTCACTTTGTTTCTTTGCCTTTTAGGCAGAAAGGTCTCATCCTGAACATATCTACTGGCGTGGCCCGCTTCCCCTGGCCTCTGTACACCATGTACTCGTCTTCCAAGGTGAGTGACAGCATGCAGTCCAGGTCTCCTCCTTCCTCTTGTTTTTCTTTTCCTTTTTGTCTTTTCAGGGCTGCGCTCACGGCATGTGGTGGCTCCCAGGCTAGGGATCAAATAGGAACTGCAGTTGCTGACCTACGTCATGGCCACGCAGGATCCCTAACCCACTGAGTGAAGCCAGGGATCGAACCCACATCCTCTTGGATGCTAGTTGGGTTCCTTACCGCTGAGCCACTATGGGAACTCCTTTTCGATTGTCGTCGTTCCCCCCCCACCCCCGTTTGTATTTTCCCTTGGATCCACTGGCAAACTGAAGGATGGATTTGCCTAGAGGGCTCTTTTAGGTACATGGCAGAAAGCTAGCCAGCTGGTGTCTGGGTGCAAATTAGAGAAAGACGCTGCCCCTGGACCGATGAAGCCTTGCGGCAGAACAGCCCGGAAAGCAAGCGCAGCCGCCATGGGACTCCAGCCCCCACTCACTTCCTTGCCTGGGAGCCCTGTGCTCCTTCCACTAGCAAGTGGCATTGTGGCTTCTTTCCATCCGCGAGGCCTAGGCAGATAGATGACCTCTCATCTTGGCCACAAGAACAAATCTTTGGAAGATCTAGATCAGGAAAGCCTTGGCCCTGGGTGAGGGATCCATACACAGTGGCCCTAGATTATTGTGAACTCTAAGTTCCTGCCCATCGAGGGAGCGCTTACCAGACCGAGAAGTGAGGTTCGGACTCCTGTCAAGACAAACTGCTGCATTTTAGGGTAAAGGCGATAAGCTCCCTGGGGCGACCTTTGAAATCTGAGTAAGTTGGCTCGGAAGGAGAATCAAGGTCTAGGTCCTTACCTGTTTCTTCTCCTCGCTGCAGGCTTTTGTGTGCACGTTCTCCAAGGCACTGCAAGCAGAATATAAATCAAAAGGAATCATCATCCAGGTGAGGCCAACACTTCTTGGGAACAGGAACTCCGGCTCCCAGTTCGCGGAGCTGGGGCCACTGCTTCCTGCAGGACAGGGTGCATGTGCGTGACCAGGAGGGGGGAGTCTGGAGGACACTGTGGGAGTTCCCGTGACCATCACAATGGCGGTGGGACCACTGTGGTTGTCTGCCGCTGCCGTCACCTGTACCCTCCGTGCTGGAGGAGGAAATGCAGGCAGAAGGAGTGGGGGCTCAGGAATGCTTGTCACCTGCTGCTGCATCAGGACAGAAATTAAGACTCTGAGCTAACCAGCCTTTCCTCTCCGACCTAGATAATAGGAGGCAGGCTTATGTGGGAGGAAATGTGGAGAAGAAACAAGAGGGAACTGGGCACTTGGTCTATGCTGGAAAGGGGAGAGGGTGCTTTGCTTGGGGACTGTGCATCTGGAATGGGCCACGAGACCCCCACACTCTGGCTCCTGAGCAGCTGGGGACGGGTGCCCTGCTTCCCTTTCCGCTACGATGACAGAGTGTTCATGGAGATGACCTTGTCTTAACGGGAAGCAGAACTGGCTTGTCACGCTGCTGCCTGTAGGCTAAGCCACGTGACATCTCAAGAGGTCAGTTATATACGTGGGCTTCCTTCCGCAACACAGAGTTAAGTGGTTTCTGGAACCCGGAATAAACAGTTTTCAGAGTCTTTTTGCCATTGTTTGGGAGGAGGTTTGATGACACACTATTAGAAATTAAAAAGGTGGAGTTCCCGTTGTGGCGCAGCGGAAACGAATCCGACTGGGAACCATAAGGAGGCAGGTTCGATGCCTGGCCTCGCTCAGTGGGTTAAGGATCCGGCGTTGCCGTGAGCTGTGGTGTAGGTGGAAGACACGGCTCGGATCCTGCATTGCTGTGGCTGTGGCGTAGGCCAGCAGCTGTAGCTCCGATTTGAGCCCTAGCCTGGGATCCTCCATATGCAGCAGGTGTGGACCTAAAAAGCAAATAAATAAATAAATAAATAAACAAACACATAGGCACACTCATAATTATATATATTTAAAAAAATTTTATGCCTTTGCCCGCAGCATATGGGAGCTTATGGACCAGGGACTGACTCTGAGCCACAGCTGTGGCTGCAACAATGCTGGATCCTTTAACCTAACCCATTGCATCAGGCTGGGGATCAAACCCACACTGTCATAGCGACTGGAGCTGCTGCAGTCAGATTCTTGAGTCTTAACCCACTACATCTAGATAGGAACCTTCACAGTGTTTTATCTATCTATCTATCTATCTATCTATCTATCTATCTATCTACCTACCTACCTACCTACCTACCTATCTTGCTTTTTAGGGCTGCACCTGTGGCATGTTGAAGTTCCCAGGCTAGGGGCAGAATTGGAGCTGCAGTTGCCAGCCACAGCCACAGCAACACCAGATCCAAACCACATCTGCAACCTACACCACATCTCATGGCAACACCGGCTCCTTAACCCATTGAGCGAGGCCAAGGATAGAACCCACATCCTCATGGATATTAGTTGGGTTCACAACCTGCTGAGCCACAACGTGAACTCCACTCACAGTTATATGTGTATATATATATACATATGTTTTGCTTTTTTTTTTTTTTTTGGTCCTTTTATGGCTGCACTTGCGGCAAATGGAGATGCCCAGGCTAGGGGTCTAATCGGAGCTGTAGCCACTGGCCTACACCACAGCCACAGCAAAGCGGGATCCGAGCCGCGTCTGCAACCTACACCACAGCTCACGGCAATGCCGGATCCTTAACCCACTGTGGGAGGCCAGGGATCGAACCCGCAACCTCATGGTTCCTAGTCAGATTCATTTCCACTGCGCCACAACGGGAAGCCACAGGTATATTTTTAAAATGGTTGCTGTACCTACTGACTGCCAATTAAAATACCCAGGTGAGAGTACCCCAGGTGGCCGTTCCTATAAATCAGCCAGCTATCGGCTGAAGCTTATTCAGCAGGCAGTTACCAGTTAAGAGTGGGAGCTTTGCAGATAACATCGCCTTCCCAGTCACAGCGAGTGGTGGTAACAGCCCTCTCATTACACTACAGACCCAGTCTCTGCCGTGTCGAACGGAAGCCCCACCCATCAGAGATTTCCCCCTTCTGTTCATTCTCCACCTCCCAGCAGAAGAGGATAGGTTCTTTTTGCAGCACTGCTACTGTACATAGGCTAAATTTGCGACAGTAAAAAATAATCCCTGAAAACCTCACTGGCTTAGAACCACAAAGATTTCGGAGTTCCTGCTGTGCGCAGTGGGTTCGGGATCCAAACCGCAGTGGCTCGAGTCGCTGTGGAGGCTTGGGTTCCAAATCCCCAGTGGGTCAAAGGACCAGGTATTGCCACAGCCGTGTCCTAAGCTTCTGCTCAGGTTCAGTCCCTGGCTTGGGAACTTCCGCAGACTGGGGGTGTAGCCATAAAGAAAGAGAAAAAAAAAGAAGACGACGAACCACAAAGATTTAGTTCTCATTCATGCGACGTGCTCACCGTGAGCTGTCAGAGGAGAGTGGCTTATTAGAGTGACGCGGGGACCCAGGCTGACGGGGCGCCGCCATCATGGACGTTGTCCGTCGACCTGTCGAGGAAGCGTAAGTAGCGCGCGAGAACCGACGCTGGCACTTTAAGGGCTCCGGCTCAGAACAGTCACGTGTCACGCCTGCCCCCTACTGATTGGCCAGATCTGGCCACGTGGTCCCAAGATGCCGGAAATGCAGTTCTCTCCTCTCTGGAAGAACTAGAGGTGTTTGCTGAACAACACGAGGGATTCCCGCAGCCACTGGCTTTCTAAGCCGTGTGGCCGCCTTAGCCTCATCTCGATCTTGATAGTTGTGCGCCAGACATGCTGTAGCTGCCAGGTCAGTGTGTTCTGCGGGGCAGTAGATGTGGGAGGGGGCTGAGTAGGGGAAGGGAGAAGCCTGAGAGCTGCTCCAGGTCCTGGAAAAGATTCTGGGACCTTTTGAAAACCAGCTGGTCTCTCCAAACACGTGTAATTGAGGCTCAATTAATATTTGTAAAATTCATGAGGAGGGATGTGTTATAAACTTGGGCTTGACTTTTCAATGCAAGTTCTGCCATTTATCATCTGAGTGAGCCCGGACAGCCTGCTTAAGCTCTGTGAGCACCAGGTTTCCCATCTGTCAAAAGGGGTTAATAGTACCTGTTCACTTCTCTGGGTTACTGTGAAGATCTAAGGAGTAAATAAGTGTGCAAATATAAGTAATATTTATTGAGCCCTTATTTTGTATATAAAGATGTTTTGTCAACCAAAACTCATTGTAGGAATAAAAACGCTTTTTATTATTTTCTTATCTAAAAACTGAGTTTAAGAACACATGCTCCTTATACTTCTTTACTAGCGCACTTTGAGGAGTTCTCGTTGTGGCGCAGTGGAGACGAATCTGACTAAGAGCCATGAGATTGCGGGTTCGATCTCTGGCCTCACTCAGTGGGTTAAGGATCTGGTGTTGCTGTGGCTGTGATGTAGGCTGGTGGCTGCAGCTCCGATTTGACTCCTGGCTTGGGAATCTCCATATGCCGTGGGTGCTGCCCTAAAAAGAGAGAAAAAGAAGAGTACACTTTGAGATTTTTGGAAGAAAAGCGTTACGCAAATTATGACAGCATTAATTTCCACGCGCAGCCATTCAATTGAATTGATTGACTCATGCCTTGGATTTCATTACAAAACAATGTAATTTCAAGTGGCGATGTCAAGATGTCTGTGTCTGGAAATAAAGTAAGAAACTCCATCATGAGACCTCACGTCAGGCCCCAAGATGGTGAGACTGCAGGTAGAGACATGTTCAATTTTCAGAATATGATGTGCGGTCGTTTATTTTCTTTACAACATCAGGAAAGATTATGAGGTATGCGCCGCTCCTCGCTCTCAACTGAAGCATGAAGTGGGAATCTTAAGTACCTGAAATTGCTCCAATTTTGGTCATGTGTGTTAGAAGTAAGCTTTTGACATAGGGCTGCTAGATAAAATACAAGACATCCAGTTCAATGTGAATTTCAGATAACAATCTTTCGAGAATTAGTATGGCGTATGCAATACCTGGGACATAATAAAACTGATCGTTTTTCCCATTGTTTTTCTCTGCTTCAAATATAACTCAGCATCCTGCATTTTCTCTTTCTTCCTTTCTTCCTTTTTTCTTCCTTCCTTCCTTTCTTTCTCTTTTTAGGGCTTCACCCGAGGCATCCGGAGGTTCCCAGGCTAGGGGTGGAATCGGAGCTGTAGCTGCTGGCCTATACCACAGCCACTGCAAAGCTGGATCCTTAGCCCACTGAGTGAGGTCAGGGATCAAACTTGTGTGCTCATGGATACCAGCCGAGTTCGTTAACCGCTGAGCCACAATGGGAACTCCCCTTTTCAGTTTTGAAGTCCAGGACCCTTGTTCTAAGACAGAGCTCATGCCCTCAGCCACCCTAGGTGTGGCTAAGGCCACATCTAGAGTTAGCTGCAAAGTTAAGCCAGAAACCAGCCTTTCTGATTTCCAGCTCTGTGCTAGTTCTATACCTTTCTCAGTGCTATTATCATTTAGGATCCCAAAACTTTTAAAGAGAGAACGGGGCTGGAATACGAAGGGATGGTAAAATGGGCATGGATTTCTCAAGGCAGATTGCTCCTGTGTTCAGGTCTTTATTTTCCATTGTAGGTGCTGACCCCATATGCTGTTTCAACCCAAATGACGAAGTATCTAAATACCAATGTGGTAACCAAGACTGCTGATGAATTTGTTAAAGAATCATTGAGTTATGTCACGTGTGGCGATGAAATTTGTGGCTGCCTCGTCCATGAAATCTTGGTAAATTGTTAACATCTCCTTTTTCTGAAGCAGGTGAGGACAGACACAGGTGGCCGTAGCGGCCGAGCTAGTTCTTCCTGCTATTGGAGCATTCAGCCTTCATCATACAGAGGTAGTGATGCCGAGAATTCCCGTTGTGGCTTGACGGGTTAAGAACCCTACTGGTGGAGTTCCCGTCGTGGCACAGTGGTTAATGAACCTGACTAGGAACCATGAGGTTGAGGGTTCTATCCCTGGCCTCACTCAGTGGGTTAAGGATCCGGCGTTGCCGTGAGCTGTGGTGTAGGTCGCAGATGCAGCTCGGATCCTGCGTTTCTATGGCTGTGGCGAAGGCCGGCGGCTACAGCTCCTGTTAGATCCCTAGCCTGGGAACCTCCATGTGCTGCGGGTGCGACCCTAGATAAGGCAGAAAGACAAAAAAAAAAAAAAAAAAAGAACTCTACTAGTATCTTGGAGGACGTGGGTTTGATCCCTGGCCTCACTCAGTGGGATAAGGATCTGGTGTTGCTGTGAGCTGTGGTGTAGGTTGTAGCTGTGGCTCAGATCTGGTGTTGCTGTGAGCTGTGGTGTAGGTTGTAGCTGTGGCTCAGATCTGGTGTTGCTGTGGCTGTGATGTAGGCCAGCAGCTGCAGCTCTGATTGAACCTCTACCCTGGGAACTTCTATATGCCACAGTGCAGCCCTAAAAAAGAAAAAGAAAAAGAAAAAGATAGTGATGCTAGAAGTATGTTGCTGAAGGGAAATCAGGTAGTGAAAAGGTGTATTTAGCAAGGGGAAGGAGAAGCTGGCGGCCTGAGTCCTCAGCCTAGAGATAACTCCAAAACTGGCAAATCTTGGAGTTCCCTTTGTGGCTCAGTAGTGAACGAACCCAACTAGGAACCATGAGGATGTGGGTTCAATCCCTGGCCTCGCTCAGTGGGTTAAGGATCCAGCATTGCTGTGAGCTGTGGTGTAGGTCGCAGATGCGGCTAAGATCCCACGTTGCTGTGGCTGTAGCGTAGGCTGGCAGCTGTAGCTTCGATTCAACCCCTAGCCTAGGATCTTCCATATGCTGCAGGTGTGGCTCTAGAAAAACAAAACAAAACAAAAAAACCCACAAAAAAAACAAAATTGGAAAACCTCAGCTTTGGCCACCTCACCTCTATCCCCCTCAGAAAGTAAGGCGGCTTCCAGAGCTTTGCCAAGTTCAGACCAAGTCATGGGAAGCTCCCCTGTAGGGGCTGTCGACCCCGGCCCTCTGGCGTTGCCATGGCTGTGGTGCAGGCCGGCAGCTACAGCTCTGATTCGACCCCTAGCCTGCGAGCTGCCATATGCTGTGGGTGTGGCCCTAAAAAAAAGGGGGGGGGGCATCCTGGAATCTTATTTTAATAGAACCTTGATAGAAAGAACATAAACACGTAGGGAGATGGAGCACCAGGAAGAGAAAATGCTAAGAGAAAGCAGAGTGGGAGGGCAGAGTTTTCTTAGTTTAAATTTTCCTTACAGCCGATCCTTACAGCAGACACGTGACTGCTTTGGTTCCTGAGAAACCCTTGTTTGCTGAGGAAGTGTCATAAACCTTTAAAGTCGAGCAACCATTTACAAGGTTTAGGACTTCAGTAGTCAGAAATGCATTTTTCAGGAGTTCCCGCTGTGGGTCAGCGGGAACGAATCCGACTAGTACCCGTGAACATGCGGGCTCGATCCCTGGCCTCGCTCAGTGGGTTAAGGATCTGGCGTTGCTGTGAGCTCTGGTGTAGGTCGCAGACGCGGCTCGGACCTGGCGTTGCTGTGGCTGTGGCGAAGGCCAGCAGCTGCAGCTCCCATCTGACCCCTAGACTGGGAACTTCCATGTGCTGTGGGTGTGGCCCTAAAAGTAAAAAAAAAAAAAAAAAA
>PVHT021183661.1:662888-674239 GCA_004024745.2 Catagonus wagneri
ATCCCTGGCCTCGCTCAGTGGGTTAAGGATCTGGCGTTGCTGTGAGCTCTGGTGTAGGTCGCAGACGCGGCTCGGACCTGGCGTTGCTGTGGCTGTGGCGAAGGCCAGCAGCTGCAGCTCCCATCTGACCCCTAGACTGGGAACTTCCATGTGCTGTGGGTGTGGCCCTAAAAGTAAAAAAAAAAAAAAAAAAGTACATTTTTCAAGATGATGTATGTACACAGATTTTTTTTTTTGTCCTTTTGCCTTATCTAGGGCCGCACCCGCGGCATATGGAGGTTCCCAGGCTAGGGGTCTAATCAGAGCTGTAGCCGCCGGCCTTCGCCACAGCCACAGCAACGCGGGATCCGAGCCGCGTCTGCAACCTACACCACAGCTCACGGCAACGCCGGATCCTTAACCCACTGGGCAAGGCCAGGGATCGAACCCGCAACCTCATGGTTCCTAGTTGGATTCATTAACCACTGAGCCACGACGGGAACTCCAGATGTTTTTTTCCAACTTCCTTGTTGTTCTTTTCTCCCAGACAGTTAACATTTTTGTCTGTGAAACAGGCGATCGTCCTGAGCCTGATCCCGTCATGGGTCTTCTACAGCAGCATGTTTCAGAAGGCGATCCTGACCCACTACGTGAAATACCTCAAGCAGAACACCAACCTCAGATAGGCTGGGGGCGCTGATGTGCTGGCCAGCGTTGCTTTCTTCCCCAGGCAACAGAGGCTGCAGGGGACCAAGGAGCAGACCAGAGCCATCACCCTCCTGACGCTGGCGGGGGCGCCCCTGTCACCGATGCAACACCTGGAATTAAACTTGCTTTTTTTTTTTTTTTTGCAGTTTTACTCAAGCGTGGAGATCTGTGCTGTAAAAACATGTGTTTGTGTTTGCAGTGGGGTTTTAATGGTTAGTGTGTGAGAAGGTGAGGGTGTCTACACATCATATTGGAAAAATTTCTGTGTGGGATTTCGGTATCAATGCAGCGAGAATAAAGTCTCTCATTCTGGATATTAAGTACAGTTACACGGGCATTCCCCTCGTGGCTCAGTGGAAACGAACCCGACTAGTATCCACGAGGACGCGGGTTCAATCCCTGGCCTCGCTCAGCGGGTCAGTCATGCGGCGTTGCTGGGAGCCGCAGCGTGGGGCTCAGACACGGCTCAAATCCCGGGTTGTGGCTGTGGTGTGGGCGCGAAGTTGTAGCTCCCGATTCGACCCTTTAGCTTGGGAACTTCCGTATGCCGCGGGTGTGGCCATCAAAAGCAGAAACAAACAAAAAGAGCAACTGCGCCTGGTAATCTACTTTTATAGCTATATTAGAGAAGGTTTGAAATCACTAAAAATCATCAAGACTGCTGTGGTCCGAGAGCACTTGCTGGCTCTCAAACTGGCTTCCCCAGAGACCCAGGAGTCTGTCCAGGGGAAGGTGCCAGAATGGCAGCTATGTCAGGACAGTTTTTGGGACACCCTGTTTTCCAACTAATGCAGCATTGGATTTATCTATTTTAATTTTTTTTTTTTAGGGATGCACCTGCGACATATGGAGGTTCCCAGGCTAAGGGTCCAATCAGAGCTGTAGCTACCGGCCTACAGCACAGCCACAGCAATGCAGGATCTAAGCCACATCTGTAACCTACTCCGCAGCTCACCGCGGCAACGCCGGATCCTCAACCCACTGAGCAAGGCCCGGGATCAAACCTGCACCCTCACGGATACTAGTGGGGTTTTTAACCTACTGAGCCACAAAGGGAACTCTGATCTGTTTTCATCTTAATTTGGGGTTCTGTGTGAGACTATGTCTATAGAAATAAAAATAGGAAAAGATATATTACTCAGCAGTAGTTTAGGAGTTCCCATCCTGGCTCAGTGGTTAACGAATCTAAGAACCACGAGGTTGCGGGTTCGATCCCTGGCCTTGCTCAGTGGGTTAAGGATCTGGCGTTGCCGTGAGCTGTGGTGTAGGTTGCAGACGCGGCTCGGATCCCGCGTTGCTGGGGCTGTGGCGAAGGTTGGCGGCTACAGCTCCTGTTAGACCCCTAGTCTGGGAACCTCCATATGCCACAGGTGCGGCCCTAGAAAAGGCAAAAAGACAAAAAAAAAAAAAAAGAAAATCTGAACACATGGAGACCCAGAGGTGTTCACAAAGAGGGCAAGACCATGTGGACACAGGAAGAAGGCAGTCACCTTCAAGTCAAGGACAGAGGCAGGCCTCAAAGAAAACAAACCTGCCGACCCCTTGATCTTGGACTTCTAGCCTCCAGAACTATGAGCGATGAATTTCTATTGTCCCAGTTGTCCAGTCCATGGTATTTTGTGAGGGCGGCTAAGCGGACTGAGACACTCAGGAAAGGCAGGTCCCTATACCACGATATACGGTGTGTGGAATTTATTCTAAGCCTGGTAGGTAGGTAGTTTCTGCAACGGGCCCCAGTGACATGGCCTGAACCTAAACTTCTGCCTACACCCGCGGTAATGAATCCAAATCATGCACGTTCAACAGATGTCACCAGGGGACGTCAGCATCCTGAAGGTAGGAGGAGGGGCTGAGGGCTCTCCTGTTGCCACTCTGGTAACGTGGGCACGCGAGGGCAGCGGCTCCCCAGTTCTCATTACATAACGTTTACAGGTAAGAAAACTGAAGCACAAATTAAGCAGACCGCCAATGTCCTACCCTAAGTGTCGGGACCAAGATCGGAGTTATTGCAACAGGTTTGAATATGAAGGTGCTTTACTAAGCACCCCGGTAAGATCCCCGCACTGATTCTGGGGGACTTCACTGCAGCTGGGAGGGATCAGCAAAGATCCAGATGCTATTCGCCCCCCGCCGGCGGCCCCATCCGTGCGTGTTCAGCAAGACTACGAGGATGGGGACATGCTAACCAACGGGGGCCGGTCAAGGAAGGATGTTTTATTTCCCAGAAGGCTTATGGTCCTGAACCACCGTGTAGTGAGTTATCGGTAGGCGTGTCAGTCGGTGGCCAAGGCTTGAGCTGATTCCTAAAGAGAAGACAGGACTATGTGGTTGAGAATTTCTAATTAAGAGAATGGCGGGGACCGGCCTCCTATGGACGGGGGCTTGACGAACGATTCTGGTCAGATGGTGTGTCCCTGAGGTGATTCAGGATGAAGGCAGATAATGTTTCGAAAGGCTAACTTTCCCAGACTGCCTTCTAGTGTTTCCTCCCATTTAGGGTTGCTTGTCAAGGGTGTGTGACTGTCAAGCGTCCCCAAATATTTTGGAGAATTCCTGGGTATGGAGGACAGTGCTGGGTCTCCTCTTTGCTCCAGTTAAATTATTTGATTTTACCTTTTTTTTTTTTTTTTTTTTTGCCTTTTTAGAGCTGCACCTGCCGCATATGGAAGTTCCCAGGCTAGGGGTCGAATCAGAGCTACAGCTGCCAGCCTACACCACAGCCACAGCAACGCGGGAACCAAGCCGCATCTGTGGCCTACACCACAGCTCACAGCAACGAGCGAGGCCAGGGATCGAACCCGAGGCCTCATGGATACTAGTCTGGTTCGTTAACCCCTGAGCCATGATGGGAACTCCCTGTCCCCTTGAATTATTTGTTAACAAAACTGACCAGTTAGAAAAGAGAGATTTGGGAGTTCCCGTTGTGGCTCAGTGGTTAATGAATCCGACTAGGAACCATGAGGTTGCGGGTTCGATCCCTGGCCTTGCTCAGTGGGTTAAGGATCCAGCGTTGCCATGAGCTGTGGTGTAGGTCGCAGACGCGGCTCGGATCCTGCGTTGCTGTGGCTGTGGCGAAGGCCGGCGGCTACAGCTCCTGTTAGACCCCTAGCCTGGGAACCTCCATATGCCACGGGTGCATCTCTAGATAAAGCAAAAGACAAAAAAAAAAAAAAGGAAAAGAGAGATTTGCAGGCTCCACTTCTGGCTGCCTGAATCAGCCGGTATGTAAGGGGTGGAGCCCAGGGATTATGATATTTGTTGTTGCTATTGTGGTTTCGGCTGTGCCCACAGCATGCAGAAGTTCCTGGACCAGGGACTAAACCTGCACCACAGCAGTGACATGCTCAGAATCCTAGGCCACCAGGGACCGCCTTTATTGTTTTTTTAAAATAGATTTATCGAGTGAAAAACTGATGTACAATAAGCAGGCATATATGAAAAGGCTGTGATTTGAAACTATCATAACTGGCCACAACCACCAATATATATATATAATTTTATTTTATTTTGGGCTTTGTCTTCTTTTAGAGCTGCACCCGCGGCATATGGAGGTTCCCAGGCTAGGGGTCTAACAGGAGCTGTAGCTGCCGGCCTTCGCCACAGCCACAGCAACGCGGGATCCAAGCCGCGTCTGCGATGTACACCACAGCTCACGGCAACGCTGGATCCTTAACCCACTGAGCAAGGCCAGAGATCGAACCCGCAACCTCCTGGTTCCTAGTCGGATTCGTTAACCACTGAGCCACGACGGGAACTCCAAAATCACTATTTTGAAATGCTTCTATGTTCCCGTGTGTCTGCATCATTCCTTTCTGTTGCCGAGTAGTGTCCACAGATTGGCTGTGCAACAATTTCTAATTTCGTTCATCTGTGGATGGGCCTCTGGGTTGTTTCCATGTTGAGGCTATTCCAAGCGTAGCTGTTAGGAACATTTACTTTTCAGTGGTCATGTATTTTCATTTCTCTTGGGTCAAAAGCCTAGGAGTACAGGGGTCGTATGTTCGGTCTATATTTAATTTTTTTTTGAACAAACTACCACACCGTTTTCTAAAGTGGTTACGCTGTTTTTATAGTCCCATCCAGAGAGCCCAGCTGCACTGCATTCTTGCAGAATCTGAGTTTTATTTTTTAATTTTTTTTTGTCTTTTTGCCTTATCTAGGGCTGCACCCGCGGCATGTGGAGGTTCCCAGGCTAGGGGTCTAACAGGAGCTGTAGCCGCCGGCCTACACCACAGCCACAGCAACGCGGGATCTGAGCCGCGTCTGCAACCTACACCACAGCTCATGGCAACGCCGGATCCTTAACCCACTGAGCAAGGCCAGGGATCGAACCTGCATCCTCATGGATACCAGTCTGGTTCTTAACCCGCTGAGCCACAACAAGAACTCCCTGTATTTAGCTTCTTATCTACAAATGAAGGTAGAAGGGTGCAGCAAGTTGGGGTTGTTGTGAAATAACGCAGCCGGCGAGACCCCTGCCTGGTCCATCACAGGCACCAGCCAACGCCACGACTTTCCCCTCGGCATTCTGCTTTGTAGCTGGACATTCACGCACTTGGCTTTTTTTCCCCTCAAAGGCAGAACTGAGCCCACTCTAGTCTGTCACGTACACAAGACTTTGTGTTCCCACAGCACGCGCTCAATCACCGCGCCCTGGGTGGAGGAAAGTGCCCGCTCTTGATCTCTCCGGGTCAGGGCCTTTTGGGTCACATCCCTTTGGAGGGGTCACTGCAGTCACCAAATGGGGCTCTGCCTTCCTGGGAGTCCCACTGTGGTCACTCTGAGCCTACTCCACAGGCTTGGTCACCTTGCTGACTTTTTCTCCTTTTCATGCAATCAGCAAGTCTTGACCTCGTGTCTAAGATGCACCGGGCAGAAAGCAAGGCCCTGGAGATGCCCCGTAAGCTGTCTGGGAGCTGATGTTCCAAGAGACAGGCAAGCAAGTCACTGTAGAAACGAAGGTAGAATTACTGCAACCATGACAAGCGCTATGGAGACGCAGGGCCCAGGGCTGTGAAAGTCTGGAGGTTTTCGCTAGTCAAGGAGGTTGAGAAGCGGGGCTAGGACTCCAGCGAGACCCTAGGGTGAACGATATAAGGGGTCTCCACTCTCTATTCATGGGGCTTCTTTTCCATCTTGTTGCCAAGGAAACGTCTGTTGCCGCCATCAGGGCACAGAAGAGCTTGCTGATTTTTTTTTTTTTTTTTTTTTTTGGTGAGCAAAGACGTTATGGGAAGAACAGGATTTAGAAAAAAAAAAAGTAGTTCTGGACGAATCGGGATCTTTTATCGGGGTGATAGGCATACACACGGCAAGGGCCTGGGGGTTCAAGTTCTGGCTCTAGGGGGCTAAGCGCCTGGGTGTCTGCTCAAATACCCGCAGGTCTGCGGACACGAACACGACGGCTGTTTCCGGGGCTGCTCCGCTAGGGGGCGCCGGAAGGTAGGCTCCCCGCTCAGGCCGTCAAAGCTCATTTGCCATCATCCGCTCCCACGCAGGTGTCTGTCTCTCTCTCAGATGCTCGCAGACCTCTCCATGTTTCACGGTGTTGAAGCTTTGCTCTCTGCTTTCGGAGCTCCTGCAAAGCCCTTAAAATCAAAGAAAAAAACATCTTACCACTTTAGCATTCAAGAAAAGGTTGTGGCCAATGCCCACCCTGCCTTCTGCGGGAGTCTGTTCATTTATTTTGTGCTATTGAATACAAATATCATATTTATCCGTGCTTCCATGTGTGAACATTTCTATTGTTAACGGGTTTCCACCTCTAGAACTCATCTTGCAGTTAGCAATCTTATAATTTCTCCTGTTTCCTTTTTTCCTTAAATTTTTAAATCGTAATTGATTTAGAGTGCTCTGTCCATGTCTGCTGCACTGCAAAGTGACCTGGTTGTACATCCGTATGCATTCTTTTTCTCACATTCTCCTCCACCACGTTCCATCACGAGTGATTGGACATAGTTCCCTGTGCCCTGCAGCAGGATCTCATTCCTTGCTCACTCCAAATGCAAAAATTTGCATCGACTAACCCCAAACTCCCAGTCCATCCCTCTCCCCCCTTGGCATCCCCAGTCTCTTCTCCATGTCCATGGGTTTGTTGCTTTTCTGCAGATAGGAATCTTTGGACCAAATCACCCCACTGCTTGGCTTCACGGCCCTTCGGAAAAGCGCGAGAATATTTTATGAAAAGTCACTTATTTCCCTGGTCCGTCTGTTGGCTGGTCAGTGAGGCCAGCGGCCTGGCTCGGGAAGATGCATGAGAATAAACACGTTTCTCTTTGGGGAGCACGCAGAAGGGAGGTTAGTGGCAGTGTTTTGTGAGGTGTGCATGTGAACGGACGAGATACTTTGAACTGGGGCACAGCTTCTCGAAGCCAGAAGCCACCCAATGAAGCAATGAGTCAGATGGAGGGAAGGCCATTTGGCAGCGAAGGCCATTTGTCCCAGCGAAGTGGACACCCCACGCAGGCTTGGCCTGCATCACCATTGTAGGTTCTGTCCTTGGATTACGCACGCCACCCCATCCTTCAGCCTTGTGGAGGTACCTTGGGGAGCTCTCTGTCCCCGACAACCGGAAGGTCCCAGGTGAACGGGACAGCTGCACTGGGCCGTGCTGGAGAAACTTCAGAGGGAAGTTTTTGGTTGAAAAATCCCTTTGAGACCAGACAGTCACGACCTTGCCGCGTGTTTGTGTGTGGATTACATTACCTCGTGTAATCTTGACAGCAGCCCCCTGATGCGAACAATGCAGCTTAAAATGATTTTCCTCCTCCTGCAAGAGGAGAACAGAGAATTTCAGCACCACCTTGCCCAGAGTTCTAAAGCCAGATCTTTTCCCCCCCCCTTTTTTTTTGGCTGCTCTGTGGCACGTGGTGTTCCTGGCAATGCTGGATCCTTAATCCACTGTGCCGGGCGTGGCTGGAACCTTCATCCTGGTGCTGGAGAGTTGCCCCTGATTCTGTGGTACAGCAGCGGGAACTCCCCATAGCCGGATACTAAACTTATGGTTTTTTTTTTTTTTGTCTTTTTGCCTTTTCTAGGGCTGCACCTGCAGCATATGGAGGTTCCCAGGCTAGGGGTCGAACAGGAGCTGTAGACGCCGGCCTACACCACAGCCACGGCAACGCCTGATCCGAGCTGTATCTGCGACCTACACCACAGTTCACGGCAACGCCAGATCCTTAACCCACTGAGCAAGGCCAGGGATCGAACCCGCAACCTCATGGTTCCTAGTCGGATTCATTAACCGCTGAGCCACGACGGGAACTCCTGAACTTACGGTTTTAACTCCCCTTTGGGAATGATCTTCCCAGTTTCAAGTCGACCAAACGCCCACACCCCAATCTTCGTTGTAATACAGGCAAGCTCTTACTATAGTCTAACTTCCGCACCTTTGGGAGGCAAGGTGACCAGAATGCCGACCCCGAGTGTCGTGCCCAGAGCGGCCGCATGGGGGCACTGTGCCTCCGCGCTAGCGCCCATCGGAGCTCCCGGTAGGGTCGGAGACATCTTCAGCCACAGGGTTCATTCAGTGCTTCTGCGGACGATTGCAAGGTGTAGGAATGGGTTTGATTCATCTCTACATCTTCCAGAAGTTAAAAAAAAAAAAACAAAAAAACACCCGCAGGCTCGACGACGAGCCCCAGTTGAAGTGGGGGCAAGCAGCGTCTGGCAGCTGTTGGGTTCATGGCCACCGTTGGCTCGTAATGATCCAGCTGGGATCTGACTGCCCAGAGTCCCCCTCAGGCTCCAGGCTCCAGCCTCTGCTTAAAGGGGAACCTGGGAGTTCCCGTCGTGGCTCAGTGGTTAACGAATCCGACTAGGAACCATGATGTTGCGGGTTTGATCCCTGGCCTCGCTCAGTGGGTTAAGGACCCTGCGTGGCTGTGAGCCTTGGTGTAGGTCACAGATGCTGCTCAGATCCCACGTGGTTGTGGCCGGCGGCTGCCATTCCCATTGGACCCGTAGCCTGGGGACTTCCATATGCCATGATTTCAGCACTAAAAAGACAAAAAAAAAAAAAAAAAAAAAGGCGGGGGCACCAGGCACAGGCTCGACTTTACAGTGTTTCAATGTAATATGTCCTCAGGACAATGACAGCACAGTCAGGCTGGTCTGGACAACCTCCAGGAGAATTTGGTCTCCAGGCAATTGGTCCTTGTCCTACAAGAAGCAGCGTCAGAGGTCAGCAGCTACTGGACAGGTCGTGGTGTCCCCCCAGGCTTGATGGGCATGACCCAAAAGCTAACAAAGGACACATTGTCTTAGGTCCCCTCTGCACGAGGCTGGACTGAGAGAGATGCGGGTTTAGGTCAACGGGTTAGTTTTTGTAGCTTATCTCTCTCTCTCTTTTTTTTTTTTATGGCCACACCTGCGGCATATGGAAGTTCCCAGGCTAGGGGTCGAATCAGAGCTATAGCCACTGGCCTACACCACAGCTCACAGCGAGGCTGGATCTTTAACCCACTGAGCGGGGGGCCAGGGATCGAACCCGCATTCTCATGGATATTAGGTTACTTGCTGATCCACAGTGGGAACTCCTAGCTTATCTTTTTACCAGGAGTGATGTGGGGGTTTTGTGCAGTGTCCTGAACTGATCCAAACAGAATGCCAGCCGTCGAATCAGGACGAGACTCTGGCTGTGACCTCCTGGCCTCTCTGGGAAGGGGCGCCAGCAAGGTCCCCCACCCCGCGCTCTGGCCCAGGAGGCAGCACCAGCTGTAGCTTTGGACTTGAAAGGAGCTTGCGCTGCTCTGGCTTCTGTCCGCCGGAGCTCTGGAAGAGTCGGCCTCCTCTCAGCGAGCTGGGGGGCCGGCAGCTGATGAAGATGACGCTCAGGCCTTATCAGCGCTTATCTGTCTCAGCAAAGTCCCCCCAGAGCTGGCTTTGTGTGCGTCTGGCACTCGGACAGCGCGGGAGGGCAGGGCGGGGCTTGTGTTCCTTGTTTTTCCCCGGCTGCTGGGAACTTTGCTGACAGCAAGAATCCATCCCGTGGGTACACAACACAGGCTTTGCACATGGACGCATTTCTCTTCCTGAAAAAATTCTCTTTCCAGCAAAAAAATGTGAAGTTCACACATATTTTATTTTGCAACCTGATTTTGAAATGTTTGGGCTTATACAACAGGGGGAAAGATACGGGATGAGCCAGCCAGATCCCCTCATAGTAACTGCAGACGCAGTGACCCCTACCTCTCAGTGCTTCGGTCTGTTTGACCTAAAAACACGACCAGTCTGAAGACCCAATCCAAGAGTTGAGGCGTTAACGCTGATACGCGTATTGTTTCACCTGCAAGCCTTATTCACATTCTCCTCTTTGTCCCACTGATGTCCTGCTGGGGGACACCTTGGGTGACTTGCTGGGTCTCTAGTCTCCTCTAATCTGGGCTAGTTCCTCAATCTGGCTTTGTCTTCCATGACTAGACATTTTTGAAGAGTGTGGGTCAGCTATCTTGTCAGAAGTCCCTGAATTGGGGCTCCCTGAAGTCTTCTTATGCTCAGGTGGGGTGGCACTCCTGGGCCTCTATCTAGAGAAAACCATGACTCGAAAAGACATCTGTACTCCAGCGTTCATTGCAGCCAAGACCTAGAAACAACCTAAATGTCCATCGATAGAGGAGTGGATAAAGAAGAGGTGGTGCATATACACAATGGAATATTACACAGCCATTAAAAGGAAGGAAATAATGGCATTTGCAGCAACATGGATGGACCTAGAAATTATCATGCTAAGTGAAGTCAGTCAGACAATGAGACACTGGTATCAAATGCTATCACTTACATGCAGAATCTAAAAAAGGGACACAATGAATTCTCTGCAAAACAGATACTGACTCACAGACTTTGAAAAACTTATGGTTTCCAAATGAGACAGGTTGGGGGGTGGGGGGACGCACTGAGGGTTTGGGATGGAAATGCTATAAAATTTGGTTGTGATAATTGTTGTACACCTACAAATGTAATCAAATTCATTAAGTAATTTAAAAAATGTAAATCTAAGAGCTTCGGAAAAAAAATATGATTAGATGGGGTGGGAGCCCAGAGGGCTCTCTCCAGCGGATCCCGCCAGGAGGCAGATAAGTTCCCTGATACCGTTACTAGAGAAGTTTATCACTTGAAGAAGTAGTGTCTGCCAGGTTTCTGCACTGTCAAGGTATAATTTCCCCCTTCCTAATCAATTTTTTCTTTCTTTTCTTTTCCTTTCTCTTCTTTTTATGGCTGCACATGGGCCATATGGAAATTCCCAGGCTAGGAGTCGAACCAGAGCCGCTGCTGCACAGCCACGCCAGATCAGAGATGCCTCGGCGACCTACACCGCAGCCGGCCACAACGCCAGATCCTCAACCCGCTGAGCGAGGCCAGGGATCGAACCCGCATCATCACGGATACTAGTCAGGTTCTTAACCTGTGGAGCCACAGTGGGAGCTCTGGGAATATCCTGTTTTCATATATATTGCACATTTTCAATCATTTGAAAAATATAGTCAAGAAGAAAGGGAAAAGAAAAAATCGCTCACAGCCCCCCCACCCAGAAATTGCCGCTGTTTTCCTGTTGTGTGTTTACTCTTCCTGCTTTCACTGGCCTCCTTGTTCTCTTTTTTTTTAATTTATTTTTTTTGAAGTCCCATTTATTTATTTTTATCATCACAAGTCAATTTGATAGCATT
>PVHT021183661.1:686290-700398 GCA_004024745.2 Catagonus wagneri
TTTTTTTTTCTGCTGTGAAATTGAGGCTTTTTTGTGGGGCAGTTCCAAGCGAAGGAGGGCAGGAGGGGCCAAAGTTTTTCTGGGGCGAGGATGCGAGCGGGAGGACACACACGATGGCCTCAGACGCAGATACTGGGAAGGAAGGAAAGGAAGAAAAACGGAGAAGCGAGAAAGCGAAAATAAACACGTTGCACTGCCCGATGACAGTTTTGTGGCCAGGCCATCCTCACCACAGAAGGCTGTCGCTGCGAATGGGACGTCCCAGGTGTCCCGGGCTGGCATCGGAAACGCCTCGGAAGAGCCCCGCCCTTGCGGCAGAGGGTGCGTTGCCATTCGACACACGCAGCCACGTGTGTTTGTGTAAACAGCACGAGTGCGCCCGATTCATATGACTTCAGCCTGTTCGGAGAGCGGAGTTGTTAGCCGAACACGAAATCAGATGCAGGTTTTTCAGAGCCTGTTTTCGAGGCTGGCAAGTACACTTGTTTTTGGTGACAACACAGTAGAAAATGTGCAGTTCGGTTCCACGTGCCAGCTTGGGCATCTCAGGGGAACAGCTCATGAAAAAGATGTTTGGCTTTGTAGCAGCTGCATGAGACATGTCCTGGTAACCTAATGGGAAGTGCCCGGCTGCAGGCAAGTCTTTTTTCTTTTTTGCTTTTTAGGGCCAAATTTGTGGCATACGGAAGTTTCCAGGCTAGGAGTTGAGTTGGAGCTGCAGCTGCCGGCCTACACCACAGCCACGGCAAAGCAGGAGCCAAGCCATATCTGCGACCTACCCCGCAGATCACAGCAACGATAGATCCTTAACCCACTGAGCGAGGCCAGGGATCGAACCCGCATCCTCATGGATGTCAGCTGGGTTTGTTACCACTGAACCACAACGGGAACTCCCGCAGGCAAGTCTTAATATTCTCAGCCAGAGCTCTGGGTTGTGCAGGTAATTCTTACACCCGAAAGCCTCCCCAGCGAGCTTGGAGTTGATCCAAGAGAGCAGAGTTCTTTTTTTCTTCATGAACCAAAATAGGCGCTACTGTTCAAGTCTGATTTTTACCAATCCGTGGCCAGAAAGATTAAATCACACCCCAAGATGAAAGGATTAGAGATGTGGTCAGATGCCAAAAAGCACACACATGCGTGTAAGCAAGAGATGCTTAGGGAGTTCCTGTTGTGTCGCAGTGGAAATAAATCCGACTAGGATCCATGACGATGCAGGTTCGATCCCTGGCCTCGCTCAGTGGGTTGGGGATCCAGCGCTGCTGCAAGCTGTGGTGTAGGTTGCAGACACGGATTGGATCCTGAGCTGCTGTGGCTGTGGTAGTATGCCAGCAACTATAGCTCCGATCTGACCCCTGGCCTGGGAACTTCCGTATGCCACAGGTGCAGCCCTAAAAAAAAAAAAAAAAAAAATCAATAAATAAAAGAGATACTTAAATAACCCACAGATACATTTTATTCAACACCCTCTCCTTGTCCTAAAATGCCATCTCTTACATCCATACCTCACAGCATTGGTGGGGCGATATGAGAATTTTTTTGTCTGGGTCTCCAGCTTCTATTTATTTCTGTCACGGATATAATGCCTCTTAAGCAACCTGCTTGTGGTTCCAGGCCCGCTGCTGTCCTAAGTTGTGAAAAACCTACTGTGCGACAGGCTTTCATTAAATCTCCTTCTCCAGTTTTCCCTCCAAATTTTGTGGCTGCAAAGGAATTTTTTTTTTTTCCCCACAGTCAATTAAAACTTCTGAGCCCTTAAAAGTGTGTGAAGGGCACGGTGGTGGTGGTGTGGGCTGGAGGGCGTATCAGTCAGGATTCGTGGGGTTTTGCTGTGCAATCAAACCGCAATACTCAGTGGCGTAAAAACAGGCTTATTCCTCACCCACATCATAGGGTTATTATAGCCTGGCTGCTGCGCAGCTCCACATTAGCGGTGCTTTGGGTGTCAGGCTAAAGGACCACCTCTGGCTGGAACTTGCTGGTTTGACAAAGGGACAAGAGACACAGTTGGCCACATACGGCTTTCCATGCTTCTGCCTGGAGCTGGCACCTTTCTTTCTTTCCCTTTCTTCCTTCCTTCCTTCCTTCCTTCCTTCCTTCCTTCCTTCCTTCCTTCCTTCCTTTCCCTTCCTTCCTTCCTTCCTTCCTTCCTTCCTTCCTTCCTTCCTTCCTTCTTTCCTCCTTCCTTCCTTCCTTTCCTTCTTTCCTTCTTTCTTTCTTTCTTTTTTTTTTTTAGAGCCACCCCCGTGGCACATAGAAGCTCCCAGGTTAGGGGTCCAATCAGAGCTGCAGCTGCAGGCCTATAGCACAGCCACAGCCACACAGGATCTGAACCAGATCCTGGACTTACACCACAGCTCAGGCATCACCGGATCCTTAACACTGAGTGGGGACAGGGATTGAACCCACATCCTCATAGATAGTTGGGTTCTATGTGTGTGTGTGTGTGTGTGTGTGTGTGTGTGTGTCTTTTTTAGGGCTGCGCCCACGGCATATGGAAGTTCCCAGGCTAGGGGTTGAATCAGAGCTGTAGCTGCCGGCCTACACCACAGCCACAGCAACGCGGGATCCGAGCTGCATCTGCAACGTACACCACAGCTCACAGCAATGCCGGACCCTTAACCCACTGAGTGAGGCCGGGGATAGAACCTGCATCCTCATGGACACTAGTTGCATTCGTTACCACTGCGCCACCAGGGGAACTCCTAGTAGTTGGGTTCTTAACCCACTGAGCCCCAACGGGAACTCCTGGAGCTGGCACATTTCATTTGTGCCTGCATTTCATTGAGCACTTGGCCTTTCCTGCATTCTCTGAAAGGGAACCCCTCGCTCTTTCTGGAAGAGGGTCACTGCAGGGAGAGAAACCAGAACACTCCGTGGAGCCAGCAGGGGCTGGCGCTGAAAAGGGGCTTGCTGTTCATTCTCAGTCTCAGGCCTGAAATCACTGGGCTAGGTTTATCCATCAATACGAGTTTTCCGGACAAGTCCAAAGTCGAATATTGGGTGGCGGGAGGCACCCGGCAAGCCTGACGTCCCTGTTGGCGCAAAGGATCTCCAGGAGCAGGGGTAGTGTGAGAAGAACTTACTCTCGCAGTTCCACCCTTGTCTTTGAAGCCAAGCCACGCAACCATGTCCCAGCTCAGGCCCAGGCCCGCCCAGCCGGGGCTGGGCCGCACTCTCCTCCCAGCCTTGGAGAACCCGTCTGTGTACCCTGGGTGGCCCAGCCCTCCTGAGGCATCTCCCTCAGGAGAGGGGGGCCCCCTCCATCCCATCTGGACCCCAGAGCCCAGCCGTCTTGGCTGAGGCTCCCAGGGTGTCAAACTCCAGAATATTCTTTTTATACTGAATTACCGTGTAAGGGCTGGCAGGGCTCCTGGGCCTGACAGATGGCGAACACATGCCTGGGGCGGCCCAGCTACCCCCCCCATCAATCTCTCTCGGCTGGCTTTCAGCACATCCTTTCAGCCAAGGCCTCTTCCTAGGCTGCGATTGTAAGGCAGTGTCTCTTCTGAGCGCTGGGGGTGTAGAAGGATTTTTTTTGGAGGAGGGGTAGGAAGTTCGGTTGCTGCTATCAGATGCTATTAGACAGATAATCCGATTTTCCCCTGGCCGGGATCTGGCCGGTCCTCTTTGATTGGCCACTGTAGCAGCTCCTGTGTGGGCAGAAGGGGCTGGAAATCATGCCAACAACTGGGAACCATTTTGGGTTTGTAAGTTAGGACCCTTCCCGTTATCACGAGGCTTTTCCTGCACTCCGGATTTCAAAATCAATCTTTGTTCACATCCGTTTAGGGAGCTGAGAGCATGTTGGAGATGACAGCTTGCAGAATTTCTCAGTGATTAGGTAAGAGAAAGGGGGATTTCTGTGCGCCTTTTCAGCAGGGCAGTAGAGCAGCGACTTCAGTTGTGAGCAGGGCATCTGCATAAGGTTCTGGTGTTCAAGCCCAGGGGTTGCTTCCACTCACTCCCATATCCAGAAAGATCGTCTGCGCCGACAGCTTCCAAGTATCTATCTCCAGGCCAGACGTTTCCACAGAACCCCAGCTCCAACCTCACGCAGCCAACTGCATCCAGGACGTCTCCATTTAGATATCTCATGAGCATCTCCCCCTCCCCACGTTCAAAACCGAAGTGATGATTTTTATTCTGAAACTCATTTCTCCACCAGTTTTCACAATCTCAGTCAAGCTTGCCACCCTCTCCCTGCTCAAGGCAGAAAACCTGGGAGTGGATCTTGGCTTCCTCCTTCTCTCTCCTCAACCTAATTTACCCTTCAAGCGTCTGTTCCACTAGCAAATCCTTTCCAGTTGGCCTCCAACTTACGTCTTGAGTCTGTTCACTTCTCTTTGCCTTCACGGTCCCCACTCTCATTGAGCCTCCATCCCTTCACCTCAGACTGTTCCAGCAGCCCTTGCTTCTACTCTTGTTGCATCTCCACCCTGTCCAGATCTATTCCCCTTGTGGTGGTTATTGGCATCTTCCAACATGACCTAGTCTATTTCAGCATTGGACTAGGAGCCCTCCAGTGACTAAAGAGGTTACACTGGCTCTCATTTCCATCCCACAGTGAAACTATAGACCTCCCTCCTTTTAAAAAACTATCTTCCAATGGCTTCTTGCAGTTTGTTGATCTTGCCCAAACTGTCTATCCCCAGGGACTTTGCACATGCTTTCTCCAGTGCCTGGAATGCCCTTGCTAGCTCTCTGCTTAACCGACTTGTTTTGATCATTTAGGTCTCAGCTCAAAAGTTTGTAGCTTGGAAGAGGTGGCCAGGAAGGCAGAGCATAAGGACCCAAAGCTCGCCTCCTCTCATGAGCACACCAAAATCACGGCGATCTGCAGAACAACCATTGTTGGAGTTCCCATCGTGGCTCAGTGGTTAACAAATCTGACTAGGAACCATGAGGTTGCGGGTTCGATCCCTGGCCTCGCTCAGTGGGTTAAGGATCCGGCATTGCTGTGAGCTGTGGTGTAGGTTGCAGACGTGGCTCGGATCCCGCGTTGCTGTGGCTGTGGCGAAGGCCGGCAGCTGCAGCTCCTGTTAGACCCCTAGCCTGGGAACCTCCATATGCCGCGGGTGCGGCCCTAGGAAAGGCAAAAAAAGACCAAAAAAAAAAAAAGAACAACCATTGTTGAAAAAGACTGAAACCTACAATCTTCAACAACTAAAGTCATAAAAAAGGAACCACAACAAGACTGGTAGGAGGGGCAGGCTTGTGATATAATCAAATCCCACACCTCCTGCATAGGAAGATAATTATATTACAGAGCTTCTCCCACAGGCGTGAGAGCTCTGCACCCCATGTCAGGCCCTATAGCCCAGGGTCTGACGCTAGGAAGAGGGCCCACCAGGGCATTTGGCTTTGAAGGACAATGGGCCTCGATTGCAGGAGCTTCGCAAATGAATCTGACTAGGAACCATGAGGTTGCAGGTTCGCTCCCTTGCATTGCTCAGTGGATTTGAGCTGTGGTGTAGGTCGCAGACGCACCTTGGATCTGCTGTTGCTGTGGCTGTAGTGGAGGCCGGCAGCTGTAGCTCCGATTGGACCCCTAGCCTGGGAACCTCCATATGCCCGGGCCACAAACCTAAAAAGCAAAATTTAGGAATAAAAAAAAAGGAAAGGTCTCTCATCTTTCCTTCTTTTTGCTTCCATCTCTTCTCTCTCTTGCACACACTATTTCTGCTTCTCTCTGTTTTCTCTTCTGCTTCTTTATTTTGCTTCTTCTTTATTCTGCCTGTCTCTCTTTTCTCTTCTGCACACACTCTCTATTTCAGCTTGGCTCTCTAAGAGCTCTCTGGCTCCTTCGAACATGTTCACATTTCTTTCTGGTGATTTTCCTTCTCCCTAAAGATACAGTCCAGCTTTGCATGAGGCAGCGCCTTCTCGTCAGTGATTGACACAGGATGCTCTTTTTGGCAACCGAAGGGACTTTCTTTTTGGTAAACTATATTGGTCCAGGAGGGTTCTGCTTGGAAACGATGGTATTTCTGGGCCGTAGGGAAGTGTTGCTCATCCTTTCAGCTTTCCAGCTGGGTGGAACAGGATGGGGTGGAAATGACTTACACAACATGCCAGAAAGGGAGGTAGCCGTTAAGCAGAATCAGTATCCAGCACCATCCTGTCCCCCCTTTGGCCAGAAATGGGCAGTTTCTATGAAAGACAGAGAGAAGCGCAAGGAGAATTGTCAGAGGAGCAAAAAAGAAGGGAAGATGAGAGACACTGAAAAAATATGAGAGAAGGGATGCTAGTGGTAGAAAGACGCTTCTTCAGGGTGGTCCCCCAGGCCAGTGGAGATCGCTGTCACCGAGATGCTGCAGCGCACGCGCTTTTAGGCCTCGAAGAGGAAGGATTTCCTCTTCCTGTGTCACCTTGCAGAGACCCTGCGCTCAGACATCTGGCACAAGCGAGGCGCTGTGGCCCCAGGGGGTCGCGATTGATGGGGACATGTGGAGGAGGCTGGCTCGTAGGGGTCGGTGGGAGAAACAGGCAGGAGGGAAGGCTGAGGTGGAGAGGCCATAACCCAGAGGGCAGGGCACTGCATTTGCATGCACCCAGGATCTTCCAGAAGGCAAGAGGGGCTGGGCGGGGTGGACGCTTCTGCGCTTGGGCGGAGCCAGGACAGAAACCAGGGGGCTTCCCTCTACTGCCTCCTCCTCGCTAAAGCCTTCCCCAAGCTTCCTGCTCCAGGGCCAATATTTCCGACCCATGGTTTTTCTCTTCTGCTCTCGTTACTTGCTTACAGGCTCTTTTTCTTGCTATTTTATTTTATTTTTTTGGACTTTCTGTCTTCCCCATTAGAATTTTACTTTATTTTATTATTTTATTTTATTTTATAGGACTTTTTGTCTTCCCCCATTAGAATTTTATTTTATTTTATTTTATTTTATTTTATAGGACTTTTTGTCATCCCCCCTTAGCCTACTGACAGGCTCTTTTTTTTGTTATTTTATTTATTTTGTTTTATTTTATTTTATTTTATTTTATAGGACTTTTGTCTTCCCCCAGGGCCAAAACTTTTAGTCTGATTTAGTTTTTTTTTTTTTCTTCCCATTTTGTTTACTGCAGTATCCTCAAGGCTCAGGACACAGCCTGCACATCGCAGGTGCACATTATCAAGCATGCGTTGAAGGAATGAACGGACAGTTCATAGGAAGACACCTGAGGATACAACAGGGCAGCCAAAGGGCGTGGGATATTTGCGTCGCAAAACGATGCCACGCTTATTCTGTAAGCAATACGGCCAACATCATCTTCACTGACGGAGCGTGGATCTCTGGTACCGATGAAAAAAAAAAGGAGCATCTTGGGAATGAAATCAATCCTCGCTGAAGCATGCCATGCGGGCTTTTGGATCTTTCAGTGCAAAACCAGCTTAAGGCCGAGTGGAAGCTCCTAGTCGTTTTCCTGGGCTTGCACCCCGACGCGGAGCTGCCTCCGAGGAGCCTCAAGGCTGGGACCTCCTCCGCTGGAGGGAGGGGCGGCGACCCACACCCCATCGCACCCACTGCGCCATCTGTGCGCCTGCGTGACCTTGGGCAGAAGCTTTCCCCAAAGCACAGCTCCTCGGAGGAGCGCCTTCAGGGTCACGCGTCGGATTTTCTCATCTTCCTTCCAGACCCACGATGGGCCTCGTACCCTGTTTACCTTGAGCACCCCGCCCTCCTCCGTCGTCCTCCCCCTCCACTGCTCCCAGCCTCCTCGCCCTCACACTCTCTGGAGCCCTTGGTCTGGGATGAGCGGATCCCCCCGGGACATTCTGGTCCCTCCTGGGTACAAATGGGGGCCCGTAACCTTCCCCTCCACTTTGACCCATGCCCTTTCTCAGGGACTTCAGTATCCATATGGATGACCCATCTGACTCCCTGTCTATTTGTCCTTGACATTGCACCATTAAACACCCCACCCCTTTTTTTTCCCCCTCCACTTTATCCCCTTCCAAGGTCACACCCCAGATCTTGTCCTTTGCAGAAATTGTTTTACTTAAATCTTTTGTTTTTTGCTTTTTAGGGCCATATCCATGGCATAAGGAAGTTCCCAGGCTAGGGGATTGCATCAGAACTTCAGCTGCCAGCCTACGCCACAGCCACAGCAATGCAGGATCGGAGCCCTGTTTGTAGTCTATACCACATCTCCCAGCAACGCTGGATCCTTAACCCACTGAGAGGGGCCAGGGATCGAACTCGCATCGTCATGGATACTAGTCAGGTTCGTCTCTGCTGAGCCATGATGGGAACTCCTAACTCTCATTTTCAAACATCCCATTCCCTGACAAGCATTCCCTTTTTTTTTTTTTCCTAGCTTTCTTGCTGCTAACATACCTCCATCACACTTTCTACCTAAAGTCTGCGTTTTGTACCTCCTACCTGAAGTCTGCTCAGAGGCTTTACTTAACTCATTACCTACTTAGATTTCATGGTTTCTGTGCAGCCATTTCCTTTCTTGCTCTGTGATCCCTTTGGAAGACCCAGTGAGACAGACTGCATTTTCCAGTCCATGTAACCCTTCCACGTGCGATGGGACCTGGTCGTTTCCAACTGAGAGCTGGAGTCTCATTCCCTGCCCTTGAATTTGGATGGACTCATGAATTGATTGTAACTAAAAGGATGCAGTCTAAGTACTGAGTGGGTTCTAAGAGTAGCTTAGAAATGGCCATGCAGCTGCCCCTGCTTCTTTTGGGATCCTCACTCTGAGAAAGCCAACCAGGCAAGGAGTCCAATTTCCCTGAAACTTCCACGCGGGAAAGACCACGTGTAGCCTCTTGAATGGGCAGTCCCCGTGGACCCAGCCTTCCAGATGCCCCCACCAAAGTGCCAGCCATGCAAATGAAGTGGTCTTGGATGCTCCAGACCAGCCCGTTTTGCTACCTGAGTACCACCGAGTGACCTCTGTCATGCCCTGAGGAGCAGAAGAACCAACCACCTGAGCCCCGCCTGAATTCCTGACTGTGAAACTTAACGAAACCATCGTTCTTTTAAGTCACTAGGCTTTGGAAGATTTGTCATGCAGTAATCATAACAGGAATATGCTACTTGAAAACCCCAAGCTTGGCAGAACCCAATCATATGCCTTCTCTGTTCCTAGCCCTGAATCTCTGGAGAAAATTGCAAAGCAGGAATGAGTGGCTTCACTTGAAACATCAAATGGACACTGTGTCTAACCTTGTTTCCCCTTGTCCTGTGTGGAGTCATCAGACTCACACCTCCTCTCATCTCAAATCTCTCCCACTTCCTTCTTCTTCCCCAGATCGTCGGAGGCGAGATGTCAGTTACAGTCTGGAGGGTCAGGAGGAAAGCTGGGGAGAGGGCTAAACACTGCAGGGTCATCAGGGCATCAGTGGCACTTGACGTTACAAAACGGGATGATATTTCTAGGTTGGGGTGTGCATGGAGACGAGAAGAGAGTTTTCTTTTTTTTTTTTGGCTTTTTGCCTTATCTAGGGCCGCACCCGCGGCATATGGAGGTTCCCAGGCTAGGGGTCTAACAGGAGCTGTAGCCACCGGCCTTCGCCACAGCCACAGCAACGCGGGATCCGAACCGCGTCTGTGACCTACACCACAGCTCAGGGCAACGCCGGATCCTTAACCCGCTGAGCAAGGCCAGGGATCGAACCCGCAACCTCATGGTTCTTAGTCGGATTTCTTAACCACTGAGCCACGACGGCAACTCCGAGAAGAGAGTTTCGAGACCCAGTAGAGAAAGCCAAGCAAAGGAACTGAGAAAGATGGCCACGGGGGTCAGAGTAAAGCCAGCAGAGAGTAGGGTTCCAAAGATGGAGAGAGGAGAACTTCTTCACAAGGCAAGTCCGGAGCAGGCGAAAAGAAGTAGAGTTAAGAATGGAAATGGGAGTTCCCGTCGTGGCTCAGTGGTTAACGAATCCGACTAGGAACCATGAGGTTGCGGGTTCGATACCTGGCCTCGCTCAGTGGGTTAAGGATCTGGCGTTGCCGTGAGCTGTGGTGTAGGTTGCAGACGCAGCTCGGATCCCGCGTTGCTGTGGCTGTGGTGCAGGCCGGCGGCTACAGCTCCTGTTAGACCCCTAGCCTGGGAACCTCCATATGCCGCGGGTGCGGCTCTAGATAAAGGCACAAAGACAAAAAAAAAAAAAAGAATGGCAATGGTGGCATTGGCCTTTGTCATCTGGAGCTTCCTCCATGGCAGTGGGAAGGGACGGCCAGGTGTGCACAGATGCTTCTGGATCCGAGACTAGAGAGTGAGAAGGTGAGAGCGCTGTCAACTGATGCTGTTCAATTTCTATGAACACGTGCATGTTCAGCAGATGTTTCAGCCCTAATATATCTACGACGGTGCCTTCCTCACCTCCAGCCCCTCTCCTCCTCAGCCTTTCCCAGCTTAGTGAGTGGTTTCACCATCCACCCAAGTGCTTTGACTAGGAACACTGGGTTCCCCGCTCTCACGCACCGCCCTTATTCAGCCCAACAGCAGGTCCTTCTGGCTCTGCCATAAAAATGGGCCTCACCTCTGACCCCTTCCCGCTGTTTCTGTCACCCCGTTCGAGCCTCCCTTGTGTATCAGCTCATTACCGGTCTTGCTTCTCTCTCTTCTCTCAAATCCGTTGTTTGCCGTGCTCTAAAAAGAGAAATCGAAAAACCATACATCCCACTTAACAGCCTCCACTTAAAACCCTCCAGGGCTTCCTATCACATCAAAATAAAATCCCAACTCCACGGCATCGATAGGCATTGATTTGGGGTTTGCTAAATATTGGATTTGCTGGAGAAGGAGGAGGCTGAGATGCTGACAATGACCTTGCCAAGGCAGATGGGTCTTAAAACCCAGGCTACGCCTGGAAGCACTTTTCTCGTTGCGGCTCTTGTTTAAGCCTCTTGAGCCACGTGCGGGAGGTCTTATAAGACAGTGGGACAGGCTCACGCTGAGAAGATAGTCCCGTGGCCTAGGAGCAGGGCTCTCCTGCCTTCTTGCACCCTCAGGCCTCTGTGCTCATCAGCTGAGGCCACGGAGTCTCCCGCATGATAAACAATATTGAGATTTCAAACTTTAGGTTCTCCACTGGGACTCTAGCCTCCCCTGACGGTGGGGGCCGTGACCTTGTTACTGCTGAGCGGTGGCGAAATTTCGCCTTGACTTTCCACTGGGCCTCCAGATACCACCCCAGTGAGCGGGGGTTACTGTGGAGTGGGGTGAAGTCCAGGCTTCAACTCACGGTTCCCACAGACATGGTAGGTGGTGTGGGGCGTGTACGGGACAGGCTTGTCGCCACGCAGTAGGCCCAACATCTGGGCTCGCCCCTGGACCTTCTCTGACACCACCCTGGTGGCAAGCTCGTGTCCCTTATTTCATTTCGCTGGGGAAGGAAGTCTTGGCTCTTCGGTCTTCGAACAGAAGACTGTCCTAATTATCCGCAGGTGCTGCGAAAGTTCTGAGGAGTTTGATGTGCCAGGTGTCTACACGACAGGGCTCCCAGCTTGTAATCACGGGCCACACAATAGGATTCTGAGCATGGGTTAATTCTGAGAGGAGCAAGACTAAAGGAAACCTCTAAGTACCTCCTGGGGATGAGCTAGCATAAGCTGTTGTTTTTCGGGGCCAGCGACGCTCAAAAGAAGAGGCCCTGAGTTTGGCAGAGTTCTAAAACTGTAAAAACATGTCTGAAAATAACCCCCAAACAAAACCAGTTATTCGCTAATGCAGTTGCCCCAGTTCCACCGGCCACATTGTGCCTCAGAATATTCCTTCCAGCCACACTCCTGTTATCTATTAAGCTTCTTTCTGTTCAAGAGAGGGATACCCTCCGTTAGCAGAGCGGCCTCGGCATGGCTGAGGTCCCTCAGTCATTCCTCAAGCCAAAGCTTCTTTTCTTGGGCTGTCAGCTGGCTTTCCAGCTGTTGCATCTTCCTCTTGGATCATTGGTTTTTCTTTTTATAGATTCAGATGGTTGGGTGGTAGGAACTCCTTGCCTCACCAAGTCATATGAGCCTCTTTAGCATTAATTTTTTTTGTGTGTGTCTTTCTGCCTTTTTTATCTAGAGCCGCATAAGGAGGTTCCCAGGCTAGGGGTCTAACAGGAGCTGTAGCCGCTGGCCTTCGCCACAGCCACAGCAACGCGGGATCCGAGCCACGTCTGCGACCTACACTGCAGCTCACGGCAACGCCAGACCCTTAACCCACTGAGCGAGGCCAGGGATCGAACCCACGTCCTCATGGGTACTAGTTGGGTTCGTTACCTCTGAGCCACAATGGGAACTCCACATTTTTTTCCTCTCTACTCCGAGGACGAATTCTGGGGAACTGGCTATTGAAAGACAGATGTTGGAGTCTTTGGAGCTGTCAGCATGGAGCTGTTATTTAAAGACACTGCTTCTGTTTTTTTTTTTTTTTTCCTTTCAAAGTTGTATTGAAGGATATTCGATTTACAGCGTCGTGATACTTTCTGCTGTACAACAAAGTGATTCAGTTACACACATACACCTGTTCATTCTTCAGATTCTTTTCACAGAAGACTGGGTAGAGTTCCGTGTGCCGCAGAGCAGGTCCTGGCTGACCATCCATTAGTGGTGACCATACCACAGTGTGCATGCGCCAGTCCCAAATCCCCAGTCCACCCCCGCCCCGCCCCAACCTATCCCCTTTGGTAACCCGTATGTCTGTTTGCAAAGACTGTCAGTCTGTTTTTCTTTTGCAAATGAGTTCCTTGGCATCATTTTTTTCAGATTCCACATACAAGCGAAATCATATAATATTTGTCTTTCGCTGATTGGACTTGTCCTGTAATTTTAATGGTCCTGTACTTTTACTAAAGGCTAGGAGTTCCCACAGTGGCGCAGTGGAAACGAATCCGACTAGGAACCATGAGGTTGCAGGTTCGATCCCTGGCCTCGCTCAGTGGGTTAAGGATCTGGTGTCCCGGTGAGCTGTGGTGTAGGCTGCAGAAGCAGCTCGGATCCTGCGTTGCTGTGGCTGTGGTGTAGGCTGACAGCTGTAACTTCGATTAGACCCCTAGCCTGGGAACCTCGGACCTGGCCTTGAAAGAAAAACCCCAAGGAACTGGCTTTCGTGTTGATCTGTTCTAATATTTTGGTCCACCGGATGCGACTGTGAGAAATCCATCCTGGTTTCCTCTGTCCTAACTCTCCCGATGTCCCATCAAGATGCCGCGGCCTTGTGCACAGACGCGCTGGAAGTGCAGCAGGCGACGTGTCTTTTCATGAAGGCACCTGGAATCCGGGTCCGAGGAGAGGCTGCCATTCCCCTTCCCTGGACCCAGGAAGCTGCTGCCCAGCGAGGTTAAGCGTCTCGGGCAGACTGGGCCAGGCTGCAGTCTTCGGAGCCGCACGTGTTGTTTCACTTATTAGTTCTCTTTATGGCCTCTGTGCTGGCAATAAACTTGGGCTTATCAAATTAGAGTACAGTTGCCACTTCCGGTTTGCCCCGATTTCTGTGTCATGTTGAGAAGCCCAGATGCTTCTTCTTTTTTTTTTTTTGTCTTTTTGCCTTTATCTAGGGCCTGCACCCGCGGCATATGGAGGTTCCCAGGCTAGGGGTCTAACAGGAGCTGTAGCCGCCAGGCTTCACCAGAGCCACAGCAACGCAGGATCCGAGCCGCGTCTGCAACCTACACCACAGCTCACGGCCATGCCGGATCCTTAACCCACTGAGCGAGGCCAGGGATCGAACCCGCAACCTCATGGTTCCTAGTTGGATTCGTTAACCACTGAGCCACGAAGGGAACTCTGAGGCTCAGGCCTTCTGAAGCCTTCCGCTAACCTGCAGGTTTGGAAAACTCAAAAGAGATCTAACCACAGATCTATCTGCAGAGAGATTTTCTTTTCTTATACTCTTTTTAAATGTTATTTTCCATCATGGTCTATTCCAGGAGGTTGGATAGAGTTCCCTGCACTGTACAGGAGGAACCCGCAGTTTTTATCCATTTTAAATGTCATGGTTTGCATTTACTGACTCCAGACTCCCAGTCCATCCCATTTCCTCCATCCCATTTCCTCCCCCTTGGCAACCACAAGTCTGTTTGTCATGTTTGTGACTCTTTTCCTATTTTGTAGATAGGTTCATTTGTGCCATATTTTAGATTCCGCGTATATGTGATATCGTTTGGCATTTGTCATTCTCTTTCT